>JAJVSH010000011.1:1180332-1246978 GCA_021460005.1 Tetramorium alpestre
ATATTTATATATACACATATTTTTTGTAGCATTTAGATGTTGTTACTGTGGTTTCTGGAATCCTGCAAGAAAACAAAAACCTTCTGCTCCAAAATTAGATTTTGATAACCCCGCTACAACTTTGAATACACTCGAAGCTAATCTCCCTTCTAATTCGGACGAAGAGACAATAAAACTTACTGAGCTTGAAACGTGTACACAATCAGATACAGGTATTTTTCTTATATTTTCTTATATTAATTTCTTTAGTAATTTTATTTTTTAATCTATTTTTACCAATTACCAATATTACCAATAATTTTCCTCTAAAATAGAAATAATATACATATATGGATTTTCGAATAAATATCAATATTTGTGCAATGTTTTATTTTTTAGATTCAGATATTGAAGTCGTTGAACGACCAGGCGAAACATCTGACACTCCTGAATCAGAAACTAAGGAATTATTAGATGAGAATGAATCTGATAAAGTACAGTCGTAGCACTCATAACTTTTCTATTTAAATAATAACCTGAAGGCGAAAAAGGATATTTGTAAATCAGAATTTCAAGTAAGTTAAAAATTTGATAAAAATAAGGAAGTAAGGACGGAAACGTAAATAAAATAAATTATAAAATACGTTGACTTTCTTAACACATATAATGAGAGCTAAAAATATAAAATATCTTTAGATTTTAGATATAATTGTCAATTAAAACATTGCTATTTAATACAAAGAAATCGTTACTATAATTTAAAAGTAACAAATACATGATTGTTGGTAATATATGTAATGAAACCTATATAGACTTTTCTTATTTAAGTTTTGATTACATAGCATTTGCAAGACAATTTGTGGAAAATGTATGAAGATTCTATCATTTATTATAAACAATCATTATCATTCCAAATCTTTATTTGCCTAGCATTATGGTTATTGTCGAATGCAAAAAAGGCTGAAATAAGAGCAAAAAATCATTAGTCTAATTTCTTTTAAATACTTCGTAGATTTCATAGAAATATTTATATATCATAATATTTATATGAAATAACGTTTCATCTTTACATAGTTTTTGGGGCACAATTTAATCAAATGCAACAAAATACTTGAAGGTTTGCACGTATGCGAAAAGTTCATGTGACGCATCAATTAATAATGTATTTTTTTATAAGACTGCCTTATTTTATCTGCAAATCATTCATATTAGGCCACAAATTTTTTTGAGAAGCTACATTGAACTTTCCTTTATATTTCTTAAGCTTAATCAATCATGTTTTTTTATCTGAATACTGCATATACAGTTGCATATATTATTTTACTAAACGAAAAACAAACTTATAAACTTATACGTATTCTAACGTATTAATTATTTAACTAATAGTTTAGATATAAGGCTACTACTGAAACATGAGTTTTGTTATGTGATTGGTTTTTTGGAAAGAAGGAACAAAGGAAAGATGTTACAATAGCATTATCTTTTTGCATGGAAAATTATTTAATATACTGATAGCTTCTAAATTAAATAATATAATGGAAAATCTGAGAATGCACTCTACTGTGATTCTAGATAAGCTAATAAAACTCATGCTCATTGTATCAGCTAGAATTCGACCGTAATGTAACTGTGAATTGTAAAACTATAAATGTGATTGTTTTTTTATTATATTGTATATTTGCTTCCTAAATAAGAAACTGTACTATTTTAGCGTGATAAATTTGTACGTAGAAGAGATACTTAAGCAATTTGGAAAATTCTTAATATAATGTATCTTTAGATAGAATACAATTAAGTTTTCTTTCTTCGCCTTATCCGTGTAGTTATTATTACATTCTACTAGTAATGGTAGATGTAGTAATGCTAAGGAAGTAGGAACGTTCTCAGCGCCCGTCTGTGACACTCAGACTCAGGAGGTCCATTGTGCCTTCCCTTCTCTTTCCTACAGCTTACGGAAGTCCGGTTCTCTCCTCCAGAAGGAGAAATCGGTCTCCAATCGGTAGGCATTCGAAAAATGGGATATATACGGGATGAGGACTTATTGGAATTTGAACCAGGACCCTTCCATTACTAATCACTCGCTTAGCACAGAACCACGCATCATCCCAATGATAGATGTAATAATAACAACTTTTTATTCCATTCAAGAGCTATCCATCATCGATGTGCTATAGTCCAAGTTGGATTCTGGCCTCCTCTCTTCGGAGGAAGGCGAATAGATGAGCCAATTTTGTCATATAATCTGACTTTTTTTGACTAGATTTCATCAAGAAATGGGAATTGAATTTTTGGTCAGATTTAAACTCTATCGCCGATATTTATAAAATCTGTTCTTATATTTAAAACCATCTTAAACACAGTATTAACATTAACATTAGTTATTCCACAATTGTAACAATACTATGTATCATATGTATTAATTTGCACCGAAAGTCATTTTTATATTTTTCTAATAAAAAAAAAAAGAACTTGAACCCGGATCTTTTAGTTTTTAAAATAGCGCACACTTTTTCGTGCCACGATCGTCACATTAAGTGCTATTACTATTTATTTATTTATACATTTTAATTAATCTGACCTTGATGCCTTGTCTGTCAATTAGAACTCCCGCATTTTGCAAAGCATCATTGCTTTCGTTATTGCGCATGCGTAAAAAATTTGACGTTCTCAACGGCAGCGTTCTAAAAAATATTAAGCTGCACTCACATGGGCGCATAGAAGGCTTCGCATGTAAATCGGCCTCCCACATATATAGTAACATACACAACTTACACGATAAAAATAGTGCTTGTTCGTCAGCGGATCATCATTCGAGGTAAATCTAACGATTTTTCCGGCATCGTTGTGTAATTCGTCGAGGGATATGCATATATCGTGAGATCGGACATCGCCCGTCATGCTTGTGCTAATAGTATCGCATAATATGTCTTATCGTCATTGATATTAACGCGAGCGTGACGGGTCTCGTTTCCGCCAATTTTTGTCTGTGCCTATAGCGTGAAACGTCTTGACGGAACCTTCCAATTACGATTTAACGATAACAAGACACGGTATTCGTAGTCATAGTGCGCGATAACGAATCACGAAATTAGGTAAAAATTACAAAATGTCAATACAAATCATTCTTACTAAGCTATTTCTCGGGCTGCTCTGGCGGCCATAATGTTCATTCATGTACCGATGATATTCGTACGAGAGTTTCGCGGCAATCGCATGACGGTTGATCGATACAATTTTTGTTGATGTTTCACTAAGAAATTTTCAATATATCTCATTTCCACACTCTGCATAATTCGCACATCTTACTGTAAGTGATCCTCCAGATGTGTTTTAATCTTCATTTTACATGGAGTCTATGGACTTCTGCACGTGGTATTCTTCTAATATTTCATTTCGACATTGGAAAAATTTCACTGCTTTAAAGCCATAACACACAAATTCATTAAGCAGTAGATGTAACCATAAAAATCAACCAATAATGAGTGTTGAAATCTATGGAACCCATAGTATTTCAATGGACATTTGTTATTGGTTCTTATAGTTATGTCCATGCTTATTATGAAATGTGCTATGGTTTTTAGAAAATAAAAATTTATGTGTTAATGTGTTTTTGCAGATTGGTAAACATGCCAGAATTGACGGAGCTTGACAAGGCGGCGAGTTCGGAGCCTACCAAGGTGGAGTTAGTAGGTATCGGTTCTGCGACTGACTCTGACTCGGACGATACCATTCCGGAATTAGAAGATGCTGGAACTCCTGGTACCGTCGGTTTCCCTGGCTCAACGGTTACTGGACTTCCCATTGACATGGTGTCCAAGGCTAAACAGAGCCGTGGTGAAAAGAAAGCCAGGAAGCTTATGAGCAAATTAGGATTGAAACCGGTATGTAAACAATTGAATATTTCAATATTCTGATAAATTCATTTTGTTCTTGAAATGAGTTACAATTTCATAATCTTTTATTCGAAATTTTTAATTTTTAATTAATTATCTTTTATAAACTGAGACGTACAGAATGTCTCAGAACATTTTTTACGCTTGTGAGAAAATAGAACTAGGTCTGAGAGATGAATAAAAAATTTCATATATAACATATATAAGTTTTGCGAAATTTGCAATATCGAGATATTAAATGTTGCATAAATTAAAGGCAAACGAATGAGAACAAGAATGCGAGATGAGAGCTAGGGTCTATTCCGAAACCTTTTCGTTATTAATTATTCGCGTTAGCATGTCAAGAAAATAATTTTATTTTGTTTATTGTGTACAGGTACAAGGAGTCAATAGAGTGACTATTCGTAAATCAAAGAACATTCTGTTCGTTATAAACAAACCAGATGTTTTAAAGAATCCAGCTTCGGACACGTACATAGTATTTGGCGAAGCAAAGGTAAGAAATGTAACTTCAATCACCTAATGATAAATATCATATATTTATTGAACTTCTATGATGATTTTACTAGGTTTCGCTAATTATAACAGAAATTAAATGTTGAGAAATACCTTGGCAGACTGATATTTAACAATTATTGTTACAAAAATTAAAATATTTAATACAATTTTATATATGTATTAATGATTTTTTGTACAGATTGAAGATCTCAGTCAGCAAGCTCAAGTAGCAGCGGCTGAAAAGTTCAAAGAACCACCAGTTATACCAGCTACTGAAGCTGGCGGTAGCACTACGGTAAGATATATATTTGTAATTACAGAACAAGATGTCTCTTTGGAAGTGGAATATTAATGTATAGTATCATTTAACGTTATTTTTTTTTATTATGTTATGCTAGGTTGTTGCTCCTATACAAGAAGAATCAGAAGAAGAGGTGGATGAGACAGGCGTGGAGGAGAAAGACGTTGATTTGGTTATGTGCCAGGCTAATGTATCACGAGGGAAAGCTATTAAAGCTCTTAAGAACAATCAAAATGACATCGTCAATGCTATCATGGTAAGTTTTAAAATATATATTCGTACATTCATGTTGTACATGAATTTAAATAATTTTACATGAAATTACATGATGATCATGTCAAGGGTTTCGCTTATATATTTTTATATCAGAATAAATATGTTGAATATATCTTGGCAGACTGACTCGTTTTCCATCAGTAAATTATGTTTAATAGATATGAGAATTGGTAATTCATCTGCTTATTTTATTTCAGGAATTGACAATGTGATAGAGCTGCTTAGAAGTAGGATGTGCTACGTGATAATATAACTGACATTTCGAGATCTATAATTTCATTATATGTACCATCAGAAAGCGTCGTTTTTTTTTTTTTTTTTTTTTATTTCGTTGAAATATAATGTGAGAAAACCTGGATAAATCTATAGTTGTCTCGAAAAATTAAATCCACATGTATATACAAAATCATGTAAAAGAAAAGATAAATACATTAACATCACTGTATATCTATTTTTTATGTTATATTTCAAATTGTTATTGGTAGTTTTAATTATTCTTATTTGTAGGAAATTTTTTAATTATTGCAAATCACAAATAGAAAGATCACAAAATGATTTGTTGGAGTTTTATAATAGAAGAGTATATAATTTCTTAAATATTTCGCATACGTGCTAATTTAATTAATCTTGATTATAATCATTTTTATCATTATAATAGTTATTCTTTTATCTTTATTCGATATTCTTATCAGCTATCTTATTGGAAATTATACAATATATTATCAATTATCGATATGATTTATATATCCGCTATATTTTTTAAATATCTACAGATGGTCATATACTTCACCAACTAATTGAAGATTTTCTTGCACTTACCTAATTTTGAACTAGTTGGTATACGAAACTGATACAAGATGGCAGTGCAAGTAACTTAAAAATCGCTGTCGTAATCCTCCGCAGGAATGACTGATCCGTACAGTCATTTGGGCTTAGCGAACCTACGGATCTGAGCTCAATACACTGCGGACAATTACGTACATTTACACGTTATATAAACACAATTTTGTCAGTGATAATACAATAAACGGGATACAGAAGACCTAATTTGAGAATAAGAAAAATAAAAACAAAAATACGTGCTTGATGGATCTGAATTTAACCATGTCGGTTTTAAACATTTTCATCCTCCTTGACATATAAATATTATGAGCCGTAAGTCTAATTATAACCTACTATAAATTTCAATATATTCTATATTCAATATATTCTTTATTGTTTGTTACATTAATTATATTCTTATATTCTTTATTGTTGATTATATATTTCAATATAATCTAATTTCGATATATTCTAAAGTTTATTTATATAATGTATACGTGTATAGTTGTTAAGATCCTTTTATATCTACATTAATCACATTTCGACATTCGGAGTATAATTCAGATGTAATTAATATCAATTTTATTCAATTGACAGTAATGATTACTTTGAATTTTTATAGATCTCCATACCGATATTTTATTTGGAGTAAGACAATTTTCTTTGATATCAAAATTCACTTAAGAAACATTTATATAGGTATTTTAGTATTCTCATAAAATTTTCAGAACAAAAGATCGAATATATGTGCATTTTTGTTTAGAGGCTTTGTATTCAGCTTTATTTCAAATTAAACACGTTTCCGACGGTTTACAAATATCTACTGAGATTTAGAGATTACAGATATCGAGTTAGAATGTATCCTACGAATATTGCGCTAACTGCGGCACTTTGAGGCGACCGTGAATAAAAAAAAGCGCAGCTGGAGCGATCCCTCACCGCGACGTAACGCGACGGCATTCGTGAGAAGTTTTATAAGTCGTTTCGCGCACGTGTCGTCGCCGAATATCCGGAAGATGAAAGAGCGAGCGAAAGAAAACGATGTGCAGATGATGAGCGGCGCGATATTGCCACGTAGGATGTGTGCTCTCCCGTCTACGATTTCGCGCTAATATTTGAAATTTCGGTCTCGTATATGACCCGCTATCCGCGGGTCCGGTGACATCTGGCACAGATCTTAAAGCACATTATTGCCCGCAAGAAGTGTTCGCAATATTGTCACGTAATAAAGGAAAGAGCGGCTGCCCGAGGGGATCACCTGGAGAATGTATAAGCGCTCATATAAACCCTGTTACGTATATACGCGTCGGGTATCGTATCGAAAAATCATTGAAATCCTCAAATCTCAGAATCATTGAGACATATTGAACGTAACTGAAAGTTTTACCGATCCGCCAGATTCGCAGCTTAGAAGTTGGTCGCTACTCTTTTCTTAAATTTCGTCCGTTCCCTTTGTTCGTCTTGCATGTAACTCAATATCGATAGGGATTAATTATTACTGTATTTGACAAAAGTCTGAGCATATCCTTTATTTTTGTCTGAATTCTTAGGAATTCCTTTTGGATATCTTAAGCTTTTATGTGATTTCTTATTTCTGAAAAATTTTCTAACTGCAAAGTATACAGTATTTTTGTTGATAATTAATCATTTTTCTTTTTCTGATTGAATAATTATCATTTCTAATCCAAAATACTTCAGAAACACAAAATGTCACTATAGAAGAGTTTAACGAGTCTCTGCCGAACAAAAACAATAGTTTGTGTTGTAATACAATTTATATCTAGGAGATAACTTTAGAGAATATATTGAAAATATATGGCGCGAAAAGAACAATGTTAAACGAAGCGCAAAGTGACAAGGCTGAGAAACTCCAATTCTTTCGCTACTTGCGATTCTCATCAGTTTTTGAGGTAAACTATGTTTTTTTATTTTTTTTTTCAAAAATAATAAAATATAGAGGTTTAATTTATTTCTTCTCCTGATGTAATAGCGCTTTTAAGGGATGTGTTTTTGTCAAATAGTATACATACATATATAATCAAAGCGCAGATACTCCTAGGATTATTAATTAATACGCGAAATATATATATATTATTTTTTTTTTATTAAAATGCTTGATTATTCCGCAACATTAACCAGTCAATCTTAGGAGTTCGTGCCTCGGGCTTTGATTATATACATGTAAATACATGCGCGCGCGTACACATACACATACACTCTTTGGAAACAGATAGGAGAAAAGAAGGAATGAGGAAATTATAGTACAGATCATATAATTTAACTTATTAATAATTCATTATTCTGTGAGACGTTTTTTTTTATTAAATAAGATAAGAAATGGCGCTTATTAAATGTCGCTATTGATATCAAGTCATTGACCACAGTATATGCAAGCGACGTAAGGAAGATAACGAAAGACAAGAAGATAGATAGGGGAAGGAAGATGAAAAGAGGGCCAACCTGGCCGATATGTCCGAGCGACTCTGATTGCTTTCTTAACGATCGGTTGACAGCGAAGATGTATGTCGGTGCCATCAGATAATGCGTGTAACGTGAATGTGCACTCATACGCGTGCGTACTCATACATGGACGAGGGTAAAAATAAAAATATTCGTAAATGCCGCCGCCACTATCGTCATTGTCGTCGTCGTCGTTGTCGTTTCACAGATCGTCGAGGACATCTTCATAACGTCGCGCACAAACCGACTGTCATGTCGTATCATGCCTCACGAATGTCGGCGACGACGATAGAGCTGACTGACGCGACAAAGCGAGGAAAGACACTCGCGTTCGATGCCTATCAGTTGCACACATGATATTGAGGCCAGATTCGTCAATCAACGCGTTCTACGTTTGACTTTCTTCGATCATACAAAATATTTTCTCAAATTGTTTCAAACAAATTGTTTCTCATCAAGAGAAGAAAATTTCGTGATTATGTAATTTTTGGACACCAACTTGCGAGACACTGTCATCACGTTTCAGTTTTTTATTTCCATCCAAAAGAAAATTACGCGATCGATACCTAGCACACACAGAACATTATAACATTGAAACATTGCCGCAATGTTGTGATATTCTGCATTTGCTGAGTAATATTTACTGATGACAGATTTAAGCAATTTATTTCTTGCTCCTACTTGTTTATGGGTTCTTTACACAATTTTTGTTTTGTACTTGTGGACAGATGTAAATAGATAAGGTTTTTTAACTTTGACAAAACGATTTCTCACGGGTAGAAGAACGACATACGCGCCCATCGGCGCAGCGGGCCTGCGTCATTCTCTCCGCGTATGCCTCGAAGAAAATAATAAATCGTTGAATCAAGCGGCTGCGATCGCGCGTCACGAGTAAAATGTATTAACACACCCACCCGGCGAGCATCTAATATAGCAATTGTTCTTCTTCATTCGAATTGCGTACGAGGTAATTGAAGGGCGCGCCAAATAAAATACGCGCCCTAAGGAGGTACGATACAGCCGTCAGATCTCGCGCTTGAAAGTCAGAACTGGAGGGGAAAAAGAGGTGTAGAAGAGGACGGAGAAGACGAACCGTGCGAGGAGAAACGAAAGAGTCGAAGAGAAGAAGGTGACTGGGAAGGGAAAGGGGAAGTAAACGGGGAAGAAAGAGAGAGAGAGAGAGACGGCGAAAGAGTTGAAAGGAGAGGTGAATAGAAGCGATAGCGTAGGTATGGAGAGAGGAATGGAGGTAGGAAGGAAAGAAGAAGGTAAGGATGAGAAGAGACCTATCGGGCCATGTGGCAGGCGCAAACGGTGTGAGTAATGGCGTCGACCAATCGCTCCCAGCTCTAAAACACGAACGCGCTCGTTCCCCTTCTTACCTCGCGCGAATGCGTGGAGTAATAACGAGCCGTCTATCATCGTCGGAATCATTATCATCGCCGGATCCGCGGTCCTCGTTCTTCTCTCGCCGCTCGGCCGGCTTCTCGTCTTTCGTCTCTACCCTGTCAGGAGTGGATCTATACGGAGACTTAATGAGGCTTAAGCTTTAGCTCTCAAACCGTTAAGGCGTAATCTTGTTTTCCTGCGAAATATATTTGTCAATTTTTTGAAGAATCTGATATTCGGAGAATGACTTAAAATAGAAATCTGGGGTATCGAGCTGTGATTTCGTTGAAAATAATGTAAAAATTTCGGATGAGTGACGATTTCTATATATTTTATGCACAATTCACTAGAATACATTTAAAGTTTAAAACATTAATTTGATATTACATAATTATTCAATTTTATATATAATAATGAAAATTAAAAATATAAATAATCTTATGCATTTATGTTTCATAAGATAAGTATGTGTCACTATATAAAATAAGAAGAAGCGAGATTTCCTTTATTCTTTCTCTGTTTAGTTATGAAACTTGTTAACATTCTTAAAAAATTAAAACTTCTTAGTGCTTCATGCAATAAAAAATTATTATCATTATGTATCACCTTCCCTACCTTCGACTTTTCATCAAGTGAAGGAAGAGAAGGGAAGTCTGCAAAGAGCGAGAGGGCGGGGAGAGAATTTAATGACAAAATTATACCGAAAGTACAGCTTCGTCGAAGTCCATGAAGAAGATATAATGCTTCCCTCTTATCTCGGGCGCGTGTTACGGTGATGAAGACGATCGGTCGTGGATTCGCGCGGCGAGCGCGTCGCGAAGAATGTTGCGTTAATCGTAAATTGCATCGCACGGTTTCGCGCGTGCGAGAAAAATTACCTGCGCGCGTGTTGGCGTGATAACCGGCGATTACGATTCGAAATAGTGATAAACGCGCGCCCAGCACGTAATGAGCATTCCGGGTCGTTAAAATTTTGCTATCTGAATTCTGGCTCTACTTCGAGTTTGAACACTTTTTTTTTGGTTTTGAGTCTCGCGCATGCATTTCTTCATCGAGTCACTATATTCGTCCGTTCGGAGTGATACTTTTACGGATGCGGTAAAAGCGAGTTTAACATTTAGACATATGCCGACATATATATGTGTAACTGCGAAAATGATTACAGAAAATTTCTTTTGCAGACAGGTTACTTTGCACTTCAAATACGGGCGAAATATTTACAATATAAAAACTCATTTAATTTCGTTACTGACAAGTGATAAGACTTGTCTTACGCGACATAGAATTAATGCAGTCGTGTCAATAATGCATCCCGAAATGAACAAGCTTGCGCTATGATTGATCGACGGTGCAATGATAATCGATGCGCTGTGCTAGTCATTTAGCACCTTGTTATTAGGGAAATCGATTCAATTTCTCATGGTTAACAGTGTGCTTGTTATCTTCGTATATTATGGTAATGAAGACGGTGGCTCGTGGAAGATCGGAAGGGATCGATCCAGATCTCGTGCTCATTAAAAAAACGAAAGGAAAAAAGAAAAGAAAAATGTGCGATAAATTGTATACACGATTAAAAGCACTTGCTTGCGCCTTCTGCGCAGGATACAATCGCGAAGGATCGAAGAAGGCAGCTGATATATTACTGCGATATGTACAGGGCGATGCAAACCGCAAGTAACCGAACTATATTCTATCATCTCAAATGGCACTCTATTTTATTTTAGAAAAGTTTTGTTTTACAACTTGGATCAAGAGACTTAGTGTCAGAAATTAGAAGCGGCATGAAAGAAAGATAATCACTCGTGACTTCGTTAAAATATCGTATAGGGATCATTTGAGTCGTCCTGTACGAAAGATGGAGAACAAGCTACAAAAATATAGAGTAACTACTGCGCAGTCGATTATCGGCGTCGCGATTGCTCGTCATGAGACCGATTACGTGACTTTCGAGATTGGAGAGAGACAAAATTAAATTGATAGGCTTGCGATATTTTTTCTATGCTTGATCGCGGATCGATTCAGGGGGAGGACCGAGACGGCAACGCCGTCAGTAAAAATCTCGTATACACTGAGATAACCGTATTATATATCATATATATAGCTATATACGTATATACCGCGGTTACACGCGTTGAAATTTTTGTCTGTAGAGTCAAAAAGACGATAATGAGCAATTGCGATACATTATGAGCAAGTCGAGCATAATAATATCGTTATTCGCTCAGGATACGTCGTCGCCGTCGCTTTTCTCGTCTTTTTTTTTTCTTTCGTTCCGTTACATTGATGAATATCTGTCGGAAATAACGGCGGGCAGATTTGAGAAAGAACGGCAGGTTTAAACGAACGATGCGGTTCTTACAACGGAGTTTTGCGTTATCGCCAAATGGATCGGAGTAACAACGACCATTATAATCCCCCATTGACGCGCTCGCGATATCAATTTAATGGCGTAAGTAATTGAAACGGTGAACCACGTTGGCTCGCTATAATTTCGGTTAGCTGTAATTTTTTTTTTTTAACAAAAAAGATGCACCTTGCGAGACTGTCCCGAGGGTGGTTCCTCTTCTCAGCGGAAGCTTCGCGCGCGAGCGCATGTCAAATCGCGATATTATGGAGAAAATTGCGCGAGAGGAACAAAGGAGGAAACGGGAATGATTCGCCCGTAGGGACCATCATCGGCCATGTTTGAACAGCCGCGCCACGGCACCTCATTATTCTGCTCCTTGCTCGGCTGCCGTTCTACAAAGAACTACGAACAATAACGCGATACGATCTTGACGCAGGCAATAAACTATACCATTCCATTATTACATTTTTATGCGCTTCAACGCTCCAGCGGGGGTGCTTGCCAATTGTGCAACGCGTGCGATGCGCACGCAATCGCGTAACGCACCTTATTATGCGTTCTTCCACTGACAGCGAGAGCGCGTGTAACCAAAGGAATCTCTCGTTTATTTTATTTGCAATCGTGAATTGTAAATAATTGTATTCTGTAACTGCTTAAAGATATCTGTGTATATACGCGAACGTTCCAAGACTTCGTTATAGATTTTGTATCAACGTCCTATTTCCGAACTCAACTCTGAGGTCGACACGGAGAAGAAATGAAATATGGTCACGTGTCCTGAATTATAATGCATACGAATGTCCTCAGATTGATACTTAATGTAAATTATTCAGATCTTTGTCGCATGTTAATGCAAATTTCACCCTAATTACGATTCGCGCAGCAATACCCGGCACTTCGGGCAGAAGCTCGTTTGTCGTTCATCGAAAGTTAAATCGGGGTAGACAATGTCTCTCTTCGGAGAAGACGCCATTACGAATTGTTCGAGGATTCTCTTAGATTCGTCTCTCACCTTTTTCTCGTCGTCTTAATTCCCGCCGGTCCCTCAAGAATATACAACCGCAACGCTCGCGGGATATTGGTTTCCGTTCTACGTTTGCTCGAGATTTCCCGCCGCGGATAAACACCGGCTCCCTCGACAGAGCGATTGCCCTCGGTGGTCCGCCCGGCCGGCCGGTCGGCCGTAAAACTTAGGATGGGCGTGGAATTAGCCAACTGCCGCAAATGGTAGTGCACCATCGTCGGTGCCTGTTGGAATCTGACGCGTTGCGTCCTACTTCTCCTGGAAATGATCTCGAAAATGCCTCTTTCCGTGAAGCCAGCTTCACCCGCAATATGGCGGATCTTGTGGAAGGAACACGCTCCTTCGCGGTCGCGAGACATTTTTTTCTTCTAGGATACCTAATAGTAAATTTTTTTAATTAAACGATAAAACCTTATACATCTATGCATTTGAAATAAATTTGCGCGATACGTGGTTCTATTGAAAATGTTGAATGACGTGATAATTGATGAAAGGGTTGCGTCTAAAGTAATAGAGGAAACAAAAGAGTTACGAAATTTAAACTCGTATACAATGTATACCGTAAACTCGAAACGAATTCTAAAAAGTTACGTCTTACGTTTTTGTTGCTGTATTATAGTGTGTAATATATGTTGACGTTTCTCATTTATTATATTTACGATATTATTATTTTGTACAAAAAACTCCTATTATTCTCGGCATTGTATAGCATAAAGTTACTTTAATACATCGTGATTCGCATCGTTAGAAGGGTCTTTTATCTTTCAAGCTGCGACAGGAAGTGTATCTAATACGGATGATATTTAAGTTCCTTCAGTTTCCCGCGAAAATTGAAGATAATTATCTTGCTGACCTTTCAAAATATTTTACCTGTAGGACGAAGGCGGTGCCTTTGATTTTCAGAATCTGTCTTTTCGTCTATCATGTATATGTCACAAAAAAATGCCGAAGGATAATCATTTTTTTAACTGTATCCAGTGATCTAATGGTCTCCTTTTCTCAAAAATCGTAAACTATCTTTTGTGTATAAATTTATACACAAGGTTGATCGCCACATTTCATACAAGATTAATATAAATTTATTGTTTTCCACTTTTGAGTCAATTATTTTACATGTTTACTGCTTTGTTGTATTTGTAAAAATAATGTAAAAATAATTTTTCAACATCTTACTTTAGATTAGTGCACAGCACTATTCTTATGCATTTGTACTATTAAAGTACACTTCTTAATCAATCTGTTCGTTCGGCTAAGAGTTTTTTTCGCTTATCATATTTTATTAGAAATAAATCGCTTATTAATAGTTCTCAAGCTAATTATTAAGTAAATTGCGATGATGTTTATAGGCATTACATTAACCGATAAAATGAAACAAAAAGATGGCAGCTTAGACGTTAATTTAGATCGACTACGGGAAGGATGACACTTATGTATACGCGATAGATCCTAGATTAACATGTCCGTGACGTGTCCGTTATCAATACCGAGTTTGCGTCTCGGCGCCATTAGGTCTCCTCGCACGTCCGGCAATTACAGTCTGTTGTCGCTCCGAGGCGATTCGTGACCGTAATAATAGCGATAAGCCCCGAAGGAAAATTCGGCACTTTCATCCAGCTATTTATGGCGGCATTGTCTCCAACACGGCCAACAACTCTATTGAGTTATCGTTTACGACACGACGGACTCGTGTATGAATGAAGAATTGATGATGCGAACGGTAATAGGTCAGGATCGTGGATGGCCGATTGTTCGACGATGATAAATCAAGGGTTGACGGATTTTCGACATTAATAAACCTGTCAAATTATAAATATTTCTAGATCCACGATAATGTCTGGAAAATATTATTTAGTTAATTATTCACTCAGGCATTTAATTACTGACGACTGGCGTCATTTATGACATATTACGCCATGTAACATAAATGTCCGCCATTTGCAGACATTGTGGTTTGCTAGATGACTGCCTCGTAAAAATTTTAAATACAATTTATTCAATAAAACAATTACATTTTGCGATCACATGACACGCGTGCAAATCGAAAAAAAGTCCGCCAACGTGAATACTCCAATCCAGGTTCGTGTGGAGGATTAAATTAGCTTTCGGATTTCCTTGAGTCATAATGGCAATAAGAAAGAAGTCCGCTCGGGAACCCATGTTATTTCTACCTCGGCCGGGTATCGAATTCGGGCAGGTAGCGCTGGGCTTTGTAAATTACACACGTACAAGAGCGCATCATTCCGTGGGTCCCCGGCCGCCGTTGTCAACCGCCATACACGGCAACAAATTTATATGTCGCCGCCCCGCAGTTTTCCCACATACGCGGACAAACGGGGAGTGGTAAGAGATACGGGCCGAGGAGCAAAAGAGAGCCGAAAGACATCGTGCCTCGAGTAATTACATGCCCCGGGAGAGCCCGGCAATGGGATCCGACAAACACGCGCGCGGTTAGGAGTAGGTGGTTAAGGTTTAGCTGCGTGTATGCAAGAGAGAGAGAGAGAGAGAGAGAGAGAAAGAGGGAAGGATAGAGGGCCTCGGTGGGACCCTGTTCGGTCGGGCCTTAGGGATGAGGGAGGTGGTGGATTTAACTCTATATACGCTGCCGCGCTGGAGTGACGAGGGAAGGGTAAGGAGAGAAGGAGAGGCTCTCTCGCGGCGAAAGCACTATATTACATCATTGGCGGCCATTTTGGACCACCCAAGTCGCTGTCAGAGCATAAAAAATATGAAGTTCTTTTAGGGCCGCCTTTTTTCCGTGCCGCCAGCGGCGCGGCTCCGTCGGATCGTAACGGGGAAAGGCGGTGCGAAGGAGAGAACTGTAGAGGACGGCCGTGGACGTGAGCGAGACGGCGTGAAGGGGACAGAAGAGAGAAGGAAAAAGAGGGAGAACGACAGGGGCCGGGATAAAGAAGGCCCGAAAGAGGGTGAGGAAAGAAGGGAGAGAAGAGGAGTTCGAGCTGAAAGCGAAGATTCGTGGAGGATCGAAAAGAGAGAAGATAGGAGGACTCTGATCGTGTATTAGAGGATCTGAGTAGGGATCTAAATAGGATAAAGCTCGATAGATTTAGAAAACAAGGCGCGGCCAGAGTGAGGCGAGCGCGAAGAGGAAGGTAAAAAACGGATAGAGAGAAAACAAAGATTTGAAGTGACGCGGTAAGAAGAAAGAAGAGGGGGAAAAAGAAAGAGAGAGAGAGAGAGAGAGAGAGAGAAAAAATTTGATGGTGTATGTCCAAAAAGAGTGAGGAAAGAAGACAAGAAAAATAGAATAGATTTCGACCGGTCTTCAATATCATACATAAGAGAGTGACGATAGATGGGGATTACGGCGTAAATACGAATAAAGGAAGCTTCTTTGAAAAGGATATAATTTTTAGCATTATAAAAGGTAATAAAAAGATGTAAGAATGCGACGAGAATTCGAGACCAACTCACAAAGCCGGAATGTATGGCATGTAAGGCAGCACCGTGGGGGCATCGTACATCGATTATGTAACGATTGAAGCTGATAGATATGGAGATATCATGATAGTGATATAACATAGGGCACAAGTACGATCCGCGTAGAATACCCGTACTACTACGAGACGCGGAAGTACGAGAGACAGAGACAGATAGTCGGAAAAAGAGAATCGCTTAGGGTTAGGAAGGGCAAGCGTGTCGAGCGGATAGATAAACGGAGGAAGGGCAGAAGGAAATGCGCGCGAGACTCGTAGGAGATAAACGGGCGGGGAGATACGGCAAAGGGGGTACCGCGCACAGTGAAGAGCGAGCGAGGCATTCGGGGAGATAAGGTGAAGACTCGACCGAGCTGGATGAAATAACAGAATTAAATGGATAGAGAGTCTTAATAGTCTTAATCTGCGATGCGATGGCTTTCGAGTAGCTCGATCCGCGTAAAAAAACAGATGAGATGCGGGAGAATTATCTATCTTTATAGATAGCAGAGATTGTAGATTTTTTCTGTTCAAATCGTTTTGCTGCGATTTTAACAGAAATCAATAAATTATTATATGATCTAGGAGAATATTAGTACAGATTTAATATATAGAGATTATTGAAAGAGAAATATAAAAAAGTTTATAATAATAATAATGTGTATACAATAGAGGCATGAAAAAATATTCTATTTCCTGATATTTCTATGTATTAATTGATTGTTTATCGCAATTTTCTTATTTATATTTTTAATTAATTTGATATTTAAAATGATATTTAAAATGTTATATAATATAATATATGATATGTATTTAATATGAAAATATTCATACAAATTATAATTAATAAAATATAACGACTGTGGATATTTTTGTATAGTTCGTAGCATGGATCAATAAATTTAAAACTACCGTCTGATACTTAAATTCTATTTTCGATATCTTGTTTTACTGGAAGGAAGCGATAAGTCTTATTGGATAATGATAGGTAGATGATATAGTAACCGGCGAATAAATCCGAAGAATGTTGAGAAAGCTGAAGTGATATATGTAAAGAATAAAGGCTCGAATAAATTAAGAGAGAGAAGCCTGGCGTAATTTGAGAGAAAGAGCGTCTCTTGAGCGTGTTAAGACTCTTTAAGAAAGGGTTCGAACGCAGGGAACCAGCGAGGTAAAGAAACGAGAAGATAGGCAAAGGCAGAGACGGATAGGCGGTAAGGGAAGCACTTAGGTTGTGAAGGGCACAGGCCGTGCGAGAAACGTAAAAGAAAGAGTAGTCGCTTCGTCCGCCATATTGCGCCAGCTTAGCTCCGAAGCTTTTTTTTAACTATCCATAGTGCAATGCACATAGTTTGCTTACATGCAAGAAAGCATTTTTCCTTCTTTCTTTTTTTGTACGTATATTAAATTGAGTAGAACATATATTTAAAGTCAAACAATGAGTTTTAATAATGTTAATACAATATTTTATATTATAAAAAATCGATACAGAAGTGTGATAACTTCATTCTTCTTACGTGTCCTTTCTCGTAAATTTTCTTTCTTGTAAATTCTTGTAAATTTAACATTAGAAACATTAATTTCTTTTCGCTTGATAGCCGGACACCAATCAATGAAGAAGCAATCTTCGCACGTCATTGGCTCTTCTAGATACAAACGTGCGAACGTCTGCTTGATGTCGATTGCCATGCACGATCGTCCGCGTCTTGAAATTATAGGTGGGTAAACGGCTTGGTTCTTACCCGGCATGTAATTCGTCCTGTTTGTTATGACGACGCCGTTTTGTTTCTGCCGTTCGTTTTTCTCTCGCGCGCTCGTGAGTGGTGAGAAGGCAAGGAGAAAAAGAGAGAGAGAGAGAGAGAGAGAGAGAGAGGCCTATTAGAGAGGAGAACGTCTTGTCTTCTCGCAGGGAGAGCTCGCAGAGGGTGATTCATCTCGGAATGATTGAACGAGACGGGTTCGCTCGTTCGTGTGAAAGGTACGCGCAATTTGGCGCCAACTGTCCGCTCCACGCGCGTACCTAATTAGGGCTCTATAATTTCATTCGACCGTTATAATCTTGAGATTGTAGATTGCTGTATGCCACGCTGACGACGTTAACGCTGATAAACATATCGCTCCTTATCGATTATTTACAATATTATTTATCGCGCGCTTATTATGCGGAGATTGTACGGGATCAATCAAACATGACTTAGATCGCTCGAGACTATTGTTTTAATTTCTCTGTTGCATGTATTACTTTCATTTATTTCAAAACTATAAAGTGTACTGTATGGAATAGTTGATAGTTATTTATCGATCTTGTTTTAGTACTTGGTTTAGATATTCAATTATATTTAATCGTTATTCTTCTAAAAATTGGATTATCACCCAGGAATCTTTTACTATTGGAATAAGAAGAAACAAATACGTAATGCTATCAATAATACCATTATTCTCATGGTATTATCATTGCCTTTGCGCGAGAGGGGAGTATGTGCCCCGCGGAAAATTAGATCGGTGAAACGAGGAGCGATCACGCGGTCGGCTACATCCGTGTAGAAAGGGAGAGGGAATGTGGTTAAACGATATATATTTCTTAAAATACGAGAGCTCGCAGATACATAGGCGTAATTAATCATTCTCCGACTATTAAACTCTCTGCTAAGTCGTTGTACTTGAGAGGAAGAAAGAGAGCCGGATGTTCCCGCTGCTTTATTATTAAAATCGGACGGGCGGAGGTGACGCACCCTGCGCGCCAATTTATTCCGTCAAGGTAAGCGGCCTTGCCTGGTGGTAGACGATATACGCGCGCGAAGATGAAGGTGGTGGTACGATCAAGTCATTCCATTATCTGAATTGAGTGTTGCGCGTGGGTACCTGCAATCAGTTTTTCTTTTTTGACCTTACCTCACCTCACCTCGCCTCGCCTCGCCTCATCTCGCTTCGCCTCGTCTCGTCTCGTCTCACCTCACCTCGAATCGCCTCTCTTCTCCTCGCGTCTCGTCACGCCTTCGAGATCTCACCGAAATGAGTATGTGAGAGAGGGCTTTCTCGCTGGCGGTAGACATTCGTATGAGAGACTTTACTTTTCTCGCACGCAACACTAACCGTTGGATACATTTTTGCGCATTTCGGGGCACGCGGCACGTTTCCTCCCTTTAAAACACCCGCTTCCTCAGAATGTCTTCCGACTTGATCTGTTATTCGCGAAAATCTTGACTCAATCTTCTTCTTTTCGTCACAGTGTCATCATAATTTCGCCAAGCAGAAATTTTTGCCATCTCAGTTAACACGTCGATTTAAGATAATCTATATGCGTTGCAACTTATTACTTCAGCTTATTTCAATATATCTACATAAAGGTAATTAATATAAAATAATTATATAAAAATATGTTGAAATAATTATAATATATAGGTAACATTAATTTTATAACAACGCAATATTATATCATCTGAATTTTTAAGATAAAAATAAATCAAAACTGCCGACATCGTTATTTCTCTCAGCAAACTCATCATCGCAACCATTAAAATTCACAAAAAACATTACAACATTGTTTATGTTGAGATTGCAAAGTTAAGCGTTAGATATTTGTATGCTCTTGATAAGCAAATTACCCATGTCCTGCGGGGCCGTACGCAATATTTTTCTTCGGCGCTCGATATCGAGCAATCTTCTCCTGCAGCTTTTCGCAGAGGAGCAGTATCGTTACTCCAATCTGCGCTGTCCGCGCTACTTCATTTCGCCATCGCCCGAAGGAGTAATAACGCCGGTCGAATTATGGGATCATTAGATCCAATTTGGGATTAAAATATTGCTTGCTAATAAGAATCGCGGCGAACGTTCGCATGATCGCATAATTGCATTATTATCCCTATTCTTTTTAACGGAGAAATTACCATCGTTTTCTTACCGTGAGGCGAAATCTTACCGCCTCGATGTACATACGTCTGCACTCGTCGGCCCTCTTAGCACGAAGAATTATGCATCCTGGTGCAACATTTTAAAGAGCGGCAATTACCCGTCGCCCGAAACAACGCTCCTCTTTTCCTTCTCCCATGGCCACTATGCGCGAGCTCGTATTCTCCCTCTCTCCTGCTTTCCCGATTTCGATTGGATGTTAACGCTTTAATTACGCAAAACTTCCCACGAGGTTCCAACCTCGTAAAATACCAGCACTGTTATCGCGAGAAAGTTATCGCAGAGGGTACAACTGCGTGGCGAATTTATACGTTAACGCGTACATACATATTTTTCGTTTTGATGATGTATTTACTGACCAATCGCCATAATATCCCACTAAATGTCACGTGGAGTTTTTACAACCGGCGGTTTGTCACTTCGTGCAGTGTTCAGTATGTATATACTTGAGATATTGGCAAACTTTAGTGGCCGCAACTGTAGTAGAAAGAAACCCAAAAGATGCATGGGAAAAGTGGAAATATTAGTAAGTATGATCACTATTCAAATATAAACAACAAAAATGTTTGTTATTTAATCTTTTAACAGTGCGAACAACTTACGCAGTTCCCAATTATAATCGTTTAAGTAAATTTGTAATATTTTGGAGAATTGAATAATTTTTTTTTAAAGGTGAAATATTAATAAGGTGAAATATTAGGTGCAATATTAAATAAAAAAATAGTATATAACTAAAAAATTTTTTATATTATGCGCGTGGGAGGGAGGGGACTAAATTATGAATTGTAGTAGCCTATTTTAATTGACTCTATCGAGTAAATATAACTTAGATTTTTTATTCTGGATTTATGCTTTAACTTTTTATTTATGTTTTGTATTATGTGCTTGCCTGCATTGTTTAAATTGTACCTTAATTGATAAAATACAAATTACATTTTATTTATTTTGTGACAGAGAGGTTCTAATTGCGTATACAAGAGCAGTATATGTAGAAGCTTATTTTAATTTTCATTCCAACGTATTGTAATTAGCGATAATTATCAGTACAAGAGAGAGAGTGAGAGAGAAAATTTCTGTTCGCACTACGTTTGGATAGGCATACGTTGCATACCACGTAGTAATTTTCCGCTTAGGGACGCTAATTATCTTACAAGTCGTTGAAGGACAAAACCAACAGAATTTACATATTTTACAGCGAGTTTTCTTGATGATGTAAATCTTGATGAAAATTTGGTTCATCGCACTAGTACATGGATTCTCATTACGTTGTACGATAATTTGTCGATCACTTGAATTTTCAAAATGACGATTTTTAAAATCAACGAGAGAAGTAAGAAGTGGCGTGATTATTCTTGTATATGCCGCGCTTCTCGTAATTGCAGCGAATCAATTGCGTACAACACTTGACATATTTATTACTTTAATTAATTGCGCAGATTAATTTGTTACCACAATTCAGTGTTTCTTTTTTTCTCGATCCGTTAAACTGCCGAAATACGTGCCTGGAGCTACTCGAAGGGCCGTGGAATGTACGCGGTACAGATTGTAACGTATCCCGCGACNCAATGCCACGCGGCGGCATGCGGCATGCGGCATTTGACGTGGCGCTTTTTCCGTGAGCGGGGCCGGCTCACACGGGATTCCGACTGTGTCGCGCGGCCCTCGCTCGCGCGCGTATGCCATGCATGCACGCGAAAACCGCTTTTAATCGATCTCGTGTCCGCGCCCCCGTCCTCCCGTAATTTGCGGTAATTACGGGCGCATGGGGACCGAGAATTCGCGCCTCTCTCGCGTCGCTCCGCGCCGCGAGTTACTCCGCGATTGGATAAGCACGGTTAGCCGAATATGGCGAGCGTGGCGATGGTTAACGCTGTTTCCCCGCGCGTCTTTCGTCGCTCGTCATAAAACCTACCCTGCCCCCCATCGACCCCGCTCTCTCTCAAGTCGGCACCGCGCGGCCGTTTCTGGGGCCATGCCGGGCTCCAGGAATGCGCGCTCCAGGTCGAGACGGGTATATAAAGTGCCCCGGTAATGCCTCCCTTTAGCGAAGCGGAGTGCGTTAACGCGCGGCCGCGCCGTCGAGATCGGCCGGAGATAATTTGTCGTGCGTGCTCTCGCGAGGGGTCACATCGATTTAATCTTTTCCGGTTTCGCGATCGGAATCATATCTGTTCTTTCTCACGTATATGTTAACTGGTTATGATAATAGTTACGATAATAAAAAAAAAGAAAGATTGAAGGATACTTTCCATCTTTCAGATATGTTTACAGAGAAACCAATTATTTCTAACGATAGATAAAGCCTATTCTACAATGAATCGTAGTCGTAAGATCGTAAGCAAATCGACCAATCACACAGTCAATCATTCTTCTAACGTAATAAGAATGCTTGACTGAGATTGATTAATTTGTTTATAACGACTACGATTCCTTGTAGAGTTTGTCTAAAATTTGAACAAGACCCGAAGTATGTTTGCTGCTTTTCGAAATTTTAATCGCCAATATCCTTTTATTTTTGTCTACATGTTGATTCGATCTTTATTCCTGCCACGTGCACGCGTAATAATTAATTGATGCCGAATCCCGATCGATAAAATAAAATTGATCCCTCTCAATAAATTCGAATGACGAGAACAGGACGGGCTGGAAATACAAGATGCGAGCTCGCGCTGCATCTGCGCCGGGTCGCCATTTTGTCGCCTGTAGTTAGGCCGCAATTACGCGCGCGTAATTGTTGCCTCGGTATTTATATCATCTCGCGGCGGGGTTCTCATTGGTGCGCGGTGATATCAACCTTGCGATTAACGTCGGCATCGCGACCGGTCGATTCTAAATTTACACCGGCGCGGCGCGGCGCGACGGCCGACGCGGCGACGTGTTCTTGCGAAGGCTGCGAATTTCTTAAGGGCGCACTTAGGTCAGCCAGTTAAGGTTGAGGACTCAACCCGGAGGTCAATAGATATTTAATTCTTATCACATGAGCTTCCTTTTTTAAATAATCAATTTGATTGAGACCAATTATTTTTTAAAACTATATCAATATAGCTATAGTTTGAATTTAATGGTTCTAATAGCTTTATGGTATTCAAATTACTTTCTATTGAAATCCTCTTGAACGAAGATAAGTTTATTAATTAAAGAAGATGCGTTGTCGGAAAAATAGATGGAATAGATAATAAAGTTGTGATTTTGTCAAGCTAGTCCCGCTATATCTCACAATTATATCGCAAAGCGTTCTTAAACCGCCACTTGTTTTTAAAAATAAAAAAAACGTACAGCGACTCGCCGGAAATGGGGCTCGAGAAATCAAAGAAGTTCACGCGGCGGCATCAGGAGCGAAAGTCTATCGGGGACGAAAGTCTTAAATGTTAAAGCCCATCGGTTCCCCGACGTTGGAAACTCGAGACCGGGGCACCGGTGATCTAATCTGCCGGGATTTATCCTCACCAGCCCCCTTTCGGCGCCATAATATCGGCGGCGCAGCTGCTGCCGTTTCGGCGATCCTTTCTGGTAGGCGGCGACTTATCTCTACTTTACGACTGACTACGTTCGACGCTTAACGTTCGAGAGTCCACCCGGTGGTACATGCGAGATAAAATGGTGGCCCACCGTCCTGTGGTGGCCATTTTGGGTCTAATTAATTGGCGGGACGTTGCATCGGCTACACGCCCGGCCATCTAATATTCCCGACGGCTCCTCTCTTTAATGTATTCGGATACCTGCCTACGCCGCCGCCTGCCGCCCGCCACCCGCCGCGCCGTCCCGACATTCGCGTTTAAGGCTCGCATCGATGAGGTTGTAATGTCCGTCATTGACCGATGAATATGTTTGACGTTGACCAGCTCATTGTCAGTGTAGGTCTCGCGTGCTATACGAGCAGCGTTGAAAGCGAGGATCATTTACACGTCAGGGAGATTTTTTTTACTTTCGAAAAGATAAAGTCGATCGCGGACCAAACGTTATAATTTTATTACCGTAAATGCAATTGATAATTGCGTTATAATATCAATTTCTAGATAGCGATTATTATCTTACTACAAATATTTTTCTATAATGAGAATTATATTAATTTAGTATGCTGATTCAAAGAGGTAACGAAAGCGTGAATTATGTCATGATCGTAGCGAATGTCTAACGTGTCAATCAGTAATCATAAGAAAGTAAGTAACTTGATACGATTTAACGAGAAGATTCGGTTCGTATTACGCACACAGATGTGGAATGGAACAAAAGGGCCACTTATTTTCCGAGATGGTAATAATCTCCGCATCTCCGCTCGTTTACTGATGCGCGAGCGCGTTGGAGCAAAGGCGATGCAACCCGATTCGATTCTTCCTCTCGTTAAATTCGCGCCTTGAGCGTGATTGTTAAGGATGCAGATCGTAATCTAGCTGGTCTCCGGTGTTCTCCAGCGTTATGATTGCCGACGGAAAAAGTATATAGCCGGATATTCATGAAAAGTGCCCCCACGTCAATTTTTTTTAACACTAAAGATAACTTAAAATCAGTTAAAGATAAGGCTAAATTAAATAAAAGCATCGTAATCTTTGACGTCAATTAATTGCCGATCGATTATAATATCAATACTTCGCTCAATCAAGACAAGAGAGTTAGTTAGTTTTTCAAATGTAGCAGTTGTAGAGTAGCTTGCAGGAGCGCACAGAATCAGAAGAATATCAGAAGAATCCGACATCATCCTTATCCCGACAAAATGATAACAGAGTCTGTTCATTCGCGTGCGGCTACGAGATATTACCCGTAAACGCGTTATACACTACAGCGATATCGCGAGGACGACGACGACAACAACAACAATAACATAACAACAAACGCAACATTTCGCTAGGGTGACTCCTTTTCACGTTAAAGACCCGACTCGGGTAGTTGAGCGCTGGTTAGGAAAGAAGATCGTAATCTGAATGGTTCTCGGTGTTCTCCAGCCTGGCGGGTGCTAGCGGCAGATAGAAATCTCCTCGGAGAGGATCGTCCGTGTCCCCGTCGTATATACGCAAAGGCGCAATCCTCGCGGGGATATAGGATAACGTAAGGCCCTACTTAGCTACTAATGCTGTCGCTACCCGCCCTTTCTCGGCGTAAGTTATGTCCACCGGTACAATCGTCCGTTTCGCTCCGGTCGCACCTCCCCGCCTGCGGGAGTTTAACACGGCCTCGAGGCTAATCGGATCTCTCTCGCGTGCGTGCTCTCGACCGCTACTCGAAACTGCGCCGGCCGAAGCGAGAGAGGTTCAATTTCCTTCCCGACCGTGTGATATCAGTTTTACGGCCGACTCCGGCCGGAACTGGTCCGAAACTTCTCCGGTATTACGTTCTGATGGATCTGGGTCGACATGGACGGAGACCTACCGATTCATAATTCGTCTTCATTTTCACGAGTATGCAAGTATAATTCAGAAAGAAAGTTTCCGAAAAGATTGTAAAACGATTTCTGAAATTATTTTAACACCGCATGTGTGTGCGCGCGCGCGTGCGCGCCCTGTTTCTCGTGACAGTCGAAAGTAGCTTCAGAAAATATCGTCTTTCAAGGAAAATTATTTCACAAAGACATATAATTTTTCTTACTAGCTTTTTATTTTTTTTTACTTTATCTGTTATTACAATTTTAGCCTCTTTGTTATTACTTATCGCACTATTTTTAGTTTGGAAAAAAAATAAACTTCACATTGGATTGTTAACTACAGGTCAGAATTTATGAGATGCGTGACCACAAGAATTTCGGTATCATCAAGAAAACTGCTGGAGATAAATCCGGCAATTCCGGGGAGAAGGTATACTGCGAATGTGGCGATACTTGACGAAGATTGAAATAAATATCCGCTGTGTCCATAGTGCTAATTGGCGTGCCAAGAATGCAGCGGTTCGAGATCTCGCCTGCGAGAGGTTTGAATGGCAGGCGATGCGGGCATAAAGCGAGGGACGTACGATTATTATTCGCAAGGCGAATTTGACTTCGCTCACGAAGTAACGAGACGACGTTCAATTTGGCGCGGCGAGAAATCGCGCGCTAAAACGAAGAGAATCGAATTACTATGTACGAGCGCGCGGCACGCAAGGAATAACGCGAAAATAATTACCCGGCGCAGGTTTATCCTATTAATACGTTACCTCGTAAACGTGTATGTCCGCCCCATTAACATACTATCTAATAATTGACCCCGTCCGTTTGGCGAACGAGTTGCGAGCGAGAAATATGAGCGGTCAATACGAGCGTCACGATTAAGTCAATCAAGCGAAACGGAGCTAATCGTTGCTAGCACTCGAAGGGATAAGTCGACGCGCGGAGGAAACGCCTTCGCGTTGTCGTATCACGTTATTAATTTCAGTTCTACAAAAAATGCTCGTTTATACGTTGCACACAACGTGAAGAAATTTATAACGTAAAGAAAACGTGAATAAAAATTGACTCGATTAAAAAGTATATCGGAAAAATCAAATTGCTAATTATTAAATTTGTAAAAAAACATATAAGAATATTTGCAAAGAATTTCTTATTTTATAATTAGTCTGAAAATTTTCGAGAAACGAGTCTATAGTCACTTTACTGATACTTCGAAATTCGCAAGATAGACGCGATCGCAAGTAGCGGGCTACAAGTTCACACGGGGTTCATTATTGCGTGTTAACTGACAATGGGATCCCTGACGACGCGACGGGACATCGAATTTTTGACTTTCACCGCATAACAGCAGCTTGTCGAGAGCAAGAAGGAGCTCGTTATCGCCATTTTGGATTCACTCGCGCGATTATGGCGATGGGAGAGTCCGCAAGGCGGACAGATCGGAGGGAAGGTGATTTGTGGCTTTTTTCTCTACAACACACGTTTCCCTTCACTCCACCCTCGGACAATTTGTATTTCCGATTTCTAAGGCGAATCGCTCCAGGGCTGCCAGGTGTTGGAAACCGGCCTCGTTGGCCGACTCGCGCGGCCTGTCTCATTGTGTCGGTACAACTTTTGAGCTGGAGCGCGGAGTTTCGATCCCTCGCTGCTCTCGCACGAAAGTCATAATCAAAAGAGAAAAGTCAGAAGGGCTGAGAAAGAGAGGAGCGGATGTAGGGTTGTGGTTTCTTGCAGCCATTGACAGAAGATAAAGATAACGGATCGTAAAGACTTGAGCTACATGTCACTGGATACAAAAAATTTGATGAATGTAAAAGTATAATTGAATTGAAGTAAAAGTAGCAGTAATATTGGATTATCGAGCCTCTTGTAAATTTTTAAAAACTAAAGCAAAAAAATAGCAAAAATTAGCAAATAATTTTCATATCTTACTGGTTACGTTCTGATAATTTGGCACAAATAGCTTTATTACCTATATATTAAGCTATCTGAGCCTAATAATCACAACATAACGAATAAACTATGAAAATAATTTGCTAATTTTTTGCTATTTTTACTTCCAAAACTAATTTTTTTTGCTTTGGTTTTTAAAAAGTTACGCGAGGCTCAATAATTCAATATTAAGTAAAATCTTTTTTTAAAAAGTGAAGCAAAAAAATTATTGATTGAAGTCAAGCTTGTGTCCCTCAGATATCCAACAGTTATAGTCAAAGAACCTTTCATCATTGTTAACATTTTGAAAAACAATTCAATAGATTTTCTTGGAAGTAGCGTAACTAAATATCGGAAGTGAAACATTAAGATCGATACTTTAATTTTTTACCAAGAAGATACTTTTTAATATGTTACCTGTACGCAATACATTTTCATTTAAAAAAATACCAGAATATCATAACCATGCAGCGATGAACAATACGTGCAAGAAAGCTCGAAACCGGAAGACGCGACACCGAAGCTTCGGGGAGTTCAAAGCTGTGCAAACGCACGTGGATCACTTTGACGCGTTCGCCATTGTGACGGCGGGATGTCCGTTCGGACAAATCTGGCGCATTGTCGGTCTCGGCTGGCGCTCTTTGTGCAAACGCCGGTGACGTGTAAGGCGACCACGGCAAAGGACAACGACAATGACAATGCGGCGTTACAAACGATCGAGTAGGCGGTAGCCGTGTTTTTCGGCCGCGCATCGTTCAACGGCCGCCCTTTTATTGTCGCCCCAAGGGCGCGTAGGGTGCCCTCTCGATCCCTTCGCGTGACACTGAAACTTTGTGTCCCGCTGGGGACGACACGCGCCATTCAACCCGCTGTCTCGTCCTTCGTAAGAAATATTTGGACAACTCCGAACAAGGCTCCGATGATTTCGCAAGGACATTGCGGTGGTCGAGGCACAAAAGAGGTTAAAAGGAAGTTTTATGTATCCTTGTACGTAATTACTATTATTTTTTGAGTCTTCATTTTCCGAGAAAAATTTTTTATTTTTTAACACGATGATTGATACGTGAAAAAAAAAAAACGTTTATCGTAGCAGTAATGACATAAAAAAAGATTTACAAAATTTATATAAGGAACATAATATATTAGATAAAAAGAAAAGAAGCCGTTATCATGCATTCACATATTATTTTTTTAAATATATAACTTTCAAAGATATAGTACAGAGTTTCTTAAAGACCGGCACTAATTATATGTATAGCGTTATTGCTTATAAAAAATTGAGTTAAAAAGTCCCGAATCAATTTTTTCTATAACGCAGTAATAAAGTAGTAATTATTGAATAAACTTAATTCAATCAGCATCGTCCTTTAGACAGACATGTCAATGAGCTCCGTGCCTAGTGTGTGTGTGGGGCGAACTAGGAGCAAAACGCTCACATACATTACCAGACTGTGGCTCATTGATATATGTCTGTCTAAAAAAACGATGTTGATGGATTATTTTTTTCAATAATTACTGCTTTATTAATTGTAAGACAGCTTAGTAATCTTTAAGAAACATTCTGTATACAAGATTCTATATCTATTAAAACTTTTTTTTTATTTACTAATTTTTTATTTACTAATTCTTTTAGCTATTAATAATTGAAATATCAATGTAAAAAAGAATGACTTCTTGATTTAGCTTTAGTAGCGAGATATTAATTTTGAATTAATCAGGCAATCTTGCAAGATTAGGAATGTTTTGTATATATTGTATATACCCTTATTAAATGGCTGTTGAACAATTAAATTTCTAGATATGCCAGAATAGCGTATATAATTTTTCTTGTGTTTGCGGTCTAAAATCAATTTTTCATCTCTTGGCCGCCTCTTGGCCGCCGCGTTATTGCGGCCGAATCTGGTATCAAGTGCGAGAGATGGTTGTTTTTTTTTCCCGGCGGCAGCAAAACGTAGGACATAAACCCGCTTCCCATCGAAATGGAACATAGGTATCAGCGATGATCCGCGTGCGAGGCGCCAGCTGGCTCATATTGAAACCAACCCCCTCATCGAACACCACCACCGTGTCCCTGTTCGCTCTCCCCGACCCTCCCTCAACATCCGAGGAACCTAAATCATTTTCAGCCCCTCTACCATGTTTCCTACATGTGCTAACTACCCTCGGGGGTACTTCGAGGGCCACACCCTGGCCAGTTAAGCTCCACCTCCTCCCGAAACAGTTTTCTCGCTCGCTAAGATCTTTCTTCGCGATTACATCCTTTAATCGATAACTATTCTAATAGAACGGTGTGTCTACGACCCGTCGACACACCTCTGTAATTTTTCAAATAAGCCATTATTATTAATTTCTCTATCGAATAAATTGCGTTCAAATCAAATATAAAATGGAAATATTACTTTCCCTTTGTTGCATTTTAACTGGACAAATTATAAAATTTGTCGAAAATTATGCGCACAATCGTGCATAATATATTAAAAAAAATCTTATATAAACATAAAAATCGGGGTCAATTAATTTTTCTTTCGTGTTATTCGTGTAAAATTAAGCAATAATTAAATGAAATCTTATATTTTATCGTAGTATAAAAATTTTTAGACAAATTTCATGTTCCGGCAAACAGCAAGCAAGCGTGATAGAACAAATGATCGTTGATTCGATCGTGTCTTTATGATCGATGTAGAAGAAAACAGCGATAAGAAGTATGGATTCAAGTGTGCGATCGAAGACACTCTGCTAGACGATAACAAGATTAATAGCGCGATCTTTGGTTTCTTTCAGACATTGCATGATCGAAATTTTGTTTCACCTTGCAACTCTTTATTAATTAGTAAAGATAATAACAATCAACACATGTTTGAAAGAGTGACAAATTGAACGAAATCGAGCGTAGTGTGCAAAAACACGACTTGAATAAACAAGTATGAAGATTGAATCGATTTTAAATTATGTTTGATCTCGATTAACTGTGTTCCTTAATTGATTTCGAAACATAATTAATAACGCAATATTATCAATATTTACAGAATTTCCAAATATTCCATTCTGTGATTTAGCATATATTTTACATATATATATATATATTCATAATTCTTGTTTTAAGTTACAATTATGATCTCTTTTATTATTAACACGCTGTATTATTAACACATGTTAATATTTTGCTGTTAAGAATGAAGTAGCTTTAATATGAGCTTTCAATATTATATTTCTTTGACTATGATTGGCTAATCTGTTATTTCGACCAGGCTAGACGAAAAGAGAAATGGTCTCGCAAAGGAAACTAAAGATTAAAAAAAATCCAGTCATCTAAGCATAGAAAATGACGTGATAGAATCGTTGGAGCCGAAGTCGAGGTCAAGGAGAAGCCGAGGAGGCAATTACATAGGATCGAATTGCCTGAAGGTTCTGAGACCAGAACTAGTTAGGCGAGGTCTCTCGAGTTTCGACGAAGAAGAAGCCACGTAGTGCGAAGAGCACCAGTCTCGCCTACGAATCGTGCTTCTTTGCCGAGGAAGCATAATTCAGTGCCTGAATGCACCTTGAAAATACAATATGTCAAATGCCAACGATTTAATGCCGCTAATTTTCCTATCAAATAGTTTCTCGAATTAAGTCAGCGATATACGCAGTCGCTGGCGATAAGATTGATGACGGTGAGATCTCAAGTGAATCACAGCGGTGAATGCATTAAACGAGTTGTCATCTACAAGAGGGTATCAAATCTGTCGCGTTTTCGCAGATATAATTTTGTGAAAAAAAAACGTGTTTTATTTTTCATGTTAGAGAAAGATCGATCTGCCAACTGTATAAAAAAAAAAACAATAATGCTTACATTTCATTATTTGCTAAATTTGTTTAAATTCGTTACTTCGTATTATTTACTAATCATGATCAATTATAATCTTTGTAATCGATTGAATGGCGCGTCCCGTTGGAGATGACCGGCAAACAAACGTGAGCAGAACATCGAATTTCAGCGTGCTTCCTGATCGATCGCCATGAGCGCTAATCGATAATATCCTGCTGGCAACGCAAGCGGCGTCGAAATGGCTGCTGGCCTCTCGTTATTCATTCTTCCCTTATGACCGACAGCTCGCGCGCATCGTCATCGCATCGTCATTTGCGCGTTTTCACTACGCTCTCAGCGTAGTTTTTTTCCTCCTTTTCTACCCTCCATTGGGCCGGCGCGGCGCCGCTCGCGTTCTCGCTCTTTCTTTCCCTCTTTCTCTCGGCCATCGTCGCTCCACCCACGATCCGTCAATTTCTCATTTTCTCAGGAAAATAAATGGCGCGGACTTCCGGTTATAGGACCTCTAGCGCAACGCGCGTTCAGTAGTTTTTCATTTGTTGCGCATTCAGCGGTCGGAATTTTTGGTCGTTTTCCCACATGGCGGATTCCCAATATGGGAGGAAATTATAGGACTTTCTTTTTCGTTCTGAGAGCGAGATAATGAGACGAAGGCGCCGTTCCGGCTCAGGTTGCAAGGAACCTTTTATTTCATAGATACAAAACGTTCCAAAGAGTAATATTAATTGTTTTTAATTCTTTTTTGCGCTCGTGGAGTCAGCAATCGTTCAGAAATTATCTAACGTATCGCCATTATCGAGTGCTTTGCAGAATAATGAGAGGGTTAATCTATATCATTACCGCAAGGTTCAGATCATCATTGCATTACTATCAGAGAGAGGAAGGCAGAAAAAGAGAGGAGAGAGATGGCGGAGAATCTGCGGTACGATTAATTCATGTCGGTCGATTGGATCGAGGTCGCTTGTATGTATACGTAGGAACATCGAGTAACGCAAGTACCGCGAGTATCCGAGTGTACCGGTGAAGTATCGCGATGAAGAAGCAGAAGAAGCAGGGGTGACGATGATGAAGGCGGGGGAGGTGAACGGCGGGTGGGAAGGGATGGTCGAACAGGGCGCGAGCGGGGCGAAAAATAGAAATTAAGGGCCGGTGAGTTATCGCGGTTGCGTGAGAAGCGGTTGGAGATAAATCAAACCGCAGCTCCAACCGCAACGCTACCCCGAGTTCAGATCACGAACGCAAAAACCTCCATGGCAAATCCTCCGGGATTAATAGTGCCTTGCGTTCTGAAACCCACGATCCTGATTGGTCCAATTCTCTCGCACGGCGCGAGCGAACGAGAGCAGCTTTTTCATTCCCACTATTTCACCATTTTCATACTCCTCGCTCTGTATCTTTTTTTTTCGCGTGTGAGGGATAGAGGAGAAAGAAGGGCAATCCATTTTTTTCTCCTGTACTCCCCCTGTCCAATTTTAAACTGACAGATATTCAAACATCCTACAGACGATATTTCTATTGTATCTTCATTGAGAGAGTAAAGTGCAAGTTTATTATTCGAGGGGTGATTTTTGAAACAGGATGTACTCAACATTAGCAAGAAATGATAACACGTATATAACGCTGTAAATATATGTATACATCTACGTAAATTGAATTAAATTTTTTATAATATTTTTTATATATATTTTTTCAAATTATTAATGTATTAAAAAAAATTTTTAATTCCTTATATGTATTTATTTTTTATTTGAAGTATTCTATGTTATAGAATATGTTTCGGTCAACTTGTTTGATTTCGCATCGTAATATTTTCATAAAAATATTCTTGCGAAAAGATCGCTAGGGCCATTTGATTTGCGGACGAGAAATTCAATTATTTCCTTTCGGCCGATTTACTAGTCATTTTCAGCGATTTGTTTCGAAGGAATAGCCAATACAAATAACGTAGTCTCGAAGAATTATGATCTTCGCAGGCTATTAACGGCGATTCGGCTACATTCCACCGGCTTAAATTTTTTTCAAACCGCAGGCCATAGAGAATACAGGTAAGATGGTTAACGATTTGGTCGCGTTTACATATATAACCCAAGTTAAGTAGGAACTAAACCCTGATGAGGGCTCTCACAAGGGGGCCGTACGGGGCCATCGGCTCTGCGGAGGATAAAAATTCACGTTCTCTTTCTTGAAGCCACCTATAAAATGGCCATGTAGCCGTTGGAATATATTAATACCACGGGCGTCAAGATTTATATCGAATATTGAAATAAGTATCATCTTCGAATATGCCTTCATGAATATCTCACGCGACAGCTCGTATTTTTAATCACGTACAAGTGATAGCATGATAAATCATACTTTATCATACTTTATAATTTTTGTCTGTCGTGAAACATGAAAAAACGTGTGTGTTGAAATTGAGTTTAATAACTGAAGAATAATTCACCTTTCTGATATATTGTACATACATATATAAATAAATGTATATGTATAAAGAGCTAAAATGAGCAGAGAGCTTTCTGTAATTCAATAATCAATATTTTCGATTTGCTTCTAGTATTTTTTGTCCATTTTTTATTATGCAACAAGGAAAACTATCATTTAGATTATTCATTATCAGATAATAAAGTGTTAAGAAAATGTTTCACGCAACTCTTGTATTTCGTAATGTACCTACCTACGTACATGCTAATTATCGTTTTTCCACATTTTACAGGAAATTACTCTTTGCCAAGTTAAAAGATCATTACACAATAATTGGAGACTCGGAAAGTGGGTTAAACGAATCGTTCTAATAGAAGCGATGATAAACCAACTGATCGTTAGATACGCTATGTTAAATACCTTGATACTAGAGGTACGCACAGATGTACAGGTGGTTAGCGATATATATTTATAATTAAAGGTGTTAAAACGTGATCGTACTACGCAAGAAACACTGCGAAGCAAACGGACCTTATTCCGCCGTGGGCTGCGAGATCGTCATCTAAATTGTAACGATTGCTCGTAAGTTATGCGGCAAACGTCGGCCACTGATCTTATCCAATTGCAATAAAACACGCGTGACGCACCTGTCAACGTGTCATTACGTAACGATTGCGCGCGCGACTCGCAACACGCTTTACTGTGTCATTTTCATCAATTCGGCAAGGCCAGCGGTAATCGATTAAATTAAATGAATTGATGGAAGTAATTTAAAGCGATCGTCATAATTAGCGCCATGTCAAATATATAGACAAACAGCAAATTAAATTTGTTTCGACAAACTTTACTTGTTTATTCATAAGCGGTCTTTTATTACCTTTTTACAACGAAAAAAATAATATACAAATATTTTTTAATGCCAAGAAAATTTTTAAAACTTATCGATATAAAATATTTGATAAGTGTTTTATGTAAATATATCAATCAACATAAACGGATAAGTTGTAAGATATTATATTAGAGAATAAAAATTGCGTATTACAAGAATAAATACAGTTAATAACTATCGGCTCGTTTTTTATTAAATAAATTAAATAAAAAGGCAAAATATCATGTGTGTATATAAAACTATTTTAAACTATTCAGTCTCGCCCGGGCTTCTTATATTTAAAACGTTCTACATATAATGTTTTAAAATTAACTTGCGCTTTCATTAATTATTATACAATGTTTATATAATAATGCACTAAACGTAAATTATCACAAACAAGGGAATGAAATTGGGGAAAAGAGTTCAGGTTTCATGATAGCCTATATTTTTCGCAGTGTCTTTAAGAATAACTATGCAAAATTTAATCCAAATTGGTCAAAGAATTTAGAAGTTAATATAGAAATATATAGATGTTCTATTATACATGTAGGATGTCCCAGATTTATCGCACCATCTGCTAATGACAAATTCTTAGAATTATTTAGAGACAAAAATCCTAATATTATAATATTGAGATTCTTTGAGATTCTTCTCTTAATGATGGAGTGCACGGCATAATTTTCAGGACTCCATGCGGGTTTTACTACGACTTTTTATAAGTTACCCACGTTTCACTTAACTCACGTCTGTGAGTCTGAAACTCTCGGGGGTGATCGGCACCCCGCGAATTCAGAAGAGCGCGGCGGATCAGGAATAAAAAGAAGCAGACGAGAGGAAGAGCGGAGGAGGAGAGGAAGGGTTCACCGCATTATGCGATTCGAGTCCTACTTCATCGGAACGCGAGCTAGTAGACAGATAATGGCTGGCCCCTGTGCCCGCCATTATCTGATCCAAACCGGATAAGTTACTGACCACGTTCAAAGTTTGCGTAGCAGTTTGCTCGAATTCTTTCGTTTAACAAAGGAGATTACAATTTGTGTAAAAACTTTATTCATCATTTTGTCGCAATTTGCATAACAGTAAAATTAAGTGCGATCATAAAATGCGGAATAAAAAAAATTTGCGTTATGAAAGCTCGTCAATTTAATGTAGAATAAATGAAAGGAAGATGGTTGAATATTCATTGGTTTCGAATACGTTTATGGCTAATAAATATGTTGGCAAACTTTATTAACACGCGATACGGATGCAGCTTAATTTAATGACAAAGAAAATATTTATTAATATTAAATGTCTCCATTATTTTAATTTATATCAAAAACATGTATGACATGTATGCTGATATATCTTTCCCTAATTGTGAATAATAGTTTATAATAATAGGAAGATATTTCTGTGTATTATAATTTCAATGATTATCTTCAAAATTAATGAATAATTAAGTATAGTGCGACTTCGATTAACTTAATCTAATTTTTTTCCGCAAGTTAAACAAAAAAATTAATAATTCTACTCACGTTAACAAAATGTAGATATTATTTGATAAGTTAATCATTTAAATTTATCAGAGTTTGGTCGAAATCGTTCATAATCGATTCAGTTGGGTTTCTTCCAAAACAATGGGATATTTAAAGACTATAGGTCAAGCATCGAAATCCAGAAGTCGAAACAGATGGTAAGAGGTAACGAGACAACGAAAAGGAGGCCAACAGAAAGAAAACGCGAAAGAGAGGAAAAAAAATAAGTAGAAGAAAGGGATACCAAAAAAAAAGTTACAGCATTGTGTGGTCGGAACCTTACTTCATCGAAGCACGAGCGGGCAAACAACGGGCAAGGGCCCCATGTATCCGCCATTGTTTGGCCCATGTGAGGAGGCATGCGGCCATGTTTCCTCCCGTGTACCGCGCGACCGGATAAAAAGAGGATGGCAGAAGGGGAGCAGGAGTGTACGTAAGGTCGGCTAGGACGAAGGTGGGGGCTTCTGGAAGGGCGAAGGAGAGGAGGGCCGGTTGTGGGCCCGATATCGTCAAGTCTACGCGGCACGCATACCCGCGTTTATAGGTGTGCCCCAAGTATGTGTGAGTGTGCTGCTTTATATAATCTATAATTATGTTTCTACATTGATAATTATTATGTATTTATATATTGCGTGTTTCTACATTGTTTGATGATTAAAATAATTAAGATTATATAAATTTCTAAATTGTCTTTTTTTAAAACTTTGCTTATTTTCGCTCTTTCGTTCTTGATCAGAGAAACAAAAAGATTCAAGACATTCCACTTATTAAATGTGAAAATGTATCACGTACCGTAGACAAACGCACGCACTTGCGTTATTACAGGGATATGTCCATGCTTCTGCGCAAAAAGACAGCACGGCGTATCGTTCAGACGTGCACATAACGTGCACGTGGCTGCGTGCGTACGTCTGTATACGCTAGAGATACACGTGTGCGCGGAGGAGCCTTCGGTTAGCCAAGTAATTATATCCCGTAACGATCGGTCCATCAAATCTGATCGCCCGGACGGGAAAGATCTACCAGCACCAGCTTGATGAACTGGCACCGACACAGCAACGACGTGGCTATCCGCCGACGCGCCGAGCCGGCTAAATGAAGCTTTTACGCACGCGGCTGGATTGAGTTTGTTATAGGATCAACACTTCCATGGCGCCGTACCGCGTTAGGCATACGCTCTCTCGGCCTTAGCAGCCACTCTTTTTTCTCCCTCTTTCTCTCTCTGTCTCTCTTGCCCTCACGCATAATCGTTTCTTAAACGTAGACGTATCACTTCGACGGCTAAATCGCCGAGATGCTTCCTACGTACCGTCTTCTCGTCCATTTCTTTTTTGTTCTCGGTGCCCCATCAAGTGTACGATCGTTGACTAAGAAAGCCGTCGAATTGGAGCGCTATTCTCTATCTCGAAAGTAATTTATCTTTGGTTGAAAATAATAAAATAAATAGAAAATTGGCGTTAGAAGAATTTATTAAATAATCGATAGAATTTATAACAAAAAATTTTTTGCATGCTATAAAATATCTAATCTTATATCATTTGACGTAATTTAACGTAAACGCGGAATAATGATATTTCACTGTGCGACTGGATCGTGCCACTACGCACTGACTTCCCCTGTGGTTTCCATAAATGATTGATGAATAACAGTGGTGGCCGAGCCATGGCTATAGTATTGAGTGGCTATAACGAGCGACTCTAACGAGGAATTCATGCTGAAAGTATTTAAAACCGACATTTAAAGTGTATATCCGCTGTCGTAAAAGCGGTATAGCACTTTAACTGTAAATCGAACTCCATCAAACGGAGCTACTTAATTCAAATGGTGAGAATCTCGATAAAAACAGCGCGTCATTTGGATTGCGCGCCCGCGGTTAATTGTAAGTTTTAACACACCCGAAATTTCGTAATGGCGATGGACTCGTTCCCTGTAATGAATACGCCGTCATTTTTACCCTGAGCCTAACGCGTTCGTGAATCCGCCTCGCCTCCATCCCCTAACGATGTAACAGGCTGACAGCGGTGGAAGACGAGGAACTCTCCACCAGGAACAGGGCGGATTCTCCACGGCAGATGTTGCGTCTCGGTCCACCCAGAAGATAATTGAGTATTGTAAGCCGACAACAAAATCAAATTTCCCCCGTGTGTACATACACACGCTCTGTCCTCCCTCTTTCCCCATGGCGACAACGACGCGCGGATTTCGTCGCCATACTCGTCAGTCGATCCGCACTGTAATTTTCTCATAATTCGCGTGGCTCGTGCGAACAATGAAAAATTTGCATGCGCGATAGCGCAATTTCTAACACGCGGCGGCAACTCGGGCTTTCAGACATTGAGAGCTGTTAGAACTGTTATACATAATATTTCACACGACGTACGTGATTCTTTCATTTGATTCTCTATTCTTTGTAGCGCCAATCAACTGTGCCTTATAATTTCACTTTATACATATAATAACGCCGAATGTTGTTATAATTCAAAATTTTACTTATTTAAAATATTCTCTGCTGTTGTAAAATTATTTGGATTACCAAAAGAACAAAAATTTATATTAATTCAAACGCATTAAACATAAAATATATATTTATCTATTACAGTAATTCAGCCATTTTTCAACAAATTCGATTAAACAACGCTAGGATTGCAATTTTGATGAGTACGCATTGTATTTTAATGCATTTAAAGCGATATTCCACCGAGACACATTCGTCAACTTATTGTTGGCAGATGGAACGCGTGCCATTTGCGGCATTTAGTGCGACGAATGGATCTTCGTGTGGGACAGATGTTCTCTTATTGATAGATCGCAGAGAATCCGGACCATAGAATCCAGAAGGAAGATTGCAATCGTCGTCGGTTCGCATCATCAGAAAGTACGTTACACACTATAAGCTATCATGATGGTTTAAAGATTGCAAAAAATTGAAAGAATCGTCACGGTTGTGAATTACCACAAACATATAAATTATATTGCTTAATTAATGATTATGGTGACGGCACTTTATATAATTATCTTCAGAGAAATGTCTTTTATCCAATCCATATCATTTTTCTGTCATTTCGATCATTAATGATAATTCGATAAGTCTAATCTTAATTGGCAGCAATAAAAATACGATAAGCATTTTTATCTGTTTCTTGTGATCTTTTGAAACTTTTCTTAGCTTTTTGTTAAATGGCGATTGATAAAAGTTTGTGTTGTCACATAAATGAAAAAAAAAATAGTAATGTTTAACAGTGATATAACTTACTCGTAGAATGCGTAAATGTCGCAGCGATAACTTTTGCTATGATAAAAAGATGTCATACCTACGCGGAATGACCAACGATAAAAATGTCAGGACGACCATGCGCGATTGCAGCGAGGAAACGCATCCAGCCGCGCGCGCCGAGAGAAGCGCAGGAGGATATAAAAGCCTTATGGGTTCCACGAAGCCCCGGCGGTTGCGGAGACCGCGGTCTGCGGCTTTATACAAATCCTCTAACGAGTGTCGAATTAAAAGCGATTAGCCGCACAATTCCGCGAACGCAATCGCGGCCGTGGCTCGCTCGTTGAAACCATCAGCGAGACTTTAACGGGGCCATTCCCGCAGACTTCCGCCTCCTCTCATCAAGGCGTTTCTGATTATGAACCATTACGCCAGAAGAGGGAGAGAAGAGAGAAGAGGAAAAAAAAAAGATTATAGGCGATGCCGCCAATGTAAAACGCGGTCGCGGTTCTCGTCGTTCGGACGAACAATCCGCTGAGATTGCTCGCGAGCAACGTTAATGCATAACGGAGATATGTGAGTACGCTAAGCGCGACGATGCCAATAGTGCACTGGCTCGACTCGGCTCGTTAGCGTATTGATTATGCCGCCACTTCTCCCGCCCCGCTCTTTCTCTCTCTCTCTCTCTTTCTCTTTCTCTCATTTCTACCCCAAGTCACGTATGCACTTTTAACGTCGGGCCTTTCACACCTCTTTCGTCGCGTCGACGTGCGTTTCGCAAGGTACAACGGACTGGTCTCGTGCATGCGTTTTAACCCTTCCAGCACTGAATTCGCGTGGTTATCGAGAGAAGCATCTGCATTCTTTATGAATTCACTATTAGACAGCAGATGTCTCGGAAAGCTCTTTTCGAAAGCTTTAAATGACTCGGTTCATGAGTTTTTACGATCGTTAATTGGGAGAAAATTATAATAAGTCTGCACGATTTAATTTTGCGATAATGATTGACGAATTGATGAGGCTTAAGTGATTATTGGTTATGGATAACACGCTGGCCATGTCTTAAATTATATGTATGACATTCTTCGCTGTATATTAATATTATTAATATTCATTTATGAAATAATTAATTTTCGGGATATAATTACTAATAATATAAAGAATATTACTTAATGAAATAAAGAGTATTAAAGAAAGAAGTTAAGGGAAAATGAAAATAGATGCAACTTTTTGGAAAATTTTTATAAAGCACGTTGGAGAATTCGTAGTGCTTAATTATTTATAATAGTAAACCTTCAAACAATTTTTTATTCATTACTATTCGTTTTCTCTTTGAGTAATAACCGTTTTATTACACTAATTATTACCGGCTATCTCATTATACTTATTATTCCAACCTGTTTGATCGATGACTGATCGAAATCTTTGTAATTGAGCTTCTTGGCTCGATCAACAAACGTCTCGTTTGTCATTTCGGTTCGTGTGCTTCGCGAACGTACTAATTAATCTTTTTCGAAAGGCTCTTTCGTAGATGTTGGATCGTATAAACGTTAATGCCGGATCTCCTGAAATACGCGCGCTAAACGGCTTATCGCAAGAACAACTCCTCTCTCTCTCTCTCTCTCTCTCTCTCTCTCTCTCTCTCTCTCTTCCTCTTTCGCCATTTACACCCGAGTGTAGAGGATACGTATCGTGATCGCGATCGCGGAGGATCGTGAGTTACCGCGAGGGAGGGGCACGACCGGTAGCTACGTGCACGGTAGCCGGAGCAATTAAACGCGCAATTAAGTGGAGCTTAAGGGAGCGGCGCGCGGCGCAACGTTTTCGCGCTGTGCGAAATTTTCCCGAGAGGCCCTAACGGCGGCGATTCGTTGATCCCCGAGTCGAAATGACACCTTCGCCGTGTACATCCCTCATCCTTATCGCGAGCTCGCTTCTTTTTTCTTCGTGCGCGCGCGCCAGTACATTCTCTTTGCGCTCGCTCCACGTGAGTAACGAGCGCTTGATTCTTCGTGAATTTCCTCGGTCCCTCGACGGTAACGTGACTGCTGAGCATTACCGCGGTAACGGCTACCATGCCACTCACCACGCGATCTCTGTCACCTAATAACGCTCCTCCTAATCGGCCGATAAGACGACACGCGAGTGTCGTTGCATAAATAAAGTCAAGATCCCGTGCTCACGGCGGCAACGGCGGCGGCGGCGACCGGCTCGCCGCGGTTCGTGGAACGCGGGAGGGTTACGTCAAATTGCGAGCCGCGTTATAAACTTATAAGTTACAGACCGATCGCCGCACGATTATTATTAACGCACCCGCCGTAATTAAGCACGCAATCCGGCCCGTTGTAAATTGCATTCGCTCTTTAACTTTCCCCGCAACGCCGCGCCGCGCCGGCGCGTCAACTTGTGGTTTTATGAATCTAGTTAATATTAATGCGTCCACCGAGATGCCAATCTGGACAAGTTGATATGGCTTCGGCCATATTATCCGAGAGTAAATTAATTATTAACAATTAGTCACCGCGTATGCCCGAGATTTCTTTGCTCGCCTCAAAACCCGCCGTTATTTCAGTGACTTATGACTCGCGATCAATCTACGTGTATTAATGTGCGTTAAGAATGTATTTCGTGAGGGGTCAATTATATCCAACGTGTTAACTGTACAACCAATCTTATGAAAACTTGCATTTCGATCGGTTTTTTAATTTTTTTTTATTAATTCCGAGTTAAAAATTAATTATAATTTTTTATTAATTTACAATTTCTCTCGATCTTTTCGCGAAAAATTTGTTTTAAAATTCGTAATCAATATTCTTCGCAACAAACAATTCAGTTGTAAAAAACTTGAAATTACTTTTCGCAGAACAAATTTACATTGTTATTAAATTAAATTCACACGTACACGTTTCTCTTTCCTTCTCACATCCCTTTTCGATTTTAATGCTCCTGAAAATAATTTTCAACGAGAAGGTTCGGGGCAACTCCGTTCATATCTCGTCGACAACATTGTAGGTAACGTCAACGTCATTATTCACAGTTTGTACAAGATTGATCTACCGATGGTTCGTGCTTGCACAACGCGCGTTCGTCCGTTGTCACGAAGCTAATCGTGGAAGGCGGACAGCAAGACGAGCTTCGCCGACGTACCGCGAGCCAGCCCCGAGCTGAATCATTACGGTTCTCGAGCGTGCGAGGAGATTTTTACTTTCCGAATTCGTAGGAGAGAATAATGTTGCTCGGATGACTTGGCAACGAGGGGCGTACTCGCGCGCGCGCGTGCGAGAAGGTGCTATTCTCCCCTCCGATTTCTCGGTGTATACCTGAGGAGCTCGCCTAAGCGAGGGCCCAAGGACGGTGGATGCATCGCGGGGCGTGGACCGGGGGTCCGGGGCCCGGCGGGATGATTTCGTGGCCGGGATAGTGTTTTGACGTGTTTTGACAAACGGGCGCCATTATACGGCCGCCACGAAATCCAAAGGCGGCTTTGAGCACCCAGAGGCGGCGACGGCGGCCGGCAACCTTTTCGTAGGGTTGTTAGGAGCGCGACCTAGGTGGCCCGGTTTCTAGGGCGAGGAGGAAACTTTTCGACACGGCGCGCGGCGCGATCCCGCGAAACGATTATTCCCGCCGGAAGCCTCTAGTTTACACCGCTGGAATGGTGATTCCGGCGCGAGATCCCTTGCGAGAAACCGGATTTCTTTCTCTCTTTCAGAGCTGTACCGAGGCTCACTAACGAACCGTAAGCTTTTGACGGCGGATCGCGGCGCCCGCGGCGACAATTTCGTTCCCCCGTTGCGGAGAACTATATCAGCATGCATATGATTTACATGGGTAATATGATAACGCTCGCGTAAGTGCCGGCGATCACGAACTTTGTTGAGAAATTTTTGAACCGACCTTTTAAAATGCGATCCGTGAATTTTCTTTTTATTTTGAGAAACGTGCGTGTTATTACTTTGAAAAGTTGCGAAGCTGCTAAGAATGGCAACGATGCAACAGTTCTTTGACGATACGTCGCACAAAAGAGATTATTTCGAAACGTAAAATATGTCGAGAGGTTTATTCGACGCAGTCTTGTGAGTTTTTTTTTTCTACCTCGTACGAGTAGAGGAGTAGAAGCACTTTCGTTACGTCGACAGGGTGGAAATGTTTCGGACCGTCCCGTTGCCCTGTCGGCGCTCTTGACAAAACGCTCCACCCTTCGAGGACGAGGGAAAAGAGATGACGTTAAGAATCCAGTCTGTCGATAAACGGGAAGGGAGATCCCCGTTCGCATAATGCGCGTCGCGTGGGAATGAAAGTACGCGGGACCTCTGATGTACGGTCTCTCTCTTTCCATGCGACAGAAATCTTTTCTTTTCCCTCCCTTCCGCGCGTAGAAAAGAAACACATCTGTCGCGTTCCCAATCCCGCCGTGCCTCGTCTGGGGCCCTCGAAGACTCCTGTCGCTGCTGCACCCTCGCGGTCGACTCTGGTGTCCTCGGGCTCGAAGATGCATCATCTCAAGCTCCGTTCACCTTCTGGTCTCACATACCAGAGATAGAATTTTGATAGGAGAAAAGAAGAGCCGGGCGCTTTCAGTAATTATTATCAAACTGATTTTTTTATATTCTAAGTGGTGTTGTACGCGCGCGTTATTCCTTCCTTTAAAGAGATTTATCCTCTCCTAGATTAATGTGGAAGAAGAGTTAAAAATCTCTATAAGATATATAAAGAATTAATGAGATTCATTCTCTTAAGAAAAGAGGAATAACGGTAGAAAAGGATTAGAGGTAGAAGAACGAGTTAGTGCACAGTGTCCAATAGTCAGAACAGCCCTTTGCTATGTTAGAGGCACGTTAAAAAAAATTATTAAATAGTAAAAGAGGGTAAGTACGAACTCCGTATGTTTTTTCATCCTCGCTTTCCCTCACCGTTTCCACGGCTTCGCGCCTATATCTAAATTATCACAGTACGCACATTTCCGCGATGATAGCTACTCTCGCAGTACGAAGTGAGCCAAGCGAGAGAGCCAATCAGCATCGCGGAAAAGCGGCATCTCCTTTTTAAAAGAGGATTATATAATTACTAATAATAATTAATAATATAATCAATATAACTGTAATAAATATAACGACGTAAATATTTTAATATATGTATTTAATTTAATAACAATTTTTTAAACACGTAATATACACTTCGCTTGTAAATAATAATTCATTACGAAAAAAAGTATTGATTTTTTAGAAAGAAAAGATCGGAGCAATTCTTTGCACCCATTTGAATTTTTCTTTATCAGCGTAATTTTTTATTACCGTAAGTATAGCTAATTCTGAAATTCTCGTGGAGCCAATTAAGTGATCGGAGAAGCGAGACCACTTTATCCTGAAGCGGCCGCGATATCGATTGCGTTTCTCGTTCGGAAGGGATTGATATGTCATTGGGTTAACAGGCGTATTCCTTCGTCGAAGGATCGACCACGTTGAGTACGATTAACGGTCGTTGGCGATGAACGACGGTCAATAAACCATGCGATTAGAGCATTTACTCAAGCATGCGTGCGTGTATGTGCAAACATGCGTTAAACATGTGTCAGCGGTGTCTCTAACGCAGTTGGCGAATAAGAGAGGAGAGAGACAGAGAGAGAGAGAGAGAGAGAGAGAGAGAGAGAGAGAGAGAGAGAGAGAGAGAGAGAGAGAGAGAGAAAGAGAGAGTTGCCCCCTAATTTCACCTAACGACCGGTTCGCTGTTCGTAACAACGCGTCGCGCGAGTTCCCGTGATTATCGAGTCACGGAAACATAGACTCACTCTTAAACATCAAGTTTTAATCACTCTCATATTCTCGAGCGCATTTGCAACACAATGAACGAAGCCGTTTGGCAACTATTGAAGAAGGCTGATCCGAATGTATCGCGATCTCGGACTGTAATAATCGACGAACACGATTGACTGTTGCCGATTTTTCAATTTAAAAAAAAAAAGCTTTTGTAATCTTCTTATAATTTTGATACAATTAGTACTTTTAATTTAGCAAAAATTTTTCTGTTGTTCAGGAAGCATCGAGAAATCATAATCGTTTTAAAAATCATCAAAGACAGTTTCGGAGTCTCAGATCATGATTTAGAAATTATTTTTACAATAACAGAACTTTCTTGTTGTCGCATCAGCTATAAGCGTGTACAGACACATCCAGCAGCATTGATTTGATAAGCAAGCCCTTCAAAGGTAATTCTGCCATCTCGCAATTGCCGTTGCCAGGGCGTAACCAAACAACGGCTAATCATTAGAAGCGTACGCCCCTACATGCGAGCGATAATGAATACATAGTGTCCAGAAAGGGGAGAAGGGAGGATTTCAACTGGTCGTCGACGCATGCTGCGATGCTGATAGATCGCCTCACGGACGAGGATGTTTCGATCTCGAGCGCGATAGGTGCAAGCAATATTAGCACTTTGCCCTTGGATGCCTCGTTTGGACTACGTCGTGTATCGAAATTATCACGTTGAAGGACACGCAATCGCTAACAAGCCGAGGTTTGTGAAAATTCAAAGTTCTTCTACTTCTATTCTGGGAGTAATAATTCATGATATCTGCAACAAAATTAGATATAGTAAAATTTCCGAGGATGACGCATCTTGTTGAAATATAAGAAAAAAAACTTGAAAATAAGTAGAATCTTCTTCAATCTTGATTTTCATAAAGTGGCGATTTAATTTTATGTAAATCAACGCAACGTTAAAATGTTGACATTAAAATGTTGACGCTACTTGCGAGAGTAAATATTATATTTTTTCGTCGTAATTTCGTTGGTATGCGTGTCGATGATGTGTCGCTGAGCGATCGGAGAATCGAAACGAGACAATCTGAAAATGAGACATCCTAATGGCGGTCTCATGAGAGCGAGTTGCAGCGGACCGGTTGTGAGGAAGGGTGGCTCGGCCTTCGGGGATGTCGGACGCATGAGAGAGAGGCATTGAAGATATCGGCGAGGGCCGGTGTCGGCGGATCAAGAGAAGGATGTCATGGTGTCGCGAGATAGGGATCGATAGGGTCCTCTCGAAGGCAGGGGGCAGCGGGATAACCATGCGCTATATCGAAGGTACGCCCTGGACGGCGCGGAGTGCAAACACTGTCGGAAGTCTCTGCGGTGACATTAATAGTTGGCAGTTCTCGATCCCCTCGAAGTCAGGTATAACTCGAACATTTCTCTCCTCTGTACGATGATCGGCTTGAATCGGCTCCAACATTTTTCGGACGTCTGTCGAATCTTTTATGTGGCCTTTCAGAAATAGCTTTTGTGAGATTTCTTTCTCTACTTAAATGCAGGTCATTTCTTGTGTGGTTATCTGTATTTAACACTCAAATAAGTATTATAAATGCTACTTTTGTATAATCGTCACATATAAGGTGTCTCGTTATAATCTTTCCACGCAATTATCTCCTGAACTATTTGTAGTTCGAAAAAATATTTCAATGAATTTACTTTGTTTTGAGAAGACATTTGACATTTGATATTTTATTATGGACACAAGTTTTGTCTGAATGGAGATCTTCGAAATTTTCAAAGTGAAAGTTTAGTTTTTTTCGTTTAACTGAGCGTGTAATTCATTCTGAAACGAATTCATTGACCTATGTTATGTTGGTTTTGCAACATTATTTAAGATTATTTGCAGGTTCTTCTTGGAAATAATTTTTTTTCAAACGATCTTTAAAACCTTCTGGAAGACGTTCCACTTGCCATCAGAGTTATTAAATTTTATTTTTTACAAAGTTCCAAAGAAAAACTCTACAGATGTCAATGTCATGTTCGGGGACTTTGGTGGGAAGAATACTGTACTACCCTATTTTCTCTTCCTAATCAACAATCAGGAAACATGTGGTTCAGCATTTGTTGAACTCAATGATCATAATTAGGAGTACCATCATGCTAAAACCATATCTGTACTCTAGTAGCGAGTGAAAAATCTTCCCAAAGATTTTAAAGTTTTTTTGAAAGAAAATCATTATTATAATATAAAATTAGGTTTAAAAACATTAAAATTATAAGAAAGATGAAAAAATTATGCTTATCCGAATAATTAAAATTTTTAAAAAACAAAACATAATAAATATTGTACCCTGTAAACAAGACGCGAACAAAACACGACTGTAATACATCGTAAATATTTAGTTGCTGAGTTCAACATTCCATTTTCGAGAATTGGCAATAAAAATGTGTATGCATAAAATGTATTTCGTACTTTGGTTTACCGTAATATCAGACGATGATCTACAAAATAATGCCATAAATAAATCAAATATTTAGCCAAGCTGAAACATCGGTATACATATACGCGCTGACATCAATGGCCAGCAATTTAAAACGTTTTGGGTCCAGGTACTGCGTGCGCCTCGTCTGTCCGTCCATCCCTGTCCGTCTTAGATCTTTTGTTAAAAGCCGTACTTAATAGATCCCAAGGAGCCAACGATAATTTGGTTGTCTGTGGTATAAACAGAGCGACATTCAATGATCTATACAGTCGTAACAGCACACAAAGGGCCGTAAAAGCCACATTTTGGTGTCCAGGATAGCTTCTTTGACATCATTTAGGGGTGCTTTTAGCTTTGCCGCGAAAAACGGAGAAAATTTAAACCTTTCAGATCGAAACATTAATCTGTCTCGGTCCTCTAATAAGATACGTAAAATAGGTTTTGGCTCTAATAAGATACGATTTACCCTAGAGATTATTTACATTTAACCATCAATAATATTTATAATTTTATTCAAATTGTTATTTTATTTAGAAATTCTTTAAATAAGTATTCAATTTATTTTATTTTAAATAATTTAAAATCTGTTTTCTCTATTTAGTATGTGTTCTACAAAAACTCCAATATATTAATAATTTATAATTAATGTTACGATTTGTTTTTATAAACAAGAAGTGTTCCAAGCGATGTTTCTTGGATACAATTTTTGTTTGAAAAATTAATTGTCTCATATCATTACAGTCTTGGTTAAAAATATATTCATCTTTATGTGCAAAATCGTTCTACGTCAATGTAATAATTTGAACAAGAATGAATGGCAGGAAAATAGGTTTATGGCTCTTTTTCGGTGATTTTCTTCGTCGACAACAAGGTTTTTTCGTGTCAGGCCCAATTGGAACATCGCGTCGTACAGCTGCACGATCCGCATAACATTATAAACGCAACGGCATGGCCACCCAGAATGCGCATTTTGTTTGCCGGGTGCTATGCACGAGCCAACTGACTTTGAACGGTCTTAATGCTTGGATGATTTTATAAGGCGATGACAGCCGGCGGCTACGATAGTGTCTGTAAAATTAGTCGTGTTATGATTTACGAGTAATCAAATTACGAATAATCCTCTTTTCAATGCGCTCTCTTTTTAAACTTTATGCTTTGCGTTTACACGATTACAATACAATTATAAAAAAAAGAATACTTTCTAAATCAATCAAATTAAAAATAGACTTTGTCTCATGCAAACAGTTGAATTTATGATAAAATTCGTAATCAGATTTACAAAAATAAATGAGGAAATTATATTAAGTGATTAATTTAATAGAAGAGATGAACAATTGAATAACTGCGCATAAATGAAATCCGTTCTACAGACATTTTTTTTTGTATATTAATTTTATTTATATGGGTGCATTCACACCTTGGTAAAAAAGCAGAAAACAGAAAAGCAGAAGTCAATAACACAGAAACTCTCACTTATAGGAAGCGTTAAGAATTGGTATGTTATAGGGTTGCCATCCGTCCTCTTTTCCCCGGACACTGTCCTCTTTTTTTTAAGACGTCCGGGGAAATTTTTGAAAGTGTCTGGGATAATTATGAGCGTCCGGGAAAATATAAAAGGCAAAATATTTTCAAGATATTATGCTTTCTAACTTCAATAGAGCAAACATCAGTGATGATCAGATAAAAAAGAGATGGACACGGTTGTATCTATATCTATCTATTTCTTTTTACTTATGCTTGCGCAGTAAGACGTGTGTATTACGTAACATTTCGTCTACTTGTTGTCTACTGCCCGATGTTAAATAAGGATGAAACGATTTAATGTTGTCTGTGCCGCTTGCTGGAAAGCACCCGCTGATAATGAGTGAGAAAGTTTTTGTTGACTTTTTGTTGACTTTTCTATTTTCTACTTTTCTACCAAGGTATGAATGCGCCCTGAGAATCCACATATTTTTTACATGCTCATGAGATGTAAATACGCATCACAATATGAATAGCTCAACACGATTTTTTTCTAAAAATCTATCTTAAAATCGTATCTCATGAACAGTGCAGTATATTTCATGCAATTATCCAAGTTGTATTATTATTATTTATTGAATTAAGGATTTCGAATTAACATTTACGAGAAACGCTCATTTCCAAGAGTTCTCACTTTCCATCTATTTTCAAATTCTTTTCTTACGTTTTGACAATACGTTGTGATTGATGTGCAATTTTATGAGAGAAAATTCGCAGAAAGTCGTTCATTTTATGGTAAAAGGATCTCGGTTTAGAAAATAACGGGAATAAAATCACGCGTATATTTTAGACACGCTTGAGACACGTGTAACACGTGTATGAGTATTTTACGTAAAAGTTATTCTACATTAGTCGGAAGCGCCTTAGGGATGAAAGGAAACAGTGTTATAAAGCGGCGACCCAAAAAATAATTTAACCTATAGCATCGGACTTTCCCTTCTGTAAAGTAAAGAAACTTAAAGAAATGAGTTTCTATTTATAGAAATATGTTATCTATTTATAAAGTTATCAAAAGAAAGGGCATTTTCGCTACCGAAAGAGACCACTTTCTTACAAAATGTGATTGCTCCCTGCTGCTCCGTTATTATGATCGAAAGTCATATTAAGACACCGCAGAAGAATACTCGAAAGAAAAACGTGGAATGAATTTATGCATAAAAATACAACCTGTGACATGCATCTCGTCTCAGGATACATACGATGACTGTGCAGTTCTAGAGCCAAATTCCGTGGGGCGTTATAAAACGCTGTGAGACGATACACGGTCTTTACACTGGGAATCTATCGGGTAGAAATATGGGAACATCTTGGGTGGGATTAAAGGAGCGGTCTCGAAGGAAATCGTTTTATCTAATACGACGTTCCGAAAGGAGAAACGTCTTGGGAGAAGGGCATAAGGAGCACAACAAAGGGCAACAATTACTTTATTTTGACTTTGCGGCTGGCTTTTCGCCTTCTCTAAAACGTCCCGCTCTTCTTTGTCCACTGTGGCTCCTTGTGTTCGGCATCGGGCGTGAAAACTTTTGATAAAAAGAGGTGTCCTAGGGTGCATCATTCTGCGAGGCTCGAAATCTTCTAACCAGACCCATTTAAACCAATTGGCCTAGATGGCTCTTTAGGGATCGCCGAATTCTATGTAACAGTATAGTCAATAGTGGATATGGCAAAATGGTCCCGATTTTAAGACAGCTTTCCCTAAACTTGTGAATAAAAGTGACAAATATAATGCGCGCGCTTGTAAACAATTCAATCCGACTGAAATTTGTAACATAATCATTGTAATAATATTATACGAAAAACGTTAATAACATAAAGAATTCCTACATATCTCAGTAGTATCATGTATAGTGATAGAGATTGTCTTATCAAGCCTTTACAAGACTTTCATTTTCGTACGTAGACAATAGATGTAAAAAAATGTTGTTGCGTACTTGAAATAATGATAAAGAGAAGTGGCGAAGGATAGGATTTTTAATAATGTATCGATATTATTTAAATTGATTTAAATTGATTATCAATTTAATTATGTGATGACACTATTTGAGTTTCAAATTACGTTTCAAGTCCGCTAAAATAACGGCTCGTAGTTTCGTTAAGTGAAGAATGTGCATAAATTTACACGATAAAATATTATTAGACATCAGCTCGACCGCTTGGCACTTTTTATATTTATTGATTGTATATTTTATGAAATAATAATTTTATAATAATTTATAAAATAATAATAAAAATTTCATAAAAGGAAACGAGAGCAAATTTTATCTGCTTGGTATGCATGTGTCATATACAAGGTGTTTCACAGGCAGTGCCTTCTTTAAAACTTGAGAAATTTCGAATAGCCGCGGTATCATGAAGTGACACCTAATACTCATGGAAAACGAGTGAAAAGGGACGCGACGGTCACGTCGTTCACATGATACAATGCGATATTAACGTGAGGATACCAGCTCATTTCACATGGAAATTCACGAACTCGTCTAACCGATTTTCGACGGCGCTGCGAACGAAATCCGTATTTTTCGAGGAAAAGTATTCGGGGGAGCTCTCCGGAGCGGAGAACGTTGAAGGATCGCCCTCGTACGCTATCGACGCCCTGCTTTGCACTTGAATAACCCAATTTCGGGATAGCGCAACCTCTTCGGGGCATCCGCCAAGCTACGTCCGCAAACAATCCATTCGACGAAGATTTACGAGCTGAATTTTATCGCACGCGCTTCACATTCTTCGCCGGTTACATACGTGCCCGTCGGGAACTTTCTTAATGCGGTTATACTTCCCTTTACTTTGTTCCGAAGATTCGTGAAAGAAAGATTGTGAATGAAAATGGGTTCTCTTAAATGCGTTTAAGTTCTTGAGAGGCGTAGCATCTCATCGTTACTGCGTATCCTTCGGAAACAATTCTAATATAATGCATACAAAAAAAATTTAACTCATATTTTTTTTTTCATGTTTCTTATGAACGTTGCGTGCATACTTTACCTAGAAATTATTTCAATTTCAGGTTAATAACATAAGATAATTGTATAATATCGTTCCGTAGATTAACATCTAGAAATGCAGGATGTGTTTACCATAATTCATGTTTTATTGCTTAATTATACGGACGGTCGAGCTTAGCCGGGACCACGGCGGGAGGGAAACGAATTTGTGAAATGAATTTCACGGCAGTAACGAGATTTTTCGTTAAGAGAGGACGCGACGCCAGGGTCGGTGGTTGTGTGAAAAATCGGCCGGTATTGGGATTAGAAGGAGAATGGTGAGTTCACCCTACTTTGCACCTGAATGACCCAATTTCGAGGCGCTATTGCGACGCATCTTACGGTGCGCGTTCGCGAGAAAGCGATCCCACCTATGGTCCCATGCCACGCTCCTTTGCAAATGAATGGGAGAGCGCAGCGCGCGACACTCTCGAGAATCCCGTGATTTGCCTCGGACGGGACAATCTCGTTGACTTTTTTTTCCTCATTGTGAATCAGCCATGCGAGCGTGCGTGGCTTACGGCTCTCATCACAATGCAATTATGCGGGTCCTTCGGTCGCGCAAGATTCCGGCAAGATTTCGACGAAGGATGCACCCGGTTTCGAGAACGCAGTAAACGAACCGTTTACAAGCTCGTCCTTTCAGCGCCCAACTTTCCGATTTAGGATTTCAAAGCCACTCGAAGTTTCACATCGCTTGAATACAAGTCGGCGGGTCGTCGTATATTGTGTATAAGTACTTTCATTTTCGAGGCACTTTCGCGTATGTTTATGTAACGTGAGATATGCAAAATGTTTAATTTAAAAATATATCATTCGCCGAATGAAAGTATATGTATGTCATATTTCGCATAAGAGACAGCTGTGCAAAAATATTTTTTCCGCAGAATGTCTGAAAAATGTTGTGCAATTTATTGAGCGCGGCATTACGTTATGTTGTTCGCAAAAAGCGAAGAAATAGATTTGAGAGCTACTATTAAACGCGGTAGGAGACTTCATTGTGTCGCGAAAAGAGGTATGTAAGCGTGACATCGAGGTGGACACAAAGTCTGTTTTCAGGATAAACGTCGCAGTGATACAAATGCCGTTTCATTTTTTAGTAGCCACATGGGCCGGTGGATCATTTTTCAAAGGAGGGATTATGCGCTAGAGTGTTACCGTACGCTGTCGGAGATTGCAGATCTCTACGTAAAATAAGGCGAGACGAGGCTATCTTTTCTTAAAGCGACTTTGGTTGATAGAAATCTGCAATTAAGTCTCGTATTCTGGAATTAAATTTGTATTCCGTAATATAATTGTAAATGCAAATGACTCCCGAAATTGAAAGTCTCTTCAGACATTATGAGTAATAACATCAAAATAATATAGCATTTATTATAAAAGTAACGTGTGTTTATTAAATTTTTATATCAAATAGTTATTGGAAAAAATTATTGGAAAACTAATTTTTTATTTTATAACTACTTGAAGTTTCATCCTTTAAAAACAATATAGTTCCACTTCACGTATAGTCTTTCTTACCACGTATATGTATATATTTAAAATTCTGAAATAATGTAAAACGTCAATAAATATTTTTAATAGAACAATAATAGGATATGCACATTCAATTATATCCTCAAGAATATGTCCACATACAATATGGCTTACGATTACTATTAATATTGGGAGAAATTTAAAAAAACACAAAAAATTTCTTATCTAAATGGCATGTAACCTATTTCACATGTTTAGACAGCATGTATATTAAATTGACTTCAATTATTCAAATATGGATTTTTTAAAATGTTAGATAACTTTTAACAAGAATTTTTTTAATTATTAGGAAAATGTGGTTATATACGTTATGTCGCAAGTTTATCTCTAACAATGTACATCTTTTTGAATGTAATATTTTGCCTTTTCAGGAACCTCAATGCAGGTTTTGCACTCACCGTCCTCCGTCAGCTGCTTTCAGTCCACGCATTTTGGAAAGCCGTTATATATCGCCTGTCACGAAACGAAGAGAGTGTGAGCTAAGGAGATGTAATGCGAAAGTCGGTACGGATTTGAAGTACGAATTTAATTCACGTTTCTATAATACACGTTCCTACAATGACGATCGTGTTGTAAATGAAATTCAAAAACTGAAGAGAAATGTTCCGGATCTCGATAAACCAACGGACGGGACGGTAATTTATTAACAACAAATACATTAAACAAACATGATAAATAAAAATGGATATTTTGAATTATATCTTGTACACGGTAGCTTCTTCAAAATTTAGGATGATATTCAACAAGAAAGTTTGTCGGAATTATCATCGAAAGTCAAAATTAATGAACTGAAAGATGTTCATGACGCAATAATGATCTGTTTACGGGAAATAGAAAAAATAAAGACATTTTTGGAGGATGAAAATACCTGGTGGAAAATTCTAAAAGGACGATCGGTCGTATGTTGTCAACAAAAATTGCCACATCTCCATGGAGTCTTAGACGGATCACCTGTCACTTTAATGTTACTTGAAGAAGGCACTGATGAGGTACAATCCCTCTTAATTATTACAAATTGAGATATAGCTTACTATTTGTAAAATAATAATATAAGAAAGAATTTTGCTGTGATTTAATGAGAGAAAGTATATTTTTAACAATTTATATCTTTCGATAGATTCCACGTCGTTTTGAAACGTCAATGCCGAAAGAAAAAAACAGCGTTGCCGGTTTTGAAAAATTGGGAACTTCTTCGAAAGAATTTCCAAGTGAAACGAAGCGATCCGAGCAGTATACAGGTCACCGAAAAGAACCCACAAACGAGTATACGGATTATTACAGGATTCCACATTACAGTCTTGATAGGAAATCAGCGTTGATTGAAGTTACAAGGTCAATTTTTTGCATTTAAAATTATTACATAATTTTTTTAATTATAATCACATTTTACAATTAGTACTATTAATTGGAGTAATATATTGTAATTATTCTTGCCATACTTTAAACAAAATTAAAAATATGTATGGTGTAAAATCCATTAAATTTTCACGTATATAAATATGGAAATATTTCGAAAAAAAAAAATCTTTTTAGTCACGAACCGACTCAACGATACGTTAAAAGAACAATTACGAGTGACCAGAATATTGTTGCTTCCGAATTTTGTTCGGAAGTAGAAGAAGATAGAATTGATGAGCAGAGAACGCCAAAGAGATCACAGATGTCTAAAGAAATATGTAAGAATGTACAATATGAAAATAGAGAGAATAGGATCGATAGATCAAAACAATTATTATATAATACATGTATATACATATATTAATAACAAAAGAAAAAAAATAAGAAAAGTAATAGCATTCTAGATCAAAGATAAATGGGCGTGTAAAATCTCGAAAAAAAGTGTCGTAATTTGAAAAAAAAGGTATAATATCCCGAAAAACCATAATTCCAACGTCGGGACATTGATACATTCCTTAAATTTTGGGATAATGACTTTTCAGGACATTATACTAATTTTCAAACTTCAACATATTTCGGCATTTTGCATGTCGACCCAAAAATATGTTGTCTTTAACACATGATTTTTAGTTGTGCCACCGAGAGACACGCAATGTGGTCGGAACATTCAAATAACGTTTGAAGATGCGTTAAAGCCTCGAGAGACATCTAGTAGAGAAAATATCGAAAGCGAAAAGCACACTACAAGCGATTTTGAATCGAATGTAGATTTAAGCACGGTATATAAAACTTATTTATAAATTTAATTTATATATATATATATATATATCAATTCTATTTATCTTCTAGAAGATTCCATCCAGAAATGTGTCAAATCATAGTCCAAAATCAAAGACGATAATTGAAAAGAGCGTTGGTTGTTTTAAAAAAAAACTTCCGACAAGAATTCCAAAGCCTCAAAGCAGAGCTTAATGTTTAGTGTACATATATGTTTAAAGATATAAATAGCGAATCTTACACTGGATTTGTACTAAGACTTGCTTTAAAAATGTATCTGTTATAGAATAATTGAAAAAAATTTTAAGTAATATATTATAATACAATGTGATTACATCCGCATATTATTTTAATTATTGTCTGTTAATTACTCGTACATCTTATAATTACTTGTGTGATGTTATCAGACACTAATGAAATATCGATTCTAGTACGATCGAGTTTCATAACATTCAACTTTTTAAATTTTAGTTTGTTGACTTCTTGTGTCTACGTTTACAGAGTGACTTAACTATAATTAAAATATTCCATAATTTCGACCGTATATCACAGAATTGTTAGGTTCTGCAGGAATCTCAGAAAAAGGTTTCAAAATGTATGCAAGCGATCTTCGAACAATGATAAAGAGGTTGGAGCAGGTTATTGTTATTGTTTATCTACACAATTATTAATTATTTATTATAAATTTAATTATATTACAGTAAATAAAAAAAAAGAGAAATAAATTTATGTTATAAATTTACGTACGAGTTTAGACATACGAAATGAAGAAAGTTCTTACAATAGCGAGGAGTCCAGCTTTTACTATTGACGATGAATTAAAAATGGGCTCAACGACCATCATGATTCTTCGCGAATGTGCAATAATGAGATCTCCGCTTTCCACTCCGCATATTTCGCTTAAAAGTATGAGTTAGATTTTAAATAGAATTTTACAAGTATATAAAATAGTATGATAAAGACAACATTCGTAAAGTATTTCTGACTCGATCAATGACAGATCGAAAGTGTCAAAAAACAGTGTCCTGATGAAGCAAAAGAATTAATTGAAATTTCGCCGAAACTTGCGAACAAGCTGAAGGAAGACTAACGATAGAATTTGGCAGAATATCTTAAACTTTAAGATGAAAGAGGAAGATGAAGAATCGGTACCTGACGATGAATCTAATTATATCTTGACTTTTGAATCATTCAATGTATCCTTCAAGGAAGAAGAAAATACATCAATTCATAACAGAATTAATTCATTCGCTTCTAAAAGCGGATGTTCAAAATCATGCACAGAGTACAGAAAAATCAGCTTGAATGGGTATATAATATTTATATGGTAATCTAATTTGTCTAGTTTTACTAAAAATTTTTATTTTTGTTTAACTGATATTTTTTTTATAATTTTATAATTTTATAATTTTAACAGATCTCAAAAATTTTAATTAAATTAAAAGTAATTGATATTAATCAATTGTATATGCAATATTAATTGAATATTTATTAAACGTGCACAATTGTTGCTTATGCAACGTAGTTTCAAATAATATATCGAAAGACACACACATGTTAGAGAAATTCGTGCGTTATATATCTAGAGCATTAGTGAAAATTTCTCTACATAGAAACCATTTTTGCATATTCTGCCCGAAGACGGTGTGGCTGTACTGTAATGTCAATTATACATTTTACATATATTTCAGACCTCAAACGTCAGCTTGCGAACCGCAAGCGTTGCGTGAATCATCATATTGTCAAAAGGAGCCCGAGACAAAGCAGAGACCTGCAGAAGTGCCACTATTCGACCAACTGAAAATAAAAATGAAAGAAACTTCGAGGAAGTTGCAGGTTCTTTTTTGCGTTTCTCGTCTCCGTCGTCGAAATATTTCTGCACGAGTTGGAGACTTTCAATAGATAACTTCCAGCAGAGCGCTTTGCCATTTTTGAAGAAGACTACAAGACGCGCCATGACGAAAGTGAGATCCTTGTATAATGGCCTCAGGCCTAAACGGGTATTGGGATTCAAGTGTGACTTGAAAAAATGCGATAATACCGTAATGGGTTGCAGCGTGGGAACCTGCAGAAAGAAAGGCATGATTTTCGGTGAATTTAGTCATCCATGCAGCTCGAAAACGATTAATTCTAGCGTAAGTGACGTTTCGACAGGGTCGAGCACAAGTGAAGACAGGTTTTAGACTTATCGTAATCTAGATACCGATATGTTGTTATTTACTGTACGTTTCGGTGCTTTTTTTCATAAATTCGATCTCTCAAAAGTTTGAGTATTACTTGATAATTCGAGAGTGGAAAAAAGATATTAAAATTCGGGATTATCAGGTACGTATACGTTCTTTGATTTACGCGGGCGTTAAGTAGCGATACATCACTGCTTAGACATACAGCAGGCGAATCGACATTTATTGCTTTATAGCGTTTGTAAGCCGCGCGTTTATTCCAAGCCGCACGTGTAATCTGGAATGTAAAGAGCTCGTTATTACGTTATTACAGTGCTATTCACGATCGGACTCCAACTGACAATGAGACTACATGTTGATAGGCGAATATGACTGCGATATTTTCTGTGAACGCGTGAGTTATCGCTACGCCGATACTTTTTTTTTTTACGATAGAAAATTTCAATTATGTTCAACAAAGCATATAATTCACGTTCTACGTCATATTCCTTATAAATTCTTGCGCTATTATCGGACACCAAATGTCAGTCAAAAATGTAATATCAATGCATATATGGCAACAATGCAGCATAGTTAAATCAATTGTTGTAAAAATATGATTTATGATCATTTCCAAAAAAATATCATTTACACTTGATTACCTAACATTTTAGTTAATTTTGAGGAGAAAATTTATATTAATTTAATTTTTGGGGGAAAAATTTATTCTTGTCCACTTTTTTTATTCGTTGCTCAAACGTTTATTCCCATAATCGAGGAACGAAGATATGATTCATGTGCGATCTGTCCACCCAAATCGAAAAAATCCCTCCGCTCTTACCCGCACGAATCGCATAAATCGCGTGTTTTCCTTCTTATTGGCTGATTGAATAATACATGTAACCGAATAGTATTAAATCGGCTGAGCGGGACACGCAAGGTCCATGACGCCTGTCATGTCGGGCGGGTCATGCGTCAGCATTTTGACGAGTTGTTTAGGTCGATCAATTTATCGCTTAAGTCACACACGGAATGGTTGTTGCGCCTGTATTTGTCGATGCAGAATTAACGACGCGATGTAAGATAAGACCGCGGATTTATGAACGCTGTCTACTATCAATTCATCATTTTATGTCTATTATACGTCCGTATTAACGTTAGCCTATTCGATCGACACGTCACGCTTCGTAACTATTATTTACATTATCGTTCATATTTCTGAAATGAGAGATACCTCAGGCAATAGTCACTTGATGTGAAAAGGTTTTGATATGAAGAAAATATTCCCGCAATTTTCCAAATTTATTTTATCGTTTGAAAAGTGATGGACACTTTCGACGCGTTTCTTCCGCTATTATAGTATTTTTACGTAGAATGAGACATTATAATTGAACAGTGTACAGCTCTAATGATCACCGACATCCGTAAACGCACGAGGGAAATTACGTTACAAGCGAAACGTCGATATCAACTATCGCATATGGATGATATGCACTCACGGGGGAGGAAGAAGACCCCTGCGTCGTATTAACCGCGTGCAATTTTCACGATGAAGTGTACCAAAAATATTATTATTTCGACGCGCATGAACGGCGGACGGAGGGAGAAAAAGTATTAATGACAGAGTATTACGCGAGTACAAAAATCGTCGCTAAATCACCGGTCGGCCGCCTATAATCTCGTCTATTCAGCGTAATTTATTACGCATTGATATTTACAATCCTTTAGAGTTAATATCTCTCTCCGCGTCACGACGATTGCCACGCGAGTCGCTGGTAATGCGAGAGCCTCCTCGAGAACCGATGATGATCCCCGAGATTGCATATTTAACGCGCGACCAACAAATTGACCTTCCTAGTGCCCCATTATACGACATTTGCGAATCAATCAAGACAAGTGGGCGGCAAATTTACATCTAATTATGGTGCGCGTGGTTATATCCGAGAAGTATATTATATGTTGCCATTTCTTTGATCTCTTGCGAAACGACCGAGCATTGTTGCACTTTGCTTAATAATTAAATTACTTATATTTAACTGCAATTGAAAGTTAATACCAACCGGATCGAGTTGAGGATAATCGCTTCTAAAGGAGCCACTCCTGTGATCCTTTTTGATTCATCGCATGCAATGTAAAAAGAAACGTTAAATGGTTCTCGCGCGACAAACGAAATAACTCAAAGAGTATAATAGAATATGAATCCAAATATCCAAATCTTACAATAAGTTCTTCGTCAACGTCGAAGATTGACTGACTATATTGCGATGGCCCAAATATTAGTTTTTGGTCGTGCTTCAATTTCGCGTGTCTATTCTCTGTAAATTCACTGTCGAGAAGAGAGACGAAAAGAGTGAGGTGGTCCCTCGACACTGACACACACACAAACGCGGCTCCAGCCGTTGCATAAATCACAATGAAACGCACGCCTCATTATACTTGCAGGCACTCGTGTAATTGCGACGGGCGTGTCTGCGCGTATTTACCCGTGCAGATCTGCCGGACCGGCTGGTTGCCGAACATTATCGCCGCGTATGTATGTTTGCATTTAGTTTTCATTTCTTTTTTTTTCCTTTCTTTCTCTCTTTCTTTCTCGTCGTCCGTACATCGCGCTCTCTCTTCCCCATCTCTCCTCCTCATCACCATCCGCGACTCCGTAGAATCCGATGTTTTTCCGCGGCCGGAAACGGGAGGCCGGATATGAGCGTGATGCATGACGCGGTCTTAAAAGCGACGCGTACAACGCGAAATTATACGTTTTTATTTGCGAAAATGATTCTCGCCGATCCGACTAGACTCGACGTTGTGGCCGTCTCTTCAGTCAAGGCGAAGATACACCGTCGTTCCGATTGTATGGATTATTTACAAAATCGGTGATAGCCACCTTAGATCTCGCATCGATGTACATACACGTATAATGAATGATGGGAGATCGGGCTCAACGTGCAATTTCACGTGTCGATCATGATTTATCATGATTTTCTTCGGTGATCATTCTAGTAACGGTCTTTCGAAAAGGATTGTGAAATTATTTCAAATATTGGAGTATCATTTTTATTTATGTTTCTTAATTTGTCTGTTCTTCACTTTTCAAAATTTTCGGGACAAATCACATATGATTAATGATGAAATAAATGGAAAATCTTTCTAAGAGTGTACTAAGAATTCTGAAAGAATCTGCTGAATCATTTGTGACAATAATAAATGAAGTGAAGATGAGATTTTAAAATCAATTGTAGAGAAATAACATTTAAATAAATTTCATGAAAAAGCGAATAATTGATACGATGTATTGACTGTCATGGTGATCTTTTATAATTTGACTTCCCAGTGACTTTTCTATTCATCTTGTCTTAAATTATACATTCATCATGTCTTAAATTATACATCATTTGTCTCAAAGATTTTAAATGATCAAAAATATAAAAACAGGAAAATGCTACTGTAATACTTAAAATAATTTCAATCTTCTTCAAAGTAAACAACTTTATTAGAATATTCGCTAAAGAGATTCCGTCATAATAGATCAAATGATTGATATATGATTGATAAAATTGTACCTTACTGACAGCAACATCATCGAAATGCTTGTAAAAAATGAATGTTATGTAGTAAAATTGTAAATGACATAAATAACTAGACAATAATGTAAAATAGGAAGTGCGCTATTTGGCAAATAATAATTTTTATTTTTAAACATGTTTCACAGTATTTTATTATATGTTTATAAGTATATAATGAAAATGAAAATGTAAGCGATAATAAAAAAATGTCTACTGTAGCAGTATAGGATAAGTTATACGAAACTCGCTAGGCAGACACTATATTAACGAAGCACGTTAGAAACCATTAGAAGTTTTTTTCAAATTCTTTCTCTTCAATTAGGTAAATTGTATACACGATATATTAAAGTATCAAATCCACGAGCGCTTGTAAAATTATTTATCTCTGTAAATTCGCAATATAAATCACGGAACAATATTAATAATTACTACATTAGATAACACCATGCTAAAGGAAAGGAATGTCTATCTAGCCGCTTCCACCATCAATAGATCACGGTAAATTGCCCGGCGAACGCTATTGGCATAAAAATAACCGCGGCCGAGGAAATACGCGCGTATCACTATAAAGACGTCGACGCAATTAATTACGTTGGACACGTGGAGCCGAAGCGTACCGTGGCCGGCGATCGTTATCAGTTTAATCCTTAGCTACGTTATCGATATTCGAAAACCTCATTTCTACCTCAGCTCCTATTTTGATGAATTGCGCTGTGCACATGTACTCAACAGACGCCACACCATACACCGTGGAAAACCATAACGCGCCGTGAAACAATGAAAGTGAAACATATATCCGCGAATAAAAAAAAAAAAAAAAGAAAAAAGAGAGAGAAAGTGTGTGTCAGCTGAGAAAAGGGAACGACCACCCACGGTGTTTACACCGGAATTCCGAAATTTTCACGCTTTTCTAGCGTGGCCGGTTACATCTCTTCTCCAGCGATGTACGTCGCCACCCCTTCCTCCTCACGTTGTATCTAGCGTCTCATGTAAATGGAGCACCGCTGTCGGATGAATACCAGCCGGTAAAACGGCTCAGGTGTGGGGTCGTCCGCCGAATTCGTCATGGATCGTTATTCAAAGTCGACCAGCCGGGACGGGGAACGAGTTGAAGCGGTGTGCGCAGCGCGACTATTAACGGCGCTTAAGATGCGCGCTATCGGGGTTATTGATACCGCGGCGACAATTTATTACGGGACTTTTAGATGCCGCAGCTCGACGTTTTACGTATGTACAACGTTTATGTGGGCGCCGTTACATGATATCTCCCGAACCGTGCTTAGATATCGCCTTCGCGTATCATTGGGTATAGAAGGTCCATTTGAGAGAAATAATGGTCATTTCGTTTGATGTTGAAGCGGCAAAAGTTACGGAATTATTTAATATAAAAGATTAATCTGCCATGTAGGAGGATAGAAAATTATACGTTAGTGAAGGACGCGATAGAAGGGTGTACCGCGATGTATTTTGCATAAGAAAGTAGCGGACAATCGAAAGAGTTATAAACCCTTTCTTTTCTTTTCTACACGCGGTAGCCACTAGAATTCTATATCGAACGCTACAATTGTGCATATTTGACGTCACTCATGTCTAGAGTAAGGTGATGCGATTTCATGGAACATGGTACAATTTCGAACGGATATGATTTTACCTAGTTTGCAAGTTTTAGATGTTGACAACACTTTCAATTATACATTGCTGTTTTTTTTTATTCTTTTATTATAAATCTCTTTCTATAAAAGTTGTATTATAAGTTGTTCACCTCTACCATAAGTAAATTACTTTCAAAGCGAAGATAAGTATTTCATCTTTAAAAAAATCTCACATTATAAAGTGACTCATTGTATTATTGCATTATATTTTTTAGACTTGATTGCTAACTGAATTGTATAGTCTTTGGTATACGTGATCTTCATGTGCATCATGTGCTTTGAGCCGGATTGAAACTACATAAGTTTCTTAAGAATATAGTGGGAGTACAATTTTACATAGTCATTAAGTATAATTCTGAACACAAGTTCAAACAGTTATTAGTAATCATTTTGAATGAATTACTTCTCTTTTTTGTTTAAAATTGAGATGCCACGATGTAAAGAAGAAAGAAAAGTGTATTTTAAATGGAATTCTTCTTTTTGTTCTTTCTGTCGTACCTATTGTGATAGTACATTTCGGATAATTTTGTAAGCAGTATAATTTCGAATAGTTGGTAACCATTCTGAGTTATTTCTCTTCTTTGTTTAAAATTCAGATGTCACGACAGAAAGGAAAATATTTCTTAAATGGAATTCTTCTTTTTCTTCTTCTTGCCGTGTTGAGAATTCTACCTATTGTAATACAATTTCGAATGATTTTATAAAAGGAAAAAATTCATAACTATGACTAATTTAATAATAGTTTGTACTTCATATTTTTTTGAAAGATAAATTTGATTGCCAATTTTTTTCAAATCGTAATAAATTTAAAATGTTTTCATGTTTATTATGTTTAATAAATTATGTAAAATAGTTATGTGAAATAAATAGGTTTACTGCTTGAAATTGTACTATCTTACCCTACAATTAAAGGCTTCCGAGATGAAGTATTAATAGTATGAATACTTCATCGTGCATTATCGTATATTTATCCTTGATTTCTACATTTTTCTTTTCTCTAAAATAAGCTAAGCCGCTGTGCAACACGATCGTACAACGGTCAAATTACAATGCCGTTAGTTTTTTTCTACTGAAGTACCGCATACTATATAAGTATGCCTAATGAAACGCCACTGGTGTCTTTTTAGATATACGATACGTATCATATTTCTGGCGTGGAGCCATCTCAGGTCTCCCCTACAATTTCGTGTTACCGTGATATGGTCTAATCTATGTTAATTGGGCGAGTTACATTTCCGAGGTTGAATGTCGGCCTGATGAATCACACATTTTTTTTCAAGATACATCCTTAACGAGATATGAAATATACATTCTCGGTTCGTAACTAACTACGTCGATTTTACCGTAACGATAATTAACTAAATCCGATCGACTTCCGTTCCCTTGTTATTCGGAGTCTTGGCAAAATCATCTCATCGGAGATCGCAACGCGCAGAAATACGTTTGCGTATCCGTCCGCGAGTGCCGGGCATTCGCGGCGGCTAATCAGCGATCTCGTACATTTGATCGCGGATATGCCTGTCCGTCGGTCACGCGTATATACGTGCGCCGCACGCCCACGCGCAGGCACACGCGCACGAATCGGGCCTTCAACGCATGCGACGCGCACACAACGCGCAGCGCAATGCAGCGCAGCGCAACGTAAAGGCAACGCGCACCCGCGCCAGTGCCCGCGTCCGGATGATGAAACGGTGCACTCCGGGGCAATTTGACTTACGACATTTTGAAAGCGAGCCGACCGCTCGTGGGCGTGTGTTGAAACGTTGGGATGTCGGACGGGTTTTGCGTGGGCCACGGCATATTACATCTGGCCAGGTACGGGCCTTATGATGGACGAGACAGGTGATTACGCGTGTGGAAACCACCATGCGAGGTGCGCGCCATTCGAGACATTCGCGCGAGCGCGCGTACGTGTACGTACGTGCGTGCGTGCGTGCGTGCGTGCGTGCGGGACGCGTGTACGTACACCGGAGGGTACACACCGGAACAACGTGCGCGCCCGCCGAGGAGGATTCGCGCGTGTTCCGTTCTATCCCGCGGGATAAGATCGCGGCCGCGCTAAGAGAGAGGATGATGGAGATGAATTTCTCGTGAAGAGGGATGCTCGGCGCTTCGATAATTTGACAGCTGGGCCTTACCGCGCGCGTTAATACGACCGTCGTTCGCACGACTGATGCGCACGAATACGCGCTACACTATTTCGCAGAAATATCGCATAAATTCTATCTCATATTGCTGAGTAATGTCGCGTCAGTAAGAAAATACCCAGATAGGAAACTTTTGTAACAAGTGCACAATTATTGCTTCTTTCCATTCACAACATTTCGTAATAATTGTTACAAGGTGATTTTGCAAAACGCATATCTTTTGCTAAAAAAGAATTTTATAACTATAAGTTGTAAATATTGAGGAAATTATAAAAGAAAATTACTTATTATTACTTGAATAAAAATTGTGTAATTTTATGCTCTAACGGTTTTTACAAAATTGTTTGTAAAAATAGTTACAAAATTAATTTCTGAAATGTATTTAGTAATAATTGTGCTAAGAGGATTCGCTCTAATATTACAATTATATAGGAATTTATTTTAAACATTAATTTTTTAAAGATTGCTACATGTTACAATAATTAAATTTAGAATTAATGATTTAAAATTAAATTTAGACTTATTACACAATATATTATATATTATATTTTAAAATTTAAATGATGCTAAAATTTTTCTGCATGCGTTCCTATCTGGGTAAATAAAGTAATTCCATGTGTAATTCGTCACTCTCGTGACGAATTGCCAGTTTTGAAAGTAGACTCTGCAAGCATTTCCAAAGTCGGTGTTGATACATGGATTTAAAATTTTGATGTAAGAAAATTGGTTGTGCGATTTGGAGCCCGGATAAAAGTCTAATGAGTTTGGATGCTTAATGACGCCGGCGCACAGTTATAACCGACTAAAATTGCGGTGTGTAATGGGACACATAATGGAGCCTGAAATTGTAATATGTGTAATTTATAGCAATAGCAATTACGTGAAGTGATATCCTCTTTGTCGGCGATGTGTAATTATACATTGCGTAATCGCACGTATTAAAGTTATTCCGGCATTTAAAGCTGGTTCATTATAATAACGTGCGATGCTTTGTAATACACTTGATTTAAGTTTGTCTAAGAAAAAGATCGTTTAGATATCTTTTCCTTTCTTTCTGCATATCTATTAAATTTAATTTGACGTAAATACTGACTGAAATATTTTTATCTTACATTTTTTCAAAAAGAAATCGATTTCAGAAGGAAAATTTTCGCTGCATTTTTTCTTTCCTAAATTTGTGCATTTTGTTTGATAGAAGTAGAGAGAGAGAGAGAGAGAGAGAGAGAGAGAGAGA
>JAJVSH010000011.1:1247148-1415766 GCA_021460005.1 Tetramorium alpestre
GAGAGAGAGAGAGAGAGAGAGAGAGCGGGGGAAGGAAGGAAAGAGAAACGAATTTCTTTCTGTTCTTTCAAGCATAGCAAAGTTCTCTCCCTTTCTCCTATTTCCCATCTGTTTGCATACAACCACAAAACACAAACGCGCGGAACGATGACGAGAGGATCGTTTCGAATCTCGATCTCCCCCGCGCGACTTCGAGAAGGCGATACGACGGTGTGCGTGATCGGGCGATGGCAATCACGCGGATCCATCGTGGATCGTTAATGTCTGTCTGTCAAGCTGTCGCGTGACTCGCCTACGTCTTCCTCCGAAAGCCGAAACCCGGTCTGTCTGGATCATCCGCGCGTACGATCGCTACTTCGAGACGTCGGGACAAACGGACAGCTTGCTTTTTGAAGATTAACGTGAATATAAAGCCATTTAGGATTGAATGTCTCTTATTGTTAGGAATAATGATGGCTGAATAATTTTCAATCTTATCCAATATTATAAATTCTGATTTAAAGTATTGTGTCATGTTTTTTTGCTCTTTGTATTATTTTCATATTTTATCCTTTTTTCCTTTGATATTTTTTTTTTCCTTTGATAATTTTCGAGACTTGAAATATTTTTCAGCAATGTTTGTTCTTTACATAAAAAATGCAAAGAAAAAAATAGAGTTAAAGAACAAAAAACAACTCAATTATTAATTTTTTAAAATAAAAAGGAGAAATTTTTCTAAATTTAGAATTATCTTATTTATTAAACTTTCAATTAGACTTTAACAATTTTAGACTTGTTTTTTAGACTTTCTCAGTCAATTCCTGTTTGAATAAGAATGATGTGAATTGAACACGAATAACAGAATTGAGTTATCTTAAAAATGTCTCCGCTATATTCCGCTCCTTTTCTATCTCGTTTTTTATCCCACTATATACCACACACTTCAATTAATTATATATTTTTATGCCCAAAAGACGCTTCCTATTTCTCATTCAAATTTTATGCGCATACATCTTCTGCGGTCCAAGGAAAGAATGCGCAGAATCTCGTCCTATATGGTCGTACACGCCTTTCGCCGTAGCACGAAGACCGCCATTTTTAGTTGTTTCGTTAATTAATCCTGAGTGGCTAGCGTGAAAGCCATTAGTTTTTGTCCTCGAATGAACGCGTACGGTTAATTTCGCCGGTAGTGGACTCCTTCGAAACATGGCGGACTTTGGCACGCGAATCATGTTACGATCTTCTTACTTCTTTTTCCAGTCGTTCGCCTTTCGTTTCTTTCCTCGTTCTCGTTCGCTCGTCGCGATTTAGCTTACACATTCGACTCGCGTCCTTCAACGGAGATTTTTCATTTTCGACCCAATTTTTTTATCTCCGTCGTTCGATTAAAATGCAAGCTCTTTTTATGTCCGCAGGCACTCTACAAAGTGTAAACGTTACACTGCTAAATTCGTTCGCAACATACAATTATCACAGCGGTGACACACGACATCATTATCTGCGGAATTTATTGTCCGCCGACAACATACATATCGCACAAACGAAAAAATATTGCAAAGCGACAGGTTTTAATGTCAAGAAACGTTCGCAGTAGTGGAAGATAATGTTATTCGTATCCGAAAACTTTTTTTTAGCTTTTATTTGTTTCCATTTCCACTTTTATTAAGTTTCACGAGAAATTTTAATAACTCCGCGTGCACGCGTATGACGTTATGTTAAAAAAGTCAGAAATTTATTAATCACTGATTTTATTGTCGATTAATCAGATATGATATCAGTGCAGATGATTAATATTATTTTTTATGAATAATATAAAATATAATTCTTTTATGTAAAAAAATGTTAGGAATAAATATATACACCCGTCACGATTGTCTTGCTAAAATTACCCATAATTACTTTCTATTTGTACTATTTTAGATAATAATTTAGATAATAATAATTTATTATCTAAATTATAATAATATAAAATATTTTAGATAATAATAATTATATCTTAATAGCATGTTATCTCTCTGTTCCTTCTTGAACTGATTCTCATTAATAACGAGATTATACATAAATATACAAACGATAAACCTGACATGAATTTCCGTTCAGCGAATATCGTTGGAATAACCGCGGCTGTAATTCATCGCTGGGGCATTAACGGCGCGTCTGTGCAGAGAGTAGATTTTTTTTCGAGGCTAAGACGCTTGCAAATATCGCCGCGCATACGTACGTAACGACGAGCGAAGTCGAACGAAACGATCGGGTCGACTCGTGCGGCCTGCCGCAAAATTGAGAGTTAACGAACCTCGACGAACCCGCTGACACTCCGGGTTGCACAATCCCGGTGACGGGTAAACGCCTATGCATACACGTATAAATACAGCGTGTCTCAAAAATCGCTCGCTTTCCCTTGTAAATATTGAAATGAACTCGGAATACGATATCTTATTTAAATGTCGCTTCCGATTTTTAACGACAATTCATAATTAATCCCGAGATTAAAATTTTACTTAGTTTTTGTCCTCGTGATTAAAAAAATTTTAATCACGAAGACTATTTGTATCTTTAAAGCTTCTCGATTTATCATTTAACTTTTTCTTTTATAACTCAAGAGATGATTATGTTTAAAATGCGGAAAAATTCTCCACAATTAGCACAGCTGATTTTTGTAACTCGAGATAATATCAATTTCTGGGACATACCGTGCGTACATTTGCAATTTACCGTTCGTGGCTTCTCGCGCGCAATCTGCGATACGTCAAGTGAGAATGTATGACAGGTAATTTATTCATCTACGAAATATTGGGACGAGTTCGAGTTTCCGCGCACGTACCACCGACAGGTATTTTCCCTAATTACCTAGTTAGTCGTTTAACGGTTTGTTTACGAGACGAGAGGAGAGTGGCATGGAATTTCCGAGCTCACGCTCACTTGACGAAGAAACACGTTTTTCGTTTACGGATCGGACGTAGTCTTAAAAACGATCATTTATGTAATATTTTTTTTAAATCGTTCAATGAATAGTCACAACGATCTTGAAACTTCACGGAGCGACAAATTCTCGAGAGGCATCTCTAAAAAATAAGTATGGGACGTCGGAAGATCTTGATGTTATCTATTTCATCAACGCCAGAATGTTCCAAGTGCAATCATTCCAATTGCCTTTTCATGATACTAATTGTATTTTTACAAATTTTTAATTCATATTGCAAGCGAAAGGCTGTGTTAAAAATTCTTTTCTCACACCTCTCCGGCGATATAAATATATTGATGCCTCAACTGAAGGCAACTATCGTTTACGAAGTCGTTTCGCCGCGAGACAGTATCTCGCGGGGACAAAACGCTCGTACGTCAGTGGCCGTTCCTTGGCACGAATTGCGGCGCACCATACACCACGGAAGGCGTTCTCGTTTCATATGGGGCAGGATCGATCTACGGGCCGCCATCGAGACGAGGGAGAGCCGAGAGCGTTTTCTGGTATCACCTTATGGCGAGCGGCAGATGTGCACCCGTGTTCCTGTCCCTATCTCCTCCCTTTTCTGTTCTCCCCAACTCCTCTCTGACCCTTCATCCGCCGCCCTTTCCCCCGTTAGGCATACTCTCTCTCTATTTTATGGACTCGTCGCCCCCGAGACCCCGGGTCTCGTATATTTACCATAAGGCCATAAGCAACGGCGAATACCTAAGCGACATTTAGCGACTACGCCACGGCTTTCTAATACTACCATTACCCGAAAACTTTACCGGCAATAAATACGCGAGGCGATCGCCGATAATAGAGGAGCATGTTATCGCATAAATCACTGTTGAATTACCAATACTTAGCTCGCCCGTCTCCGCAAATGCCTCGTCGTTATTGAATGACGGAAAAATCGATGGAAAAATTGTATCGTCCGTCCCGATCGATGAGAAAACGAATTTCAACGCAATGTAATCAGAGTACAATATAATCCGATCTTGACGCAGAATTTGTTTAAATACAAAACATGAAAAGAAATATAAAAAAATATAAGAAATTATGCACATTAAATTAAAAATGATTATTTATGTGAACATTCTACCGCTCTTATCTTTAAAATAGGCGATTTTTCAATTAAATATCTTCCGTTCAAACTTTTCAATAAGTGAAAAAAATTGAAACCATGGATATTTTCTATAGTAACATTAAAAGCCTGACACCATTTTGTTCTGCTTAATTTAGAAACATGAAAACGGTATCGGACCCGACCTTTCTCCGCATGGCATAGATATCCTACGAGGCAGACACAAAGAAAAATAATTATCTCTGCCGCCGATGAATAGATAGACGGCCGTATATAGATACGTTTTTGTAAGTAAAGATTATTAGCCAGCGGGACGCGCACCGCTTCGCCCAGACATACGAAAAGAACGCTAATCGATCCATCCTGATGAAACAATCTTAAGGTCGAGATCAAATCATCACTTCTCCGATAGGCTAACATTTTAAATATCGAAATACTACGTTAAAAGGATATACATAGTTACAATTTTTTTACATCAATTTTATTATTTTACTAGCAAATAACTTTTATAACAACAATTATTAATTATATCACAATTAATCTAAATTTTGTTTATCGAGTTTGCATAAAACGTAATTTAATAAGGATTTACATGATAAAATATATTTACACATTAATATGACGTATATTTATATATAGGAAATTAAATTATTGTATCTTTGTTTTGTTTTAGTAATTAGATATTGGCGAGGTATGATCCCATTTTCTAGCGGTATTAATATTCCGGTACGATAAAACAGTCTCTTAAATATATAACATTGAATTTAAGTGGCACATATGTATATTATAAAATTCAGTATTATTATTATACATTGTCATTATGAATATCAATTGCGTTATGTTCAAAACAAGTTAATGCAGATATAATATTAAGATTGGAAAAATTTCGAAACTATTAATTCATAGAGCAAAAGTATGATCGAAAAATATGTGCTATGTTAATCAATTTAGATTTCTTATACTGTTTTAGCTCTCTGATGAAAGTTTCATTATCATGAGGAAGAAGAGGAACAGGTTAGGTCAAAAAGAAAGATTCGCGGTAATCGAGTTCTCTCTTTCTCTCTCCCTACGCATTCGGCACCCGAAACCTCGTTTAGATTCTGGGAGCCCGGGCATGAAGAATCTCGTACGGCGGACCTTCCTGACATTCCTGCGAGTGAGCATCGACGACAGAATCTGGACGTGTCCTGTTTGAGAGTCCGCGAATTCCGCGGCCGCCGCTTGACCGCGAGACGGCAAACTGGAATCGGGATCTCCGGGTTCTTTTGATGGGTGGAATAAAAAAATGGGCGGCGCCTTGGATGTGCCGGGGCTCGATCTAAGCCTGAGACCGGGCGAGTCGAGGCCGGACCTTAGATCCGTCGGTCCCTTTCCTACCTCTCGTTCGCTCTCGGGCCGCTTTCTTCCCCGCGCGCTTCATCTCTCGGCCGTCCATTGACGGAAGAAGAGCGAAGAGGGGAATGGAAGGGCCGACGAAGAGGGCAAGTGGATGAAAACGGCCAACCACCGGCAGCCTGCGCGGCGACTCACGACAGGAATATCAAGAGATTCTGCTATACGGACCCGGACAAAGGCAGCTGTTGTTGTGTTGTTGTTGTTGGCGTTGTTGTCGACATCGTCTTCGATGCTCGTCGAATAAAGTTATGGGCTTTGTCCGCACCCGTTTGTCCTTGTTAGGCTGAGAGAGATTCCCGGGGCTGTGAATCGGGCCTCGAGAAATATCGATATCCCTCGGCGAGGAACGTCGCGCCGTTTCGCAGCGACGCGTCTTGATATCGTGATTACTCATAATGAGGATCGATTAGCAATAGAGGGAGACAGAATATTCAAAAATAAGAAGCATGACTACAACGAACGAGGAAAAGTCATCATCTTAACCCTACTGATCTTCATAATTTTGATTTGATTTTTAATCGATACATTTTTGTGCATGTTTCTCATTCAACATAGTTGGATTGGTATCTATAACCTTTAGTTATAGATACAAGATTACATCATACATTTAGTAAAAATTTGAAAATGTTATTATTTATTATCATTAAATTCTCATTCCACAGTCAATTTCGATTTACGAAAGACAGGATAAAAGTTGAACGAATTTATCCCAGTTCGCGGTTTCTTTTTCGGCAGAGGTAACCGACCGATTCCGACTCCTGACGAATCTTCGACCCATAAATTTTAATCATAGAATTGCAGATCACGGTTCAGGCTGGCTCTCATATAAAGCCAAGAGCTGTTCGCGTGATTGCCACGGCGCTCGTCCTCACCCTCTCCGCCTCCTCTCACCCGGAGACTCGACAACCCTCGGGAGACGACGACCCGATAAGCGACTCCGCGAACGGGAGGCGAAAAGGAGACACCGCGGAATGAAATATCTCTCTCTGCTGCCCACCGGTAGGAGAAGAGGATTCTTGTTTCGTCGGGTAACACACGCGCGTGCCAGCGTGCGTGACGCGCGCGTCTGCGACTGTGTTCGCGGCCGGCCGGTACGTATTAATCACGCGATTCGTCCATAACCGTATTTTAGCTCGTTCGCTTACTCGAGTCCGGGCTTTAGCAGCCGCAACCGTCTTTCTCTCTTTCTCTCTCTCTCTCTCTCTCTCTCTCTCTCTCTCTCTCTCTTTCTCAAAGAATTTTTATCCCGACGATTACTTCTGTGCGCGAATTTTTACCGAACTGTCGTCTCCCGTGTACGCACTACGTCTTACACTTTAATTTAATGCGTTTCCTCTTCTCCCTAAATGCTGTCTGCTTAAGACTGATATCCTCTGAACGGCGTTGCTCGAAATTATTAACTCTCGCGACAAGCGTCACGATCATATCGTCGGGACAGATCTCGTTGTCGCTTTTATCATTTTCTTTCGGTCAATTTGTGAAACTAAAAAGTAAATAGGTTCGAGCGCATTTTTAATTAAGGTACCGTTTAAATATTTTCGCAAAGCTCGTTACACAAAATCTCAGCCATCGTAACGAAGCTGAATCTTCTACAAATATATTTTCAATATTTAGTTAATTTACAATAAACCTTTTCAATTTATTATTTTTCCGATTATGAATAACGGAATTAACAAAAAAGAGATTACTTAAAAGGCGTTAAAAAATCAAAGACAGACGGATTAAATACGCTGTGAAAGTCTACTAAATAAAACAAAAGAAAGAGATTATCGATCAAGAAAATAATATTGTTCTAGAATTTAAACAATTTATACAATACGTAAATACATTTATATTAAACAATCACTGCGGTTGAGTGTAACTGATTGATCGAATTCTCGAGATTGTGCTACGTATTCAATTTCGCGACTGCGGGATCAGAGAAACTCGAGAGGGACAGGGACAACGAGTGCGCCGATGAAAGGGCTGCGTAAAGGGCGAAGAGAAAGGGAGAGCGAGAGAGAAAACCAAGAGGAAGAGTGGGGGAGTCTGAAACGAGTATCGTAAGCACAGCGAAGAAACTATAGTGAATTTCGTCTTGGGTGGTCCAGGATCGGCAGCGGGCCCTGTCGCGTCCCCGCGCCGCGCGAGCCACCTCATCGAGGGGGCTCCTCCCGGGCCCCTCAGCAACCACCGACGCGGACGACGGGCCCCTTATCCCTGTACCCCACTACACGGACGGCGGCACTACGCGAGGCGAAAGGCCAGTCCTGAAGCTATATCGCAGCCGCTACCAGCCGCGAGTAAAATGCGGCTCGGGACGGGAGAGACGGCCCGCCGTGCTCATTTGTATGTCTGTAATTAGATAGCCACCCCCTAATACGATCCCCGCGCGAGTGTTATTATTCCCCAACTACGAAGAAACGTTGCCTCTCTCCATAGAGGAACGTTAAACCGAACCCTTTCGGCCTTGTCGATCTCCCTGCGGAGTCCGAAAGGATAATCCGTCGCACGATTGCTACTCATCGCGAGACCGAAATATACAGCTGTTACAAACAACGAATTCCCGCGAAACGCGATATACAAAAGCAAAATAACTTTAAAATCATTTGAGTGATCTTTGCGTACTCGTATTTTTTTGTATATTGGGTATTTAATAATTAATAACGATATCAAACTCGTTCGACGTTAATTCGTGTTCTTTGAGATTCGTTTGCTTTGCCCTCACGCATCTGATACTTTTCGTGTAAGATTGATGGAAACATTTTACATTACAAGATAGAGGGACTCGGCATTATATTTACGGTAAAAATTTAAGCTGATAATGATTTTGGGTAAATTATACAATCGTTTAACTTACATCAGATGATGGTTCCGCGTCGGTAAAAACGCCAAATGCTAATAACTACCAATCTAAATGACGAATGAGTTAAGTGTACGTTGCACATCCTTCACAGCGTTTATTACTAGTGAAAATTACACATAATAACGGAACCATCCAGCCGGTTTATTTATTATTCAATTTTGTTTACGCACGAAAATAATTACAACTATGATTGTTAATTTCAGCTTATCCGCGTGATAAATGAAGCGAGGCTGACTTTTTGTTTTTAACATGTCATTGCCCAATGTAAGTTGAAACGACGTTATATCGTTAAAAAATACGATAATTAAATAACTGTTAAAAATTAAGATAATTATTTGAATAAAATTACTGTGAGCGATTCATAATTCACATCAGATTTTAATTCTGTAATTTTAGATGTTGTACATTTTTATATATTTGTGCGTACTTTGATACATATACTTTTTAATTGTTTGAACGTTTTCCGTGTTAAAAGACATATAAAATATAACATTTATATGAATTTATTTTCTTTATATGAATTTCTATCAGTTGATGCTTTGCAAAGGCGACATGACAAGAAGAAAATTAATTTCTATAAGTTATCACAAGTTGAATATACTAATATTTAATATATACAAAGCACATAATCTTTTTCCGTGAGATGTAAAATATAATTCAATCGTTTGTATTTAATACCGAGAAGGCAACTAAGATTTATTTGCGTTCGTCAAATGATTCAGTAACAAAGCGTGCGTCGCGGGGGAATTAGATTACTGAGGTCTACAAACAATAGGATTCAATTAAACGGCATAAAAATGGAAGTCGGCCAGTCACACGGCCGCGTATACGCGTCACAAACGAGGGGTCGTAGGTGATAATTTACGATGGCCCGGCGCGATCCCCCACTTGTCGGATTAATAGAGGGTTAATTTAGGCGAGTATCCCGACGCGCCTGTTATCTCCCACGCAGTATTTGCACAGCTCATCCCAAATCGTACGTATCTCCCCCATCGGCCGCATAATTATTGCCGCAACGGCCGTCACGCTCGTGGTTGTGAATTTTGAATTCCCGACGAGGCGTGTAATCGACGCGCGTTGTTGTACGCGGCTATCTCGGTGGATTTTCAAATATTGGACCTCCCTCTTTCAGCCCCTGCTTCTATTTTCACGTTGTTATTGCCAACGTTATTGTCATTCTGTTGCACTCAACCGGCGTAAATAATTACGTTTATTGATTTCACGTTCGAGCGCAATTTTTTTTCGGTTATCTTTTCATTACCGACGCTACGGCGCGTGATCGTTTTTCTTTGACAGACGTTGCGTTCGCCATTAAAAATGATCAAATGGTACTTCGGGATGACGGCAAAACGATCGGATCACGTCCACGACGAACGCAGTCGTTCACTCGAGTAACTTACTCGGCTTGTTATTGGCTCCCGTCGTGCTAACGCAAACACAGATGGCTCGATTATTTCGTGCGGCGAGTAAATGAGAAATCGCGCGAGATCTGCAGGACGTGGGCACTCGTTGCTGCCAGCGAGGCCCGTTTGCATGGGAGAACCGCGAGCGATTTACGAACGATGGGCGCAGCGGTCGTCCAACTATGCACATCGCATAACGACCGCCTCTAATCGATGATTAGAAGCTACCGTTCGTGTTGGCCGCAGACGGTACACCAATCGTTTCGTTGCTACAGGTTCGCGTCGGATTCTCATGCCAGGTACACTTAAATCATCACGCACACTGATTATATATGTAGGGTATTTTAGAAAGAAGGTAAGAAGTAACCATAAATCTTTTTCGGCTAGTTGAAAGGGTTGCTTTTTATGCTTAAAAAATTTTACCTTGATTATTTCTATCTGTATTATGATATTTAACAAACATATTATGCGTTCATTTTACAATATTTTTTTTAATGATGAATAAATTCATTGCTTTTTCAACTGTGATACTTTTTAAATGATATAATTTTCAACGGTTTTGTAGCTCTTACAAAGTTCGCTATTGAAAAGTATTTAGCTTTACTTTTCACCATATAGAAATTATCTTGATTTTCTGCAATTTCTGTGTTTAATTAAAAAATTAGACGTATAATATTTTCTTAAAAAAAAAAAAAACTAAACTTTAATTTAAGAGGGGGATGTATTAATAACAAAATCTGGTATATCCATTCTAGAGCAACCAATGTAGCATATCCATCCACATACGCGATTGATAGTTTCCACTTAGAATTAGTATGCATTATCAATTTAATTGTCGCTTCTGAGATACACGCGCGTACATCCGTTTCCGTATCGTATCCTCGAGGGAAAACGTTATGCGAAGTGCGTAGGCAATTTCCACGGTAAACATTTCCAGTCACTTTTTCGCTATGTAATATTTGCTCTCGTGTTCCTCGTGATGCTTTAGCAGGATGATTATGTACACTCGAAGCCGCGAGGGACGCCAACGCGATCGTGAGATTCGTTAATCAATACATTTCACAACTGTCTTCCAAAACGCTCGCCGTCAAAGATATAATCATATTATAACGAAGATATAAGAACCAAGCGTCAAAGGTAAACTCTGCGTTTAAAAGATTCAAGAAAGAAGTTTTATTACGATTAATTTGCTATTTTTCATTCCTCAGATGAAGTAAATCAACATCTTTAACACGTGATGTTGACTGCCACGCTTACGTACAAATTGTGACACACGCTTTTTAAAACGCTCCGTTTAATCTTTGATCTCCTTCAAAATATTATAATACTTACAAATAAGTTAGAATTGTATACTGGTGACATGGCAGTCAATGTGCTAAAAGAAAACTATATACGCTGTTTGCAAAATCATTCTATTATTAAAAAAAATGTTATAATCAAACAGTTAAGACATTTCTCTCCCCAGCTCGTAAATCGTTGAGAAAATCCATACGCGTACTTTATCGCGCGACCCGTTGCTCCACTTAAGACTTCAGATCCTCGTTCCACGGAGAATCAGGAAGAATGTGACGTGATGGGAGAAATCGCGATGCTCACGCGTGATGCATCTCATCCATCGGGCGTACGAATGTGTATGGTAATTACCCGAGCTCTTCTAATCGGTCAACGTCGTCGTGGGTTATTAATAAAGACGCAAGCCCCGTGCTTCGCTATCCGTCCAACTTGCTATCCCATTTACGACAGGATCGGGCCGACGCCGATGTCTGCGCGCGGGTTTCATCCAGTCATAATCATTCATTCGGACATTAATATACGAGCGTATTAATTAATTCGGCTTCATCGCCGGTAGCGCTTGCCGCGACGACGTTCGCTTCGACAACGGAGACGTTTCCTTCGTGGGAGAAGTATTCGGGCGGTGCATCTGCGTACGAGATATGTGCGACGTCGTAACAAATACGACAAAAACTCGTTGACACGCCGCTACCGCACAAGTGCGATTTTTCTTTTTTATTTAAACGCATTGCCGCGTGACTTTTTATCCGACGGATCGGCGAGGAGAAATCTCATTAAGCGCAGCACGATTAAATCTAACATGGCAGGTGTCACGCAAGGATCGGCGACTCCGTGTCTCCTTTTTTTTCCGAAACCCGTCAAAGTCCCGGGATCAGCGGAATGACGCTCGAAATTGTGTATAATGTAGATCCTTACATATTTGCCGCGTCGCGAATTCAATTCCATTAGCGTCAAAGAAACGGAAGAACGACGCTAATTTCCTGTCGTTAAGAGCGGCGATACTTCGCAAAATGACACGAGATACCTCGCGATTACCGACGACGAGGGACAGTCGGCGAGAATTCGGTCGACGGGAAAGTAAAAAGAACCGATACGGTGCGAGGCGACGGAAACGCTCCGGTAACGGTACCGGCAATGATTACGTAATTTGCGCGTTACAACTAAACCGATGAGGCTCGGTCGAATGCTGAATTAACGAGGTAATTCGTTCGGCTGGATGCGCGACGATGGAAGAAGTCGTTCGCGATTAAACAACCATGCTAAAAACAGGATGAAACGGGTAGCGCGAGCGAAAAAGCGTCCGCACAAAGTCGTGAATATGTTCATGAAGGTACATTGGCACACACAGAGACGGGACCATGTATGGAAATTAATTAAATATCACATTTCCATGTGGAAAAATCGGAAAACAAAGTTATTGTGATTGGTATGAATTCTGTTCAATGACAGTCAATAAAATTTAGAAACTATGTTTCGTGGCGTTATATAATTTATTATTAACGAAATGTTGTAAAGATAAATGTATAGAATTTATTATTAATTAATAACAATGATAACAATAATAAATATTAATAATAATTAAAATAATTTTTATTAATAAAATATTATAATATAATATTAAAATGTCTAGAAAAAAATGTTCAAATTTCTTACTGTAGATAAATAGATGAAAATAGGATTTCAAATTAAAAGTTTTAGTTTATATATGCGATGCATATCATAAGAATTCAAGTTGAATTGTTGGAGAAACGGAACGATTCTTCTGAAAAATGTTATCTTTACGTTGTAAAAAATCCGCTCCTGAACAAGTGCTGAAGCGTCGATACATTCTTGAAGACAGGATTCAAGGCGGAAAAGTTGCTAATTGGAAGACTCTGCCTTGGACATTGTCGCGACAACTCTTGAACGAAGGCCATATTTCAAGGTTGTATATTTCGGTAACAAGCTTCTTAATAATCAAAGTGTAACTTTGTTAAATTATCCTTTCGAGGCTTAATTAAAATTTATATACTGTCATCCTTTTCAACTGTTTTAATATTATTCCTGGACGAACTTCCCCCTCGTAATGGCTTTTAAATTATAGCAGTTTCCATGCTGCATATAAACTCTTGGACATGTTTCATTTGTAGTAATTAATATTGTTAATTTAATTACTCTTTGTTTTAATTTGAAAAATGCGATACAATTTAAAAAGAAAAGAGTGTCCGTCGTAACAGCAATTACAAGTGCGTGATATCATTCTTCTAAATGGAACCGGTGTTATAATACTCAAATTTTAAAAACGTTCATAAAATATAAAACGTTCATAATATATAAAGAACGATGTAAATTACTTATCGTCAATGTAATTTAATATCCAGCCTATCATACTGAATCCTCGATCCCTGCCAACAAGACCGTCAGGTCAAAGGAGTCATTTGCGAGGCGTTTCGCGTGCCCTCTGCGAAGCTTGGAGGCTCGTGGGATCATCTCAGCGGTGGTGTTTCCGGCTTACTTTTCCTCGCGCTAATCGGCCTCATGCTGCGCCTCAACCGCGAATGGCGCCGCGCCCGGCGTAAAGTCGCGGGATCGTCGTAAATTTTTCCCTTTTTCCTTTTGGTCGTCGAGCGCGCGACTTCACGCGGCGACGCATATATGGCTTTCCACGGCTGACAAATCGACACCGACCGGCATTTCCATCGGCGTTTTTTGCCGAGCCCGCCGTGGCATGGGTGGTCTCAGCCTTCTCCACGGGACCCCTCGAACTCCTTCGTCGTTCGCGTGAGGCCTCCCCTCGCCGCTTGCGCGCGCGCCCTCGCGAGCGCCTTCATTACGATTTTATGCCGGTCGCGAGACGGAGGGAGACGAAGGAAGGCGTAAAGGGTGCCTGTCACAGCGCCGGGAATCGTTTATGGGAGATTATGGGACACCGCGTCGTGCGCGGAGGGGTTGGCGAAGAGATTTTATCCCGCCTTTAAGCGAGGGCAACAAATGCCGTGGCACGTTCGATCAACCAACGCCTCACGCCATGCCGGCGTCTGCTCGCCGACGTGGTGCGACACGACCGGCGACTCCGACTAGGAAATTTGCATTTCCGAGCCCCAAGATGATCGCCGAGCTCTATTACCAAATAACGCGATGGAAACCGTGGATCGCCGCCGTCGTGGAAGTTAAGCTCCGAGGGTAGATACGCTACGCCTTTATTTATCTAAGATATATGCAATCACACGAGTAATTAGTCATATAATCAAGCGTGAATAATTTGTTTATCTTTCGACGTGGCGCTAAGGTGATATATACCGGAAGGTTTAAGAGTCGGCGAGCTTGTTGTTTAATTTAGCTGAATGATTCCTAATCGCCGAATACACGAGTCGCGTTCCCCGACGAGGATCACGTCGTCGTGGCGACAATAAATTTCGGGCCAACGTCACGACCGCTCAGACGAACAAACTTTCATTCGTCAACATTTAACTTAATTAACTTAAACGACATGCCATTACACGCGGTGCTGCGCAAGAAGCGCAGCTCGACAGACGTGCTCTTCCACGAAACTCTCGCTGGAAGAAAGAATCGAGCAGCTCCAACTTCCTCCATTCGTCAAGAAGGATCCTCCGAGAGGGACAGGGGGGCAAGGGGACGCGTTCGCACTTTTGAGAATTCGAGTACTAAATAAAACGTCACTCGGTAATGTCTCCCTGGTTGTCTTCTCTCCCCCTCTCACCTCCTCTCTGACCAAAGAGGCCAGTCGTTAGTACGTCCAACGTATACGTCTCGCGCACACGATCTGGTTCTCATGGTACCGCGTCTCCCACCTCATCCCGCCTGTCGCCGTCGTGATCTTCTTCTTCTTCGTCGTCGTCGTCGTCTTCGGCCGCCATCGTCTTTCTGCGCCGGTGATAGAGAAGCAAACCGCAAGGGCGTTCATCACTGTCGTCGGCTACGGCCGGGGCGACACGCAGTGCGCGCCCTCGCAGACGAGAAAAATCCCGCAGACGATGAAGAAGAAAGGAGAGGACAACGAAAGGATCAACCGGAGGAGGCGGCGCGAGACGGTACCGCGAGATGCGCCTCGCATTCCACGGTCTTGTCCCGCCCGGTGTTTACAGAGGTAAACACGAGCGCACGTGTGCACCGACGTGAATCGAATATCACGGTGCGTGGCTCGAGAAAGTTAGACGCGTTAATTGGCACTTGTGCACGAAACGACAATGTTGAAATAATATCAGTAGCGTAAGAAACGATTGCAAGAACCACAGATTTCACGTAATCCAAAATTTCGTATGCATTCTTCTCTATATGGGAAGTTAAAAAAAATTGTTAATATAACCATAAAAAAAACTGATAGCATTCTTTTCAAAAGAATTTAAACTTAAGAAAATAGAAAGGAAAGACGAATAAAGAAAATTCATAGTTTATTGCACCCTCCGTGAAACGATTGTTGTACTTATAACGTCGAACGCGAATGTGCAACAAATGGCCAGTTGTCCCTCTATCGTGGCTTCCTTTCCATTTCACGTCGATAGGATCTATCGATCGGACGTATAGGTATACGTATAATGCCAACTTAGATCGGCGGCTCGTTTCGATCCGGTACACCGTCGCGTCACGGCAAAAATAGCCGCACCAGATGGGTCGAACCGATATCGGAAAAGATATCACGCGCGGTTCGCTCTGGTCTGATTTGAATAACAAAACGTTACACATCGTTGCGGCTGTCACGTATCTCGAGAAAAAGGTATGCGACGAGGAAACGATCCTTTCGCTAGGAGGAAAGTCTATCGAGGTCTTATAATACAATTGCTATAGTTAAGAGAAAGAATATAAATTTTGTTGTATGAAATCAGATGTACAATGAGTAAAAACCTTTAGCCATTGCTCCAAGTTTTAAACTATGATATTTTTTTAACAAAAATTGTTTCCGGCCTCAAATCGTAATCCCTAAGCTTCATCCTTAAGTCGTAAGTTTTAAGCAAATTGATCAAATTGTAAATGTTTGAGCTTAGAGTAGATTTACGTCACAGCTTAGAAAGCAGTAAAAGGCTAAAGATATTTTTTTATACCTATTGTGGACCGGATTTAAAAGAATACATATCCAATGCTGGTAAAATAAGAAATAAGGAAATGACAATTGTGTTGACAAGTGATTGATATTCTTAATAATTTCTTTATTAATTAGTACGATTAAGAGTCTGTCGCGCGTGTGTAAATTTCAAAATATCATAAAATTATATTATTTTAATAATAGTCTTTTATTATTACATCTGGGGTAATTAAGTTCCTAAATTAGAATATTAATTTTCTTATTAAATTAGAAATAATAATAATAGAAATTAGAAATAATAATAATTTATAATAGAGCAATTGTGTCTCAGATTATCAAGAAGCGCCGTTGTGAATTTTAGTTTTAATTTTATGGTCAATTTTGTCAATCTAAATCTATTTGCAAACGCAAATTGTTTGCTAAATATGCATTGCAAATACAGTGTCTAGGGGTGTTGAACAGTAAAAAGTGGTTGGAAGTGATTTAAGGTGAATGTGGGTAACAAGTAGTGAGAGCGGGGCATCACCATGGGAACCGATATCGATTGTCGAGAGGGGCAAACGGCGCCGATAAATGCGAACGGTGCGAAATCGCGTTCCTTTTTTTATTTTTCAATCTCTCTTTAAAACAGCAATATCAAGTAATTCAATCCGCCGAACGTCACTCCGATCCAATTACGCGCTGACGTGTACTCGTACCGAACATTTTTTTTCCGAGCCGAGATAAAGCAGATTCTCCAACAGAAACTTCCGTCCGTAAAATTGATCGACTTTGATGTCGCTACGTATTTTGTAATTTGTAATCCGCGATCGGCAATCGAGTGTTTATTTAACGTTCGTTAATTAGCTACGAAGTGGCCGGTTGCGTGCGAATCGTAAGGCGCGCGCTATCAGGTGTAAGTGTGCAATTTCTGAAGTGCAATGTGTCAGTTATAATTTAAGCGGGAAGCCGTCGGACAATATATAAGCGCTCTTCCATTCTCCTCCCGCAATTGTATACTCAAATCAAATAAAGTGGGAGAGAGTGAAGTAGCGCGATGTTATCGCGCGTACCGTGGCGAACCAATTACCGGCGCGCTCCTTAATTTACGATCGTCAAATTAACCGGCGAGCTCTACTGATAACAGCGACGGATCGCCCGTCCATCGCGATGCGGACAATTTTGTCCGCTCCCTCCCTTCCGGACGTTGGAATTTCATCGTCATAAAAGGGGGTGGAAAGCGCGATTCATTACGTTTCCGTGGAGCACCCTCGGCTCGTGTGCCTCGCCTCCAAAGAAATCAATTCAACGCTCAGAATAAAAGATAAGGCGAGAGGGCAGGCACTAGGCTAATGTATCAATCATTCTGTTTACGTAACCTCTGACACGTGTTCGTTGAACGCAGACGCTCCGGCTGTATGTGTATGTAAGCGCACGTACTATCCGCGCGCGCGTGCACGCGGGTGGCTGAAGAGAACCGGAAGAGCCGTGTTGTAAGCTACGGCCACACTAACCCCGCGGAATCAATAAGCCTATGCTCTCTCGCGCCCGCCCTCCTCGGCCCTTCAGGCTTCTCTCTCCTCGTTTGACCCTCCCTTTAACCCCTCTTAGTTCCCCCCCCCCCCCGCGCGCCACCACGCGCGGCGCCCATCTTTCCGCGCCTTTTCACAAACCAAGTCGTTTCCTCTTTCCCCGACCGTTCTTCCGCCCCATCGCTTCCACGATAGTCGAATCAGTTTCTTCGTCTTCCCGTCCCTTCTCGCCCCCTCGCGAATCCGCATCGCGACTCTTCGACACTTCCACAGCTGACAGCGGCTTTCCGGATACTTTTGAGAAGGGAAACAGAGAAGAGCGAATCCGTGAAAACGATTCCCGAGAAATTCCGCAACGCGTTGCCGATTCGATACGCCCGTGGCGGACAAGCGATCACTAAAATAAATCAAATTTTCATTCATTTTCTAATTATTCCTAAAAGATTTAGTTGTAATTAAAAAGAAAATAATTATTCCTTATAAAACTATTTTTTAAAATCAATTTAAAATCACAAGGATATATCAACTTGATGTGTATATCTTGGATCAATTTAAATTTTAGGGAAAAAAAGTATACATACATTTTGGCTATATCTATATTTAAATTTATCTATATTAGATTTAGCTATACATATTTAAATTTACTTATTTACTTAAATTTTGTTCTTCATCAAGTCTTGTTCTTTCTCCCTAAACGTTAAATGCGTTTAAATATTTACAAAAATGTAAGGCGAGATAAACTGACGGAGGCAAAGACTCCGCAAAACAGTAAACTTCCGATGAGATCGACGTGATCGACTTTATCATTTATCTCTTCCTTCATAATGAGGCAACGGCAGCGCGATGCGAGAATTATTCAATTTTCGCGAAAATGCGGAAGTCTGCCGTCTTCTCCTTCTCTCTCGGCGTGTTTCGCTGAAAAAAGCATCGAGCGAACGTTTGCTGATGCGGACCGATCGGATAAATCGATATGGATGCGTTTTTGTTTGGTTCTCGATTCTCCGGGCCGAAGGCGCGCCGCGTTCTCCATTCATTAAGCACGGCGCTTATCGGATCTTTCTTACCGCAATGAAGGCGCTTTCGCCCAGTCGGGCCGAGGTGTTACAGTTCACGTTTAATTAGGAGTAACGTGCTGGAATGAATAAGTTAATTAAATCGACGACGCCGGATGAGACGCGGAGGAAAAAGGATGCGAGAGTACGTAGCTTTGAATCTCGGAGATGAAGGGAAGAGAAGTTTGCAGTTTACAATTAGAGCCAAACGTCTCTTAATCGCGCCGCGCGAGATCTCACCGTCAGATGCACGCAATTTCATCGCGGTATTTACGAGGCGATTGTCGCTCAGCACACTTCCACTTTCAATTGTTAAATAATATTTTATCGCTTCGTCTTATCAGGTGACGTCGTCTTCGGATTCGCGAGGTGAAATTAGCATGAGATGTAGAGATTACGATGATTTTTTTCGATCCGAGAGCTCAACTTTCTATTTGTTTTAATTACCTGGCTCGTAATAAATTAATTATTTCTTCATAATTCAAAAACTAAGTTTCGGAGAAAAAAAATTTATCTCAGAATTGAGCAGATCAGGAATGTGAAATTTCAAGGACAAGTGGTTGTCTTGAATCATCCTGTATATGTCCTGTATAATAATAAATCGTTACGTTCGCCACTCGCGAAATCGTCGCGCGATGCGCACGAAAATGTCGCGATAAAACCTTGGCATATCATAAATCGCAGGATCATATCGCGGGATTTCGTTTCGCCGGCTGCCGTAGCAAGTCGAATCGATGCAGCTCGACGCGATCGCCTTTGCGATTCCCTCCCACGGAGCCGCATCCGAAGTTCGCAGCGACGCGAGTTCTCCGCGAGCGCTTTTCTGCACGCCTCACGTGTGTGCGATCGCTCGCGTGACTCCTTCTCAGTCTTCCTCGCGCCCTACCACTCTCATTATTACCCTCTGCCTCCGTCGCTCGCCGTGTGTATAGCTTGTTCGCCCGCGCCGCGCCGCGCCGATCGAATAACGAGCGAACGACTGCGCCGATCGTAACCCCATAGTCAAGTGCGCGGTAACGTATCCGATCGCGTAACCGTGTCTGTGGAAACGGCGGCACGAAAATGCGCGCAAATACGCCGGCGGGGAAAGATGGCGGAATTAATTGCGTATTATATGGCCGGCCTTTGCGCGAACCTGCACTTACGCCGGTCGATCGAGGCGCAACGTTCGTCCGGCGAGTCGTATTAACGACATCGAGAATACACGTCTTTATGACAGAAAATTCCGCACTTTCGTTATCGGACGTATGATCGATCAGAAAGGTGCTCTCTTGTCCGATTTTATCTATTGCGATGAAAAATTCCATTGGAAGAATCGAAAATAAATTTGGCAAATTAAACGCGCGACAATTGATCGATATATTTTTTGATGCATTTCACAATGCATCTTTGATGGACAAAAATCCAATCTAGAAAAGGAAACACAAACAAAAAAATTTTAAAGAATAACATCATTGCATATTTCCTCTTATTTTAAAGTAATTAATAATTTTATCTTAATAGAGTAAATTAAACTTACAATTAGTTACAAGAGAAAAAAATTGATCGGTTCAGCTATTCCAGTAACTAGTTAGCGACACTTGGGCAAGATGTTTCTGTTATAGAAAAGGCATTTTCTCAGATAACGTGCTAACGAATCGTAATTGCGTGGAATTTACATGAATCTATGCGCAAACTGGTTAGACCTGCAATTACGCACACACGTGAACGCGGTTACGCACTATTACACTTATAACTGATATTATTTACGGTGTGCCCGCGATCGCGAATTAACTCGTAGAAATAGTGTCACGGAAATCTATAAGTATATAGAATGCCGCTTCCAATTACGATTGTAATTAAAAGAAACATCATGAGAAACTAATCAACGCATGCATTAAATGACTATATTTTCTATACAATAAATTATTTCTTATCGCGGGCAATATGTTTATACATGTAAAGAGCGCATTGGTTTTTTCTTGTGAGGCACTTTATTTGCAACCGCGAGAGATATATGTGCCAGCATTGCGGTTGATACGATGTGGAGATTTTTTCGTTCTTTTTATTACATTTCTCTTTTTAATTTATGAGATCATTATATGCATCAACCTTTCCAGGTTGATTGTGTCAGACACTGTAAAAGTTACACAATAATGTAAAACAAAACAGATACCAAATAGGAAAAAGTATCTAGGAATAAGAAGTTTGACAGAAATTTAAAATAATGTATATCTATTATAGTTCGAAGAAATATTTAACATAGTTTGCAAATAATTAATTATAGAACAAAAGTCCGTTGCATGAAAAATAATTATTTTAATGCCAAACTGACAATTTATTTTTAACGTTTTTTTCTACAAAACTGTGACATGTTAAATCACAGATTTTTGATGCTTCAATACTCGATTGGCTAGCAAGTTACATATGTAGTTCTTCATGAAATGTCTTTATCACGCTGCAGTTTAGCAAAAAGTTTATTGAAAAATTTTTAATTCCATATCGTGTCGTGATTTTTCACGTGCCCATCGATTTTTCTTATTCTTGATGGTGGTTCCATCTCCTCCTCTTTCTCTCTCTCTCTCGGGTTTTCATGGGTTGGTCGTAAAAAGCGAAACGAAAGAATCTGCTTGGTTGGCGAGAGCTGCCGGTGCGAGCCGAGCGGCGCGAAATAGGCTCCGAGAGTTTCTCTTGGCAGTGACGGCCTGACAAATCAAGCTGAAAATTGAATTCTGGAGGCGCCCGTGGCCTTGTGCACGCACACGCGGTGTGGGCGTGCATACATGTATAGAAACCGTGCCAGCGAGGGCTTCCCATCGCGTTTGTTTCTCACCACCGCGCGACGGGCGAGATCGCTAATCCAGGCGAACGACAAAGGCGTGAACAAAATAAAATTTCACGCCATGAAGACAGATTAAATTCTGCCCTTTATGTAATTACTTAAATTCCGAAACTTCTCCTGTCCAAATTACAAGACAACTGGCGAATCATCCTGTAAGTATTTTGATGTTTGAAAAAAGCTTGCAATTATAGAATTTCCATCTCTTAAATCTTGATGTTTCCCGTTACGAATATCTTTTTATTAACCGGCCTGTTTTAACGCTAAACAACTATTTATATCCTATAGTTTCTCAACTATTTGTATTAGGCGAGTACATTTACGAGGTATCAAACCAGCGCTCATATTTCGCATAAAGAGCCAATTAATAATTTTATAACATTTTCTATATAGTATTTTCTAAATCTGCGTTTTTCTACCTATGAAAAAAGGATGGTATTTCAATTGCCGCTAAGACTTTTTCGAAAAGTTATACATGTGAGTAGAAGCGTTTTACGAGGGTTTTTAATATTAAATTTTAATATTAAAATTAATATCATTAATAAACAATTTCATAAAATAAAACAAGATTATGCTCAAAGAATAAAGAGAACTGTTCGTTAAAGCAGCCGTTAAAATCAAAATTACAGTTTTTGAAATAACTTGTGCATTATCACAAGAAAATTGACAATAAATTATTGTTGAAATTTGCAAAAGAAGAATTTACTAAATATACCGCTTGTATGTTCAATGGCAAAGGTTATTTAAATGAGGCGTATACGCACAGTTTGTAAAGTCTCAATGGCTCCCGGTTCGCTTGTATATTAATCATGTATAACTGTATCATACGTAAGACACCCGACATGACACGTGTACTTAAGGAACTGCCAACCCGAGGCGATGCTGTCGACAAGGGGTCGCTCTATGAAAACCATAATCGGCGCGGCGACATGGCTTATCTCGGTAAGCTGTCTCCTGGCTTATGTCACGCGACACCCTAACAAATTTCCAACCCCTCTTACATAAATAGGCGCCTACTACGAATTGGAATCGTATCGCTGCCCGGATATCGAAGGCGCAAAATACCAATGGAACTGTTCGTCCATGTTTCAAAATAATCTATTATTTCATATACATTTTTATTTTTGTTTGCCTCTCTCATTTTACGGAACGAATTTTTACATGAAAAATAAGGAAATAATGTGGGATAATATCAATCCACTTATCGTACTCGAGCTCGTGGAGGGAAAGAAAACTCGAAATTAGTTAATTCGAGTCGCGTGCTCGTTCCGTTCTCGCAAGTCGGGAGAATACGAGGATGCCATTGCTTTCGCGTTCTAAAATATTCCGCGATGTCAGCATTGAGTATAAACGCTGCTCGGTCCCCGTGCTTGCCCCACCACGATCCGCCATAATTATGCGGGCGAATACTCGTTCGCATACTTCGTTTTAAGCGGCGCGGCGTTCGCTACCGGAATTTCAAACCGCGCAAGAAGACGCGAAAGACCGGCCGCCTATTCTAATGGTATCTCATTAGGTTCTTTTAATCACTGACATTACAGCAATCCGGATAATTGCCGTTGCTCCGGGCACCACCGCCTGCCGCGCGTTTATTACGAATATAATGAGCCACGGAGCACCTGAGCTTGCTCCTTGAAGGGTGAGCGGGACCACCTGAAGTCTCGAAAAAATCCCCGCTCTGACAGGTATCATTTTTTTCGGGCTTCCAGGCCGGGCCATAGCCGATCGATACGTGGCCCCGAATTTTTCATTTTGAAATGAACTTATGAACCGCGTACTCCTAGCGATTCGCTTGATGGATAAGTTCCGAGGATAGAGAGGGTGAAAGATCGATGAAAAAGCACCACGATGGAATTTGCGAAGCTTGATGTTATCCTGATTATAAAATGATAATTTACAGAGTATCAGATTTGTCAATTTTTAGAATTCTCAGATAACACGAGAATGAGCGTTTGTATGAATGTTATTCAATATCTTGTTGTACTTATTAACTTTGTGCTTGAATTAAAATAAACAAGTCAGACAATAACTGTCACTGCCGATAAAAATAAATCCACATTGATATTATCGATTAGGATATACAATTTATATCGCGCTGTTATTTATCGCAAGAAATAAAACACCCCTCTCCCCTAAATTATGACTTTAACATGATGAAAACATTCGAGGACACGAATTCAATTTGATTTCGGAGTGATGCGATGACAAATATTTTCGTTTTGGCGCGCTACGAGAGAGCCACTTAGACATTTTACATAAGGGTGCGACCTACGAAGGGTCTGGTATGCCAGACACGCGCCGTGATTTGTTTTCCCTTTCCACAACGACCCGGTCCCCTCGGTGCAACTATCCGGGAAAATATTAACTCGATCCGCACCTCGTGCTGGTGATTGCGAATGCTCCGACCACGATTTCACGTCTCGGTATCGACGTGCCCGCCAATTCGCATTGTTTGTTACTCCTCGTCATTCGATCACTCGGCTTACTTTATTTCGTTTTTTTTTTTGTAAAATATTGAGGTTGCGCTTTTTACATAATGTAGATACCTTTTACATGAAAAAGGGAGACAAATGAGATGAATTATTTCGATGAATGTGATACTTTTACGATTATAATTGATAATATTTCAATTTTTTGTACATGAATAGTAGAATAAGTTATGCGAACAGAAGATATGATTGCAGCATCGCTTACATACATGCTCATGGGTTAAAAGTCTCTAAAAGTGAGAAATAATAGAAGCGAGAGCGCGCGCAGTCGTTCTAACGAGGCCGGCTGTACGTCCTCGAACAAGCGGATATACACTGGTGGTTTGACGTTTCGATCCGCCGTTGCGGATCTATGCAAACGAGCGGCTAATTATGTTGCGAGCCCGTAAAAACTGCACCTTGTTACGCCACGGTAGCGTGACGTAACGACGGGCGAACGAATTCGCAAAGGGAGAGAAAGAAGATGCGAATCCTGTTCGTTCGAACGATTTCTTTACTGACAACCAAGGGAATTCGTAAGGAGATAGAAAGACAAAGGATATGGAATTTTTTTGCAGTATTGCAGTGCTTTATTATTAGGGCCTTTAAGATTTTCTCATCCTATTATTTTATTATTGTCAATGGTTTGATGTTGCAAAAATTTAATATTCTGATATATTTTGTTGTTTAACATCCATTGTCTAAATATATATCTTGTAATATAACATCACAAAAAGTTGATTGTTAATACATTCGGATATTTTATATTTATAAAAATAATACGACGTCACAATATTCACAAAATTTATTTTTCTAGCAAAAACTGCAACGTGTCTTTTTCCGATCAGGCTTGATTTGATTGCAATAACGTGACAACATCGGCGCGGTACTAGTTGGACGCGCGTTTACAGCGAACATTCCGAGAAGGCGAAACGAGATACGCGACGATCGCTCGGGCAGCTAATTATTTTCTTCGGCACCATTTCAGTATCCAGAAAACACTCGCCACTGCCGGCTTGTGCGTTGGATTAGCGATCCAGAAGCCGGTCTCGTCCAGAGCGCGCGCGGCGCAGATACGAGACGACGCGAGAGCACCTGAGCGTACAAACGAAGCGAGGCTAACGAGAGGAAGGAGGACGGTATTAGATGAGCCGGTAATAAGCTGAGTCAATGGGAGGGCCAGAGAGGGTAGCATGTCCACCGCGAGGTATCGGAGGAGGACACGGCGAGGCCTCCTAAAGTAGATTCGTGCCGAGCGGACGGTGTATAATGACACGCTCGCACTCGCTTGCGCGCGCGCGCGCCCGCGCGCACGCGAGACGAGGCAGCGGGCGAAGGAAGAAAAAAAGGAAGGCAGGGCAGAAAAGAGGGAAAAGGACCTCATGTTGTTCGCGCTGCGGGGCGAAGCGAGACGCGACGAGGGCAGAAAGGGTGGAAGAGCGAGGTTAACAATGAAGGAGAGGAGAAAACGAGAAAAAAAGATGCGACGAGGAAGAAAGAAGAGGAAGAAGCCAGAGAAGAAGAAGAAGAAGAAGAAGACGACGACGACTAAAGAAGAGGGGGAAGCTTCGAGTGTCGGCACCTCGCCGCCAGAACGGACCACACACGTTGTCGAGTGGCTCTCAACTTGAGGATATCCGTCTCGGATTGCAGCCCGAAAGGATTGCGAATTTATGATTTTCGTCTCGGGGCTTAGAATTATTTATCTGTCACTAACTCTATCTCTCCATCTCTACACTTTTACGCGTGGGGTAGAAAATGTATCAAATTTTGACAGGTGTTAAAAAGTAAATCAGCCTTAAGAGTGAACGTCGCTTACAAGTATATAATTTATGATAAAATGAAAAAGCGGTAGTTATATGTCAAATAATATTTTTATCATGAAAATATAACTGCGATGCAGAGAGCTGGTATGATTTTTGTCGCATGCGATGATACGAAGGTTCACTTTGAAGAGTTTACCTGACGAACGAATCGAACGAGTCTTTCGATTAAGCTGATACCGCGAACTCCGGGGAATCGTGTATTTAAGCGTGGGAACTTGAAGTCGCTATCGCGCCGTCGTATCAGGAATGATACGTTACTTCGTATGAAGGACGTTGCGGCCCTTGTTGCGAGAAGAAAGCTTCGATATCTTTCGACATGGCGTGACAGGTGAAATCACGACGTGCGGTTCTCGCTCCACTTCCGCGGGGGGAGGATGGCATGGCAATTTCGCGGAGCCCTGCCTACGGATGAGCTCGCATGCGGACGGAATTACAAAGTTGCATAGGCAATAACGTCCCTCCGGACCGTGCGGCTGCATTCGGAATCTGGATAATGCGCGCGAAATCGGGCGCGGAAATTATTTCTCGCGAATATCGTCAACGGCGCGTGACGCGCGTAATACGCGTCGCGGCGACGCGACGCGTCGATATTAATCGATTCGATCACGTTCGTGTTAACGTACGAATTTCCAGCTATCGTTTGCGTTAGCCGCATGGCGTGGCGCATTAAAATTTTCAATTAAATGCACACGCCGGCAATCGCAAAGCGGCAAAACAATATTGCGGATATATCGTGTCGCGCGGAGCTTTATAATAATATAATGAGATGAGATGTACGTTAGGACGGCACGCCCGCGAATTATAAACCCGAGCCGAGGAATAACGACGTTAAAGCGTGGCATGACGGGTGAAATCTCAACGAGCGACCGATTCGCCGTGCGTCTCGCTGCCAGTCCGTGGATGATTTTGCGCTGACGACGACACAATGATATAAAAAGTTTCTCCGGTTGATTAAAACGGAGAGAAATGTCATCCCCGCAATTACCGGCTCTCCCGTGCGGGCATCGGTATGCGGTATGCGCGCGGAGCGTATGCACGGAGGGCACGCACAATCGTGCCAATGGCCATCGATCTCGGTCAATCTAACAGATGTCGTCGAATTATCGTCGTTTTTCTCCGAGCATCTTTCATCGTTCTCACGGTGACGATGTCGTGCCTTGCGAGGATTTAAATCGCTACCGAGACCGAAACTGCCGTACTGATTTTTATTTTGCGCAATATTTACAACTTGCGTGTTAATTTACGGCACTCCTCGCGCTAATTAACACGAGTGTTCCGCGTTCGCTCGTCCGAACTGATATACCGATTATTTCTGCGCGGGTAAATGTAATCCTCTGAAAAGATGCCACCCGATGCGACGACATTAACACCTTGAATGGCGAGAGGCTGTCATTTTACGAATTGCGACCTTCGGATTTTTTTTACGGTAATGCTTCTCGATTTTTCGTCAATCACACCGATTTCTTTTATATGTACGAATTTCGAACGAATGCCCGCCGACTTCTTTGACCCTTTCACAGCCGCGAGCCATGCCGGGAGGCTGAGAATATCGTTGACGACGCACTGGCTGCTATATTCACATGCAAATCGCCATTGAGTGGTAACGTTCTCAAATATTTGATCACGTCGATGCAATAAAGGAAGCTGGTTTCGATTGGGAACGGAAACTTTGACTCTCGTCTGAACGACACGGACACATTGTAGTATACGATTTATACCTCACCTTAATTATAAAGCTTGTACTTAAATCGAATCTGATTAATTAACTAAAAAAATATCCTGCATATTGGTCGACGAAGGCCTGGTGAATTGACAAGTTATCATTCCAAACTATTCAGTTTTTGTGCAACTCATTGATTTTTTTCTTGCGCGCTATACGCATTTAGAATATTTTCAATTAAAATGGAAATGTTGTAATATTTTGTTCTCATTTGTATGTGGCATCTCGTAGCTTCAATTAAATTTTATATTTATTTAAATTCATCATACATAACGACCCAAATATAGCTTGTATACTCAATAGCAAGCTTATAATACGACATAAAAGCTTCAGTTCTTTCCATTTCCTTTTTCTTTAATTGTTTTTCTCGCTTCCATCTGCTACGAGAACTTTCAATTCTGCTCTTTCAATTTTTCCCGCTCGTGGCTTCGGTCTTTCCGTCTTTTTTACTCCATACTTCGATAAAACGGCCGCACGCTAATACATTCCGTGTTAGCGGCAAAAACGCTTCACGGGCGCGTTTGATGGCGATTTTCGAGCGTGTCGTTTCCAGCAGATTCGCCACGCTCATGGTACCGGCGAAAATGGAAATCTGGAGAGCCTCACCTGGTAAAGCGATAATGTCGAACCCTACCGATTTTTTGTGTATGGAGAAACTGGTGTTCCCAATTCTCATTATATTGCTCGGCATATATATATGTATGTATGTATGTAAGTATATATAAAGTGAACTTAATAATAAATTAACGTAGTTAATTTTAATATCAAGATTAACGATAAATTTTAATAAAAAGTATTCTGTCAAATATTTCCATTTTATAATGTACTACATTTCTTCTGATGTAGCTTATAAAATAACATGTCATTAATCATATTGCTAATGCACGTGAAATATTCCCTACAACATGGAAGATAATTTGGCAATAAACTAAAGTTTTACTATTAATTTTAAAATTTCTTTTACGATCACTTAAAAATTGAGCGAATCATGCGACTATAAAATTATTCTTAAGAAATTAAAAGATATTCTTATTCATGTAGGAATTCTTGGATTTGTCTTTTCATAAAATTTGAATGCAAATCTTAAAATCTATCTTAATACAGCAAATTAAAAGAAACTCACTGTCTGGCTTATAATCAGTTGTTCAGGTCGATTGAGAATGAAAAAAATAACAACAAAATTCGTATACCTGCGAGTTAATCGCTAAATCCTATTTGTTGGGTTAACCCGCTTTCGATACGCTCGCCGTTGCCGAGCAGGTATAAGCGTGTGTTTGCGTTTTTCTTTTCACGCCCTGTCACCCTTCTGAATGTCGAATGTCAAAACAGGTTGACAGACTATTTTCTTGCCAAATACGATCAGCTAAATCGAATTTTCCATTTCTGTAAAGCTTAGGATTTTATCCAAGATTCAATAAACGGTTTAACTACATCGCAGAATTTTCCTGTCAAAATCTATAGCTCTATCGGATTTAAATATTATGATTTCCTGTTCATTTAAATTATTTTAACATATTTATTTAGAATGGTTAGGTGTTAAATCCTTTCAACCCTTTTAAAGGCAATGCATGTTTTAGCAATACATCTGAACTTGTCGAATTTGAAAATAAGACAAAGACAGACGTATGATTTAATTATTAGTTAGCTTATCAAGAAGTTGGCAAAACCGGCCCTTTAGTACATTGTTTTTAATTCTAATATTGCTGATAACAGAAAAACAAATATCTTTAATTTTTCTAAATTTTTTGCTTCTTTGTTTATCTATATATAATTGCTATGAATTTAAATTGAATAAGAATAGAACTAGACAAAGAATTCAATCACTTTATTCTGATTTAAAAAATTCGTGCTTGAATAAGTCAAATTAATTAGTAATTAAAATAATAAATTTCTCGTAAGATTATAAAGAAATTATTAAACATATATTACATATAGAATAAATTTTGTCGAGAAGTTATTATAAATCATGTTATTATGATCGGTTTTTTGGGACAAAAGACACGATTTGTAATTTTTGAAGGAATCCATACAATAGATGACTTCGAGGTATATACGTATAATGCCAGTTTGAGACAAAACTTATCCATTTTTCATAGAAAATTTAACACATTATAATGAAAACTTATAAAATTAAAATTTGTTTTGCATATTAGGAGTAGTACAATAAGAAATTTCTTCTGAGAACAATTACTTTTCTGCTAAGAAAAAATCGTACCTCCTACCGAGTTGGACTGTTAAGCATGACATTTTGATGTCTTAGTCAATCCGTTGTGGAAAATCCGATGCGGAAAATGTGATTACCTTGGTAGAAAATTCTTGCATGGTTAATAAACGTTGGTCCACTTGAAATATTTTCTCTTACAATTAGACGAAGTGTGTCACTTTTCACTAAAATGAGAAATGATCTTTTCTACATGTGGAAAATGTCAAATTATTATAATAGATAGAAATTCTCACAATGTGCAACGAATTATTGGAAAAGATATGATGATAGGTAAATGAAAAAGATGTAACATACATGCTATCTTTTTATATGCATTTATCAAATTTTAAGAAAAAGTAAGGGATAGATTAAAGACTTTTATTTTACTGTAATAAAAAAATAATTATACACGCACATATTCTTCTGCAATACACGAGTTAAATGTATAATATAATTTTTTAATATATTTTTTAATATATTTAATATATTTTTCAAGATGAACATAATTTCAATGATCATTCTCACACAATTCGCGATATAATTTTAATTCTTTCATGAAAAATGGATAATTAAAATGATATATTACAAATAGAACTGTTTATCATTTGTGAGTAATATTGCAAACAATTAATGTTCAATGCTTTTTCATAAAATAACACATTTATTCGAGAATTTTTCACAGAAAAATGCGCTTCCTCAGAAGAAAATTTCCGACATGTAATTGGACACAACGAATCTTTTATCGCTGTCCTTCACATCTTAATTGTTTTATATATATTTCTAGTCCTTCTAGTCTAGGAGTCCTTCAATTCGAATTAACCCTGACTACGATATATATTATAATCCTTTTTGTCGGATTTAAGGGTGAAACGGATACATTTTACAACAATTTTGAGATCGCCATATGAAATTCGGATCACAATTGTTGTCGGTATATAAAAGGAAATCGGAATGTTCCGCTCACACACAGCTTTTGAACTTATCGTTTTTAGCATTAACTTTGGAGGAACCTTGTCAAGACCTGACAGGAAATGACTTATTCATGCGAAAAGAAAAAGTTAATTGGGAAAGTGCATTATCCGCCACCGTAATATCACGTTGATGGCAAGTATAATTTATCGTCGCGTATGCATGTCGTACATGCATAAATACGACGAACTACGTGATAAGAAAGTTCGCGACCATGTTCATACTTGTGGAAAAAGATATATCTCCAAGTAAGAAAAAAAATCTCTTTTTATACCCATATAAATAACTATTTTTTTTGTAACTAAATTTCTTTAAGATAAGATATGTTGTATATGGCCGTGAAAGATATACTCAGAAGTCGAAACGCTGAAAACTGCAGAAAAAAGGTTGTATTGTTCCAAAAGAAATACTCGACTTACGGATCACCGTGAAATCGAAAATTCCCGCCTATCAATCTTATTTGCATTCTTCTAATGGTAGCCATTCAAATGGAACGAATTTTTGAATCACAAATACTTTTTCACGATCGCGTGGATGATGTCAAGAATTTGGCGGCATCCTATAATCTTCTTCAAAACTAATGTGATTTTTTTTTTCTATATACGTTAGTTGTCTAACATTATAAAATTATTTGGTTCTTTTACAAAATATAACACAATCGAAAACTAATTTACTTGTAACTTCACTCACACGCTTATATTATAAGTAAGATATCTTTTTAGAATATCAATAAATTTGTGTAAATTATGTGCAGTTATGAAATATTTATAAGTGAAATACTAATGAGAAATATGAAATATATTCATAGAAGAATTTTTAAATACTTGTGAAAGAAGAGAGCGAGATAATATTGTAGTACTATTGCACTACAATAATATATTAAGTATATTAAAAGGAGTAATAAATTATTCATGATATTTTGATTAACCAAGTGTTGTTAATTTTTCTTTTCAAAGATTTATGACATTATTCGTAATTGTTAGTTTAAAACAGATTTTCATAGAGATTCAATCAAGATGCATTGCACTTTTTTTCTGCGTGGCAGAACAGCATGTTGAAAACACGCATGCCTGACTAGAGTATGTTGTACCTCCTTTATAAATTACTACCCTTCGGCGTATAAAACGATAAAGCATGATTAATGGCGGTATACTAGAACCTCATTGAATTTATGGTCGCGTCGCTCGGCTGAGACAATCAATATATGGAACCAGAGTCCAGCGGAATTGAATTTACGCATCTCTTCTACCATTGACGACATATGTGCGAGGTGAGATGCGTAGATAACTGACATATTTTAAGTCGTAAGAATACACTAGAAGACTTTAGTGATAAATATGGAGCTTCAGAAGAGTGTCAGGTAGAATAGCACTTAAAAATTTTACAATATTAAAATGATGCTTTTCTAATTAGCTTGGCTAATTGCGAGAAAGTGCACGTTTCACTTTAATAAGCACGACAAAAGGATACAGCAATATAATAGAAACATAAGTAAGAAACAAATATTGTAAATTTGGCTAGATAGTTATTCCTTTTAGCGGATTCCTTTTAGCGGTTGGGATCCTAAATGACCGTTTAAGACGCTTATCGAAAGGCTCGCCATTGAGAAGCCTCCATCAGACGGATCCCGATACACAGTATCATTACGCGTTCTGTAGGCTCAGCATCTCAAGGCGGCCGAATATGGCGCTACGTTGGATCTTTTCTGGTCCGGTGGTCATGAACAATGTTCGAGACCTGCAGGTAACGACCATCGTTCGACCACGTAAGCTGGCAACAAGTTAAGTAGAGGAGATGACCGCTCGCGTCTCTCGTTCACGGCAAAAACCATCGAGAGGGTGCGGGCAACGGGGCAATCATCCTGTTTCGCGTGTATGTGCGAGTGCACGTGTGCCAGTCGGGATGTACGGCTTACATCTATTTTCCACGACGTTCGTCGTGCATGGGACAACGAAAGTTTACGGCGCACGAAGATTGGCTTATAGCAAATGAATTCGTAAGCCTTTCGCGCTTAAATATACAGCTATTAAATGGGACGTTAATTTTTATGTGTTTTTAATGTCTTTTCGTTGTAAAAATTGATAACTACTGTCGACGTAAGACAAGTAATTATTCGGTGAAATTTATTTCATACGCCGAGTCGTGAAAAAACGATTGTATCATTTAAGTTGTGTCAATTACGATCATTCTTGAGTAAAGACTGCCTGGTTCGCTTGAAACTCGTATTGAAACATGATATACAGCATAGTGCAGGAGTAAATCGCCTGCGAAACCTTCAGCTAGTCTCCTAATTTCGCCACGATAGAAGCATTTGATAATCGCGGATATCATCGTTCTCTCGGACGTTTACAGGCACTCGCGCAATCCGAGGATGATAGAGCACAGACTGGAGGCTACGGGGCACGCTTTCACGGAACAGTTGACGAGACAGTTTCCGCGACGGGCTGAGCGCGCGAGCATGGCCCGGCAAGATGAACTCGCCTCGTTTATCACCTCCCCGCCGATAAATCAGTACGCGCGGAATGCTTTGCGGTTCCCCATCGTGTTAGAACGGTTCATAAGCAGCAGGGCTTCCCTGGGGTGCGGTTATCTTCGCATGTACCGGGTGTGTACATTATTTCAACCGGCCCTCTCGCGCTGTCGTATCAAATAGTGCGCCCCGTCCGCGCGAAACACTGTGGAGCATTATCGAGGGTTGAACGAGTGAGAGAGGGTGTGGTCCTGGTGTGTTTATAAACTGGATTAAGGGGAATCGACAACTCGACGTACCGTTCCATGGGCCGTGCCATTTATTCAGCACTCACGCTCGTCTACCACCCCGACCGTCCGACGCTCGCTCGTTCGCCGATCATTTCGATTGATCGCGTATTTAGCTCGAATGTGTACTTGGATGTGTGTAGACCTATTATAGAGGACTGTGCCGTTTGGCGTGTGCTAGTTTACTACGAAAGTGTATATGAGAGAGGAATGAGCAATCGGTGCGTGCAATCGGTACGAAAGATATCATTGGAATCATTGACTCAATTTTGTTCTTATAGAGTAATCGTCATTTTTATTGATTGATATAGATAAATAAAATTATTATAGACCCTCACTTTCAACAATTTTTATTTACTAACGTCAAGTTTTTATAACAAGTGTGTAATTTTTCAATTATTTATTAGCACCAAATTAGATGCTGAAGAATTTAGTAATTTAGAGTAGACAATAGAATTTCACAACAGTTACTCTTATGTATACTTTTCAATACATAAAGCACACGACTAATTGAAGCAGGTTTCTCTTTTATTTTAAATGCACCATTTAACTGCAAAACCATTATTATTCAGCGTTTGAAGCCTCACAATAAAAAGTACACATGTATGTTTCAAGCCAAATTTGCCACAACTGTTCTAAAAGTTCAATTTCACGAACCACAGATGAAGGGATGAAAAACCGTTTTACGCAATATTCTTTCTCGCATGATTACGCGTAGGATTCTGCGTTGCTCCAGAAAATATCGTTTCAGCTCCGAAAAAAGTACAGTGGATGTAGTCGTGACGAAAAGAGGGGAGCTGCAGAGGCTCTAGAATCCCTTGGCCGCGGCTGCACGCGAAGTTGCATGCGAGGCTCTCCGGTAGGCGGGTGTTCGCGGTTCTGATCCCGCCCAGTGTTTCCCCTCTAACAGACGAGTGGTAGGGCACCCGTCATGCTTATTGGCCGCGGACCGGTTCACGAGGTCGTACCCGCATTAATTATTCTAAATAAGTCGTCGCCCCTGCGGCGGCTGATTATAGAGTTTGCAGTGCCATAAATAGAACCCGTTTACAAATCGCGCTCGGGGAATAATGATCGCCGCGCGCTAGGCCTGCGCGTCTCGTTGCTCGCTTTTGGGGAGGGAGAATTCGCGAGACGAAAAATCCAATCAATCCCTGACGTCCCAGAGCGGCGATTGGTCTCGCCGTAGGCGTTTTCTCTCGGGAGAGACTTCGCGGACCCGCTCGCGGCACCGCGCGCGTTCTAACGAGGGGATTAAGGTTTGCATTTTGGTGATTTGCCTCTGCCTCAATGTGTATAACAAGCGATGGGCCGACGGCCCGAATACGAGTATTTGTAATAATTTACATCTGAACCGTTGATGAGACGCAGCCAACAGTCTTGTGAATTGTATTTTGTGATCGAATGACATAACGATGATTGAAGATTTCCTAGTAGTCTACATTTATACCAAATCTACTTAAAATATAATGTAAAATATAAATAATTCTATAATTTTTTTCATTAATATTTATGCATTTTAAAAATTATCATAGTTACCAAGAGTAAGATAAAGTTATAAAAGAATATTTAATCTATTGTTGAATATAAAAGTTTATCAGTGAAAATAACATACAAAATTATATGATTGCATGTTACATTTTTCTTAGGAATCAAATTTTTCAATACACCATTATTAATCAAATTAAAAAATAACGTTTCTTTTATTATTTATTATTTATTAATAAATGGCCGCATTTTCTTCAACGATTAATGCAATAATAATAATATAAAGTAAAAGAAAAGCTATGACATTTTTTAAGTTAGCCTACATATAAACCGATTTTTATTTTAGCCTAACAATTCTACAAGTATAGAAATTCTTGAATCTTAGCTTGACCAGACGTTATTGATGAATGGACACCTTGTAGTTATTTATGGCTGCTATCTTTATTATTGTTTCTATACAAGATAATTTTGCGGCTAATGATCGCCCTATGGCTTACGTGACAGCTGTTGTCCCTGTAGGTGTGGACATTAATAAAACCGTTGGCCGTAACGATAATCTTATGCGCGCCTTAGACTTTGCAAACAAAGGGGAAACAAAGACAATCGCCTTTTGTCAGGTCGAAGGAATCGAACCGACAGAAGCCGGCAACGACAAAGTCATCGACAAAGATACGAAGAGCACGCGCTCGACAAAAAGGTATCGACCATCCGAAGTCGTTCGTACGTCCGTCACAGGGAATCGTATATTCCCTTTCCTGGAATTTTGAGTCTTTACGGGAAAGGACGAGGGAAAGAGAGAGAGAAAGAGAGACGTAAAACGAACGGACGCACAATTCGCCGACATTATAGTCTACATTGTGCCGACTAAGAACGCCGGTTCTCGAGACGGTATAAAAGGTACACCTCGAGGTAGCCACGTTAGTTGTTGTAGCGGCACGGACGATAATCACAGAGAATTGCGATACCTTCCCTCTTATCCTGTTCATTGCTTAAAAAGAAATTTATAATTTTCTCTCAGCTTTAGGCGTACCATAATGTAATGAGTTCGATATGATAGAAATGATCGCATATTCGAGTTTGATGGTTACACGAGAGTAGGGTATAGAAAATTAAGTAATAAATATATAAGAAAGTAATAAACATATAAATAATAAGAAAGACATAAACACTATATGTTTCTTTTAAATTTGCACTCTATTTCCACAACTAGCTATGCAAACACTATTCTTATGTTTGCATTCAAATGCAATTGTATTTCTTCGGTTGACAAATGACATTTTATATTTTTTATATTTTTTAAAACAACGTCGCATAATTTATTGTTATATTGACTGATTTAGGTGAGTGATTTAATTATTGCAAAATTTAATTATTTGCAAAACTGTTGGACGATCAGCAGAAAAAGTAATTAAATGAGAAAAACAATATGTTAATGGAAAAAGATATAAATAATATTGTTAACACACACACACATACACACACCAATGAAACCAATGACTAATAAGTAATGGTATTATTCGAAGACCATCAATATAAACAATAATTGACGTAAAAAATGATGCTTCCGTAATTTATGATTCTAAAGCGAAGTCCAGACGCGCGATGATAAAACTGATCGCTGATAAAATATTGATTTGTCGAGTGCGAGTATATTTATAACTTTCTTTTGAAAGCTTACTTCAGTGCATCACATTAATTATATGTTCACTTCTTGCTGTATATTATTATATCAAATAATGTTAATGAGCTTATTAACTCGGCACACTTGATAAAACAGTCAGTTAAAGTTCATTAAATTCGCAGGTTCATTAAATTTCTTAAATGATGCATTACTTGTTAAATGCAACGCATCGAGTGGTAATCTTCAAATAGAAGAAACCGTAAAAATATGCATCTGATATGGCATTTTATGAAAAAAGCATTTTTCAATTTTTATCTGATATATACTGAAATATAAGTTTTGATATATAAGTCGTTTATTATATATAAAAAAAAAACATTTTAAATTAACATTTATTATTTTAATTTAATTTAATAAAAATAAGTAATTTATGTATTTTCTCTATGCTTTTTGGCGATTAAATATTTCTAAGCTTCTCGTTTATTGATCTTTTTCTTTACATCATATGTGTATAGAGTTTCATTAAATTTGCAAATTGATCACGTCTCCTGGTTGCTTGCACAAGTCTTATTTTTGCGTAATCGCATTGACCAGGCGTGTTCTAGGCGTGAATGGCAGATCGAGTGTCTCCGCCAATTACCGCGCGAAACACCTGACTTATCGCGTGCGACCTTTACATCACGAGGCAGATTTCGTTACGGGCTTTAATTGCAACCGTTTTAACGACGAGTCCTTATACATCTCGCGTGTTTCTAATGCGTAGCCTCGTTGCTTTCGTGTCAGGACCGAATAACGCCTCGAAAAGAGGAAGAACATCCTATATGCGATTAGACATTAAAGAGTTAATGACCGTAATTTTGTTCCGTTGATTAATAGACAAGAGTATCGTCACCGTTGTTTCACGATGATCACTTTGCGAGCAAAAAATACGATCCAATGAACAAAAAATCGTTGACGCTGATGATTTAGTCTTGTTTCTGATGAATTACATGGTGTAATTCATTTTTACATATGTACATACATAAGAAAATAGAATTATGATCTTTGAATATATAGCAGATAATAAATAATGCTACTTATTTTATGATTCTCATATTAAACATTTCCGACATTTACAATAGATACTTTAAGATTTCATATGTATGCTAAAGTATTCTGCTCTCTGAATTTTTAAAAATTCAAATGTGCTAAGATTTACGAAGAACTGATTGCGAAAGATACATTATACGGTAGCTGCATTGTAAAGTCACGTAAAGGGCCAAACAAAAGATTCGACGCCGTTTCTCTCTTTCCAATTGTCTCACTAAAGCGTCAGTACGATTAAGCGATCTAGGAATAAGTTACGCTGTGATATATAGAGATGAAAAAAAACCGTATTACAACATACACAGATATAGAGTAAGCGAGAAAGATAAAGAGCATTTGAAAAGGAACAAAGAGAAGAACAGCATCTGTCATAGGGTGAGTAATACATTTGTTCGTTAACCGTCGCAAAGCCGTCGGGGCCAGGAAAAAGGAGAATAATAGCGGGTCATGGCACTGATGGTGTTTGTGCAAATTTTTGTATAAAGCAATTCCGACGCGCGACGATAAAATCCATGTCTCACTGGGGTGAAAAGGGAAGAGTTGAGAGTGAAAGAAGGAGAGCGCTCGTCGGCTTGAAGAAACGAATTAGTCGACTTCAACCTGATCGGGTCGACAACACTGTCGCGGTGGGGAGGAACAAAAGTATGGAGTAGTGGGTAGAACACAGTGGGAGGGGTGGCAGGATGGGCGTGGTATAGTAGGGGAGGGGCAAAAACGTGGGCGAGACTTGTGAGCTAGACCCATGGTGGGGTAAACTCAAATGGGGCGGAGAGAAGTGGATGTTCTCGTTTGCAGTGGCGCGAATATTCGTATATTCCAAGTGTGCACAATGTTAAATGGACTGTAAATCTCTGTAAACAAAATTTCGTACAGGATATTTCACAGCAGCTGCCTATTTATTTTTGACACAGTCTTTTAAACAGAAGTTGATATAAATCTAAGAATAATTTTATTTAAGTATTTATATTTTTATATACAGATGAGATTCATGTGTGTATATCTTTATTAACATAATTTCTCGATGCAATGCAATAGTATATGGCAAAGTTTTGTATGGTAAAAATTGACGATATCTTTTATCATGTCATATTAAAAGCAAAGTACTCTCTTTTCTCTTCACTTTTCTTTAATACCGATATTTTTGTAATGTCAAAATTAGACTGTGTATTGTCTCATATAAATAATGCTAATAAATGATTCAATAATTGACTTGTGTATTAAAATGTAAATTAGATATTACATAAATAGTAAATGAGATATTTAAATCGTGTCAATAAATGTGTCTAAATTCCTTGCTTATTAATTGACTGGTTATGGCAAATGTGTAAAATTAAAGAGAGACGAATCTCGCCTCTCGCAAAACTGGGAGTCTGGAGGAAGGCGTTTGTAACATTGATCCGCAGGAAATTCGTGAGCGCAGTCCCCTACTACCTGTACCACTGTTGGTGGGGATGACGACAGGAGGAAGGGAGTACGGTACACCTTATGCCAGTGGGCGGAGCCTTTGACCGAAGAGTTAATAGAGATACAATCGAGGGTGTCTAGTGCACTGCACTCCGGACTGCGGCGTAGGAGGAGTGAAGGGATAGGGGTGAGGAGGGACAGGCGGTAAGTAGGGACCTCGGGTCCCCTAGTTTAGACATCACTGAGCGACGGATGGACAGCCAGTCAGACCCGTCACAGCATTCGCTGGAGTACTCGGAAACCTCGAGAAAAGCCGATAGCAGGAGTCCTCGGCTTGGACCGGCTCCAAAGACGAGCCGATAATTAACGCAAACTGAGCAGTAGACCATACTGGACGCATGAATATTTCTAAGAGCTTCTACGTGACACCTTTGCAATACGACACGTTCGTAAATATTATAACGAATTTGACAATATTAAAGGATTGAAACGCAAGAGTCATAGTGAATCACAAAAACTTGCAGTCACGAGGGGATTTGTGATAGCTTCCTTCCAAGGATACATCACATGGACAACATTCTCGGAGCGATATTGGTGACACGTGAATAGTGTGTATGAGAGAGACTACCGTTGAAATTAACGATTCAGATATTTGCAACTACGTGACAATGGCAGATTTTTAATCAGTACGTCAGAGCGATTCATTGATAGCAGTGAACAGTGAAAACGTGTGTTTTCTTCTCAATATGACCGCACCGACATAGTGTCACTATTAACTTTCCGTTTTATTTTATCGGACAAATTTTAATATATGTTAAAATGAGTCTAGCACTTGTGACTATGGATTCCACGTACACTCTACAACTGCATCATCGTCATCACGTGGTGTCACCGGAGAGCCATGTGGTGCCGCATCAAGATCGTCAGCCGAATCAACAGCCTGAAGCACCGTTGCGCTTCAGCGTCGTCAACATTCTCCGACCAGAATTCGGTCGCGAAGCCCTTCTCACGAAACAACCTGTTTCTACTCTATCGTTACAATTGCCGCACAGTCCGCTTCCGCTCCCGAGGGATCTCAGCCTATCGTCTACCCGACTGTCACCGCAGTCGGTCCACAAAGAAAAGGACAACTTCCCGTCACACAATGGACTTACGTCACCTTTGCATAGGCAAAACGGACTGAGTAGAAGCGGCAGCCTTGAAAGTCTCGCGTCCAGCAGGAGCTCGGTCACCAGTAGCACGGTCACCGGCCCATCCTCCTTGTGTTCTACGTCGTCTGTGATCGGTGGCGAGTCTCTAAACAGCGACAACACATCCGGTGGCGGAAACGGTAGCACGTCGACAAGTCAGTCAAACAAGGGCACTAACGGCCAGTTGTGGCCCGCATGGGTGTACTGCACTAGATACTCGGACAGACCATCCTCTGGTAAATTTAATAGACATCTTTTTTCACACCCTTATATTAATATATCTCATAGAAAGTCAATGGATAATTTTCAATGAGTAAATAATCGATGCATTAAATTTGTATATTTACTTTAGTAGTACTTTAGAAATATTGTATAGTTCAAAAATTTTTATTTCGATTTTTCTCGTTACCTCATCGCGGGTATCAATTTCGCGCTTGGTTATTGAACTGGTAAGTACGTCTAACGATGCACGTTAAAAAGCAAACAAGTTAGAAATTCATCAGATTTTCCATGCGCGTGGTACGTGACTTGCGTTTAGCTTTGCACATGCAAGAAGAACTTGCGTGGTTGCAACGTCGGAAATGTCTATCAAGATGTTTTGTTCACTTATGCGCTCCATAATGCGCTCCAGTTACAAAATCTCGATCGACCGCTAATTAAAATCCCTACCAAAGCGTTTGAAAAATTGCGCGGCATGAAGATAAGTAAAAAAAATCCTTTCGCGGGCAAAACACGTGGCTTTCGTCCGGGCTTATCGCGAGCTTTGTACCTGGAAGTCACGGATCGAGGAAAAAGTCACTCCGCGTTTCTGCGCGGATTTGCGAGAGCTTAAGTTTAATCATCGCTTTTACATATATAATCGCGGTGATCCTTCACATGAATTACCTTCTCAGTTTAGCGACTCTATTTGTTTTGACGAAAAGGAAAAAGAATGGAAGAAAGGAGCCGAAATAGAACCGAAGCGCACGAATATACGGCATATGGAGAACGCGATGCCTAATGATACGAATACACGAGACGAACGGGCGCGATGTACGGATCGCTATCGTTAACCGTCGCGATCGCGCATCGATGAACTTATTTAAATGATTAATCGTTCGCTCGAACTCGGTGCTAACGGCGTCCAACTCGGACGCGAGTCGTGATTACTCGCGACGCCTCGTCGACAAATTGGCGGCGATCTCTGCCTCGAGAGTATCTAATTACGCGTTCGCGTTAGATAACAGTTCGCCCCACAAATAAATTATGTGATGGCCAACATACGAACCTAATGTCTATCCCGCCGCTCGATATTACCGCAATAAGTTATTACACGCCGCACAGAAGATCACGGAACTTCGAAAGGATCGCTATATCTAATTGCAAGTATAGCTAGGCGAAGCTAACATACGACCCGATGCCACCTGCGCTCGTTCGCAGAACTTAATTGTGTAGAACCTACATTCTGCGATCTACCCTCTGCAATCACTGCCCCACATACAACGCTGCTATTCTTTCGTCTTCTTTCGCGCTTCTTTTTTTTCCGTACGCCTCTTTGCCGTAGAGACATTTATCTCTTCTTCTCTATCAGGTGAACGTCAATCGGTCTGTATACTCGGGGTGGATCCGTGAGTTTCGACCCGATAATCTTGTTACTAATTGCCGAGTATCGCCCACTTATCTTTCGCGAACTTCTTCATTGTTCGAGCGTTCACCCCTATAAGTGCGATTTCGTGTACCATTTTGTGATATCTAGTGAGAGCGAAAGAGAAAGAGGAAAACAAATAAAAATGAACATTTTATGTATCAATATACATATTACTTTCGAAAATTCGTTTAACTTTCAGAAAAAAATTTTGTACTGGATATAAAATCAAAATTTATGTATCATAAGTTATTTCAGGAGTTTTGTGACAGTTCGTTGCAAAGGTTTTCTAATATTTAGAGGAAATTTCTAATATTTAGAGTATAAAATTTCGTGGCCCCGGCCACAGTTGCTATCAACTAATTATTACGATCTTACGTCGCAACATTCGAAGTATTAACAAAGATTGCTTTGTCCACATTCAAATACGGAATTGCTTGCTCCGTTGTTTACAGTATTTTCACGAATTCTCGGTGCAACCGTATTTATCATTTTTTAAACCTAATCCATTTAGTACTTGATAATTTATCTTATATAGATTGTAAATACATTTCATTTCAGGCAAGTTCGGTTAGACTTTTCCGCGTCTCCCGTTGCGTTTCCGTCGTGCTGCGAGCAGTAGGAGTTCGTTTGAATGAGGAATTTCTTGGAAATATGCGTGTGGAACAATATTATACAACAAAGAGACGAAAATCAATAGCTTAGCAAATTGTTATACATATATATAGTCATTCAATAACAGGACATCATTCAATGGCTGCGTTCAGCAGAAGTGCTGCATTTGCCACTGTTGTAAAAATTGTGAATCTGATTGGTATATGCTCTTAATCTAAATCTAAAAGCATACACCAATCAGATTCACAAATTTTACAACAGTTGCAAATTCAGTACTTCTGCTGAACGCAGCCATTATTTATGATTGAAACTGAAACGATGATTATAACAAAAGCGTCACGTTTGCCTTTCCTCACGATGATGAAATTAATGTTTGGTATTTTTAATGCGATGATAATGCCGGCAATAATGTTAACGATCGGTATGTGAAACGATCAGATATCTTTTTTAAATTACTAAGTGTCGGAGTACATGACTTCTTTCAGAAGTAATAATAACGCGGGTAATTATATGTATTTTACGTACTATCGGTAATGATTACATCTTGTCGTGGAGATATATTTTAAACTACAAACAGCTGAAACGATCGGTTAACGGTTTCTCCGAAGATAATAATATCATCGGCGATAACTGCAGGCGTGTGCAGAGGCACGCGGATGTGTATTCAGACTCTACACGATTGCGTTATCTATGTGGTTAAATGAAAAATCAAAAGCGCGTAATGCTAATGCTCGAGATTCTCGGCGATGAACATTACCTTCGACGAGACGTAGAGCGCAAGGGCGATTCTCGGCGATACTCGTTATCGCGCTTAAAAGCATGCCTCGCAAAATTCCGATCGTGAACGTGAGAAAGAACGCACGCGTGACTCGATCCTTGACTTTTTAATAATGTAGCCGTATCGCGTTAAGTCGAGAGAATATAAACGGTGGGCATTAAGCAGTCGCATGAAATTGCGACTCCCATACGAGCGCAGCTGTAATTTCAGATACGCCGTGGTTAGATGAACTATTTCCGCCTTCGCTAAATTCCAAAGTGGTTGCTCAGATATAGTTATCCCTCCTGAGTGTCCTTCCTACGAGGCGAGCGAGCGCGATCTCGTCGTCGCGAAAACGCTGAATCACGGCGGTGTGTGGACAAATTGATGAGAACGCCCACTTTCCCGCACGGTAATGCCGCCTGCCCCGCTGCCTCGAACTCGAGTCACAAAAGTCGGCGCGTGAAGATTAATGCGGACTCTCTTTTGTCGTTTTCAGGACCGCGGACGAGGCGAGTCAAACGTTCGCCAAACGGGAAGAACAGCCCGCCGGAAGAGAAGAGGCCCAGAACGGCCTTCAGCGCCGAACAACTGACCAGGCTGAAGCGGGAATTCGCAGAGAATCGATATCTGACGGAGAGAAGGAGGCAGCAGCTCTCGCGAGACTTGAACCTGAATGAAGCGCAGATCAAGATTTGGTTTCAGAACAAGCGGGCGAAAATAAAGAAGGCGAGCGGACAGAAAAATCCGTTGGCCCTTCAGCTAATGGCGCAAGGTCTTTACAATCATTCCACCGTGCCAGTGGACGAGGACGGCGAAGAGATCGTAGCCGGAAGGAATCATTGAGACTCGCATAAATTCAAATGGCAGCGACGAAATGGAATGTTAGGGACTAAAATGACACGTGGCTACAGGCGTTTTTAGAAGCTGTCATCAGCGTCATGAGCGACAAAGAAAAAGTCGTTAAAAGATTATTTATGAAGAATTAGTATATAACACTTATATACCAAGTATATAATAATTATTATGACTGAGTAAAGACTGAAAACGAAATATAAGAGGATTGAACTGTCGTAATGACAAGTGAAATCCGCCTAATTATTTTATAATAGTGCAATCAAGGATATTTATAAGCAAACGATATATTTAACAGATTTTAATAGGTAGATATTTTTTTTTAATTAGCAAAGTGATTTTTATAGCGTATTGTAGAAAATTATTTGGCTTCAACATTTTCGTGCTTAAACTAGATGAGTAATCATAGCGTGAATAATTTTGATTAAACAAAATTATGTGTATATAAATTATTTATAAAAGAATGAAAATAATGAAATCTTAAGGGAAAATTAGTAATCTACCAGATTCTACATTTTGTAACCATTTGATATATTTTCTTTTCATAGAAAATTTCGCGATTTAAATTCTCATCTGTTTCCTCGAATTGGAAAATGCATTTGTATACAACACACTTTGACACAATTTTTAAACACAAATTAAATGATTGTTTTAGCCGAAGAAGACTATTCCTATATGAGGATATAAAATTTAGATTGTATTTAGCAAGTACGTTAATTTTGAAATTTATATCTATTACGAGTAATTCAGTTAGCTTGCAATACGAGTTTCCTATGAATTCCTAAATAAATTTAAGCTTAAGTTATTTATTTGTACATACTATGTAAATATAGCGATAGCTCGTCCTCTTGTCTATATGTAAGATATAAATTAGAGATTAGATGACAATTATTATATCACTGCGTGAAACGATCTCATATTGTATATTCCTCATTCTTATATACAAATCTAGATACATATGTTATACATCATAGAAAGTACGTATAACGTATATATCCCAGTGTTTTCCGCAATAAGATCATAATATTTCATGTATTCCGCTTATACTTCATTAAATTGAAGTAAAAAGAATCTTTTACCCTCGACATACGCATTCTCTTCCACCTTTACCTCATCTCTCAAAACTTATTCATATTATTATTAAGTACCAATGAAATAAGTATTAATCAATATAGTAAGTATTAAGTATATTATTATAAGTATTTCACACATATAATAACTACATATATTAATAAATCAGCAAAATTTAAAAGCGACGCAACGTTGATAAGTAACAATAATATTGAAGATGATAAATATCTCGCATTCTGGTCTATGTTTATATGAAAGAAATAAGTATACATTTCTAAATAAAATACATTTCTAAATAAAAATTATAGATCATTTCCAAAATCGATAACAAAAATAACAAGATATAAATTTATCTTTATGAAATTTCTTACACATTTACATTGGCACATAATAATATAATTACACAATTCAACCAATGGCATAATTATAAAGCAATATCCAAGGAATGTTGCACAAGCAATAATGAATTATAAAATCATGAGATTAAAAAAATAGCTGCATAACTTTTGTACATAATACAAAAAACAAAAAATAAATAAATTATAAAATCAAGGTTAATGATTGGTTAGAATGGAGCATGTATAGTAGTCATTCTAAAGAAATTTATTGCTCTATTACTGCATTTACGGGAAAGTAACGGAAATAAATAGAATAACGATATAATGGTTCAATCGCCAATTAAATATTTAGCAATTACACTGCCGAGAGGCGCTTAGAAATGCCGCCATGCTGCTGCGGTATAAGCACTCAACTAAAATTATCCTCGCGTTAATTAGCATCGTTACCATACCGGCGTTCTCCACGCTCTTCACGTGCACGCGCGAGCGCGCACGCGACAAAGTCGTGTTTTTGGAAAGGCGTTCTGTTTCACCGGGAAAACTCTCAAAGTTCCCGTTTTCGGTGACGCCTCGCGACACACTAATTGATCCCGAACTAACGAGCCGTCCGGTATCTCGAGCGTAGCCAGTGAGATACTCAAGTGGAAGTCTGGCCAATGTGACACGTGATCCCCGTTACTGCTATTAGTTTTTGTTTTACTTTAACGCGTGGCAATTTATTGACATGCTACATATTGTGTTGATTCATAAATGACTGTTTTACTTAACAAATTAAATATTTATATATATATATATATATATATATATGTTATAACACTATAAATATTAATTCATAAATAATTCATTTTTAATTATTTGCAGCAGATAAAGATAGATACCGTGAGTAATTTTGGTTTCTCAGAAGAGAAATGATTCAGTAATTATGCACAGTAAAATTTATTTATGAATCACACGCAATCTATTATGTCGAGATTTGCAAATAATAAGCGTGTCTTTTAATGCAAATTATACATATGTACGTGTAAAATTTTAGCAGATATAATTTATGAAATAATAATATTTATATATTTGATGTATTCAGCAAATCGATAATATAACAAGTTTTAAAAAATTTGTTTGCGATTTAATGAAGCGAGATTTAACTGTTATGTATAGTTATTTATTGGCCGGCATTATCTTATATCTTGTATTTTTCTTTTCCTTTAATTAAAAAAGACTTCGTTTTCTATCAGTTTGATTTCTTTAAAAGAACGATGAATCAGCAAACATCGGCTTTGAAGCATTTCTAACGGAATTCGATCGAATAGGTATGTCAATATTCGAGCGTGTTCGCATGCGGACTTGTCACGATCGACGCGAGATAAGCGATATAGATGCGCACCTGTTATATTGCGTGCACACGTATGCGTTTACGTGCTCACAGAGATCGGATTTACGTGCGCGTTTTTCCGGCATCGTGTATAGCAAAGCTCTCAATAGTCACGAAAGGATTATGCTCGTCAAAAATACGAGAGGATAGATTGTATACATGCGTTGCTTAATTTTGATGTATCAAAAATAAAGTGTAAATATATTATTTATATGACAATAAATTATATACATATATATAAAATTCGTAATTAAAAAAAAAGAAATGCTAACAATACATGGTATTCCCAACGGTCACCCATTTGATTGTAAGTACTAACCGTGCTCATCATTGCTGTGATCGGAGAACTTGTACGTTTTAACAAGATTTGACGAGATTTAACAAGAGTACGTTTCTCTCTACACAATCTCCTCGTAAAGTACCTCATAACAGATAAATTTAACCATTTTATGTAATAGTTTTGATAGTTCAATATATATATCATAGTTCACAAAATCAATACTCTTCTAGTTTGCTATTATTATTACAATTAATTAAAAATTCACAAAAAATATAATAAAAATATATTTTTTAAGTAAATAAGAAGCAATTACAATTATAATTAAAAAACAATACAGACAGTATGTATAAAAAATTATTTTTAAAACAAATTGATACGCTTGAAAACACCTTCACTATTGTGACATGATTGAGCGCGCGAATTTTCGGACAATTTAATTGATCGACTTTAAACACTTCTCATTCAAAAACTATTACAGCCTCGGCATTTTGATATTAGAATTTTTGTTTCAAAATGATTTCAAAAATCATTAACAAGCATGTCACGTTATCACGTTCTATTATCATTAAAGCGATTTAGACTTTAATGCCTCGAGCATCGATCGTTTATTCGCTAATTGACATCCCTTAATGACCTATACGTCAATTAATTACAGCGAACGGGAAATAAGTAACGTGTGTCTCACGCGAGCTCGTAAGACTTGCAAATTCGCGTTGTTCAGCTTTTATCAACGCATGCTTTAGATACGTGCACATCTGTGTGTGTCGTCTATGCGTATCATATATTATTAATTATCATAAATTTGAATGTCGAAGAAACGGGCATGAATAATAACGATGGTCTCTGTCATTAAAGATTTATGCGCGCGTCATGACGGAATCGTTGATTATCGCCCGTAATATAATGGTGATTCACAATTGACAATTGGTATACGCATGGACACTGAGCGCGTTTATATTACTAAATGCACAGTGTGTGTTTTAAATTTTTTGGCACTAATTATTCGCATGTTATCAAATATCTGTGTTAATTTTCTAAACTAGAGACATTTTCGTGGCAATGATATTTTTGTATAATCCGCTGATAATCACCCGAGCCGTATTTCACGGGCCAGACAACGACGTCCACCGCGACGTCCGCCAACATTATTACTTATCATTAATTTAAACGTGGCGAACGCTGGATGGGGTCGAATGGTCGCGGAACGCGCGCGGAAAGGGCAACGACGACCTCCGCCGTCGTTGGAAACAAACGCACGGGCGGTGGCCCAAACCGGGGATAAATTACAGAGTCGTTGTCCTGGCCATTGTATTTAACTGCGGCGATGCGTAATTGCTGGAACGCCGTTGCATACGCGGGTGGGGAACGGAAGAGCGGTCTCGGGGGAGATCCGATAGGAAGTGAGAAGGAGCGACGAAGGGATGGCCGGCGGGACGGAGAACGAGTTAGAACGTAGAAAGGTGTGGGACTATACTCGCCGAGAGGACTTGGGGAACGGGGCCGAAAGGGGATTGCCACTGTGGTCGAGAACCATAGTCATCGGAATGGCCATTAGAGGTCTGTACGTTCCCACTAGTGGCTCACTAAATTTCGCCTTCTTATGCCCCCGCGGACCACCACCTTGCCTTGCGCGATCCACGTGAATTAATGGCTGCGGTGCCTCCGCGCGCACCGTTTATTACAATATCAGCCGCTGCGGCAGAGCCGAGTTTCGCGTGAACTCGCGTGTTGCGCGACCAACTAGTTTTCGGTTATGGCCGGAAACGTCCATCGTTAATTGCATGCTCAGAAATATACGGAGTTTATGATCCCGCTCTTTCACGATGGAGCTTAATTCGACCCTACTGCTGATATTTTATCAAATTTCATGATACACAGTTTGTTTATTTATTGCAGATAAATTGACGCCACCATAATGATTGCATAATCCAAATTTTCAATTGTAATATATACAACTTGTACCGCTTTAATAGCTCGACTGAGACGAATACGAAACTGATTAAAGTTTAAATTTTAGTTAAAATTTTATGAACTTTTTTGCAAAGAAGAGCTTACCATTTTGTTATTATTAATACATTAGCAATTACAGACTGCTTATATTAAAAATAAATCCTTTTTAACGCGTGCATGCTTACAATACGCGTGCATATTAACAATAATTACGTTTAGATGTCGACGGATGATTGGGAACGACAGTTTTGTCTTAAAAGCCTTTTCTCAGTATCGCGGAAAAAAACTCGGATCGACTGTGCTTTTCCCTGTCATTTTCGTTCCTCCCTCTTCGTTTGTTGCTAACGAGTGTAACGAGCCCGGCCCGTCAAATTAAAGGCGGATGGCACGGCACGAGCGGCGAACCGAAATTTATTGTCGCGCTTTCGGGAACCAAAGTCGGGTAAAGGCCACTTAGCTGCCCGTAAATGCGTCGTCCCTATGACGACGCGCGGCCAGATGGTTCGCCAATAGATCACTTCTCGCGAGGAAGAGCGGGCCACGCGTCTTAAAGAGCGTTTTGAGCCATAAGAAATTCGAGACTACTTGCTCTCCGCGCAACGAAATGCGCTTTGCCAGTCGCAGAAGACGTCTCGCTCTCGCGATTTAATTCGCGAATTGATGTGTCAGAAAAAAGCATGCACTACTTTAATTTAAATTAAACTTTAAGTAAAACTAATTATAAATAAACTTAATTAAAATTAATCAAATCGCTTCTTTACAATAAAATTGATATCTTTCGATAGAAATTTCAAAAGTAGAGATTAATTTTAATTTAAATTTAATTAATTTAATAATTTGTATAAATTTTTATGTTGTTAAAAAATAGACACTCAATGAATACATATTAAAAACGTCAAATATATATTTTCTATACAATGCAATTATTTTCTACTGTCAAAAGTTTTCCCGTTTTAAATATATTAAATGTTATTAACGTCACAAAATTTGTCGAAAATCATTTAGTAAATTCTCATAATTGATGTAAATCGTCTGGAACGGAGCGACAACAGATGTTCGCGTCGGGCGTTACGATTTGGATTATCAGGAAACGCTGAAAATAGAAAAATCCCGGCGAAATATAAATTCTGGCTAATAAGCGGGGGCCCTTTTGTGCGCGCCCTCGAATCACAACCGCGGATGCGCCGAAAGATGTGTGCCTCAGTCCGTAACTGCGTAATTGGCCGGACCGCGAATGCGACATTAGATCCTCGTTATCCTAACGAGCTGAAATAGCGAGCGTGCGATTGCGGAGAGGAAAGATTGGATGAAAATCCCGGGTGGCTCGTGCGAAGTGAACTCGGGGAAGACAGCGTCTGAAGGATGCGACGCGTGGTTGCTCTATTTTCGCGAGACCGTGGCACGAGCGCACGTTTTCACAGCTTTGAGATATTCGAGAGTAATTTGTTAGGGAGATTGGATTTATCGTGGACTGTGTTGGCGCGAACCCACTCATGAAGAGCGAACTATTCGTCAACAAATTGTTACGAATGCGTTGAAGAGACAATAATGACAATGATAATGATGATAGTGAAGAAGATAGAAACTATCTTAAATGCTCTGTCTATTAAATTAAATGGTTATAGTCTATTTTTTTCATATTAACAAAACAATCTTATATGTATATTAACGTTTTTGTAGCTTTACATTGCGACTCGTAAAAAATAATCTTTATTCATTATATGTGATTAAATAAAAATATTTCTCTTAAGAAAAGTTTAAATTATAATAAAGTTTTATCAAGAAACGATTGGTTTCAATAGTAAAAAAAGTCTTCTAACGTTAATACGCAAATTTACAGCCTAAGATTCATGGCTTAAGAAGATAGGCCGTACACGAAAGTACGCGAGAAAAGTCGTAATGTGTCGTTCAAGATCACCACATCGAAACAATTTGACTCGGTACGTGGATAATCATAGACAATAAAGGCGAATCGAAAGGACGCGGGGTAAAGCGCGAGGAATATGAGAACTTATGACGACTGGGCATTATTACATCGGTAACAATGGATAGATACGCCTTCATTACGACACACAGAAAGCTACTACAGAGAGCCAAAAGAGCTTCCCAGATTAGAGCCTCGGCAAATGCAGATTAGATGAACATGAAAAAGGCGTCGCCGGTAATGTGATAGAATAAATTAATAATATATAATTATATCATCATTTTTATCTTTCAAAATTTATCTCTGTTTTATTTTATGATTTGTTCTTAAGATCGATAAGATATTTTTATGTTATTCTTTATTTGCGCTGTCAATTTAATAAATAGTATCTTAACAAGCTTGATGTCTGTGACACATCACTTTTAGTTGATCTATTAACGATAATATAACAGGATATTGTATAAAACATTCATGGTATTTTTCGTATTTGCCATCATGTATGGATTATCTGACAAAGTCTGGTTCGAAAAACAAATCTGACAAGTCTGATATCGACGCGAGTCAATCCATTCAGAATTCGCAAAAGGTACGTATATCGCTCGTTACCACGACATTTCAATACCCAAGCGCTTCTAGATATCGAAGCTGACAGAGCAAATCGAAGGTAGCGCTAGGCAAGGCCTCGTCTCGCTTCCTCGTTCCTTTTCCGGTTCGCAAAGCACGCGTACGCTCACGGCGTTTCCCGGCGGCCTCCCACGTGCGCGCGTTTTCCCGTGCGAGCGCGGTGTATAAGGGCATAAAGGTTTGCTCTCGGTTCGCCCGTCGTTGTCGTGAGGGCTCCGAACACGGTAGAACGTGTGCACGTTTCTCGGCTATATAAGACCGGAGGAGTCGGTAAGAGTAGAGAGACCACCCAACGCGATCGCGCGAGACTTCTGGTGAGAGGGTGGAGAGAGAGGATCAGAGCGAAGGGAACGCGAGAAAGGGATAGAAGCAGGAGCGCGTACACAAGGGAGAGAGAGAGAGAGAGGGGAAAAAGAGGAGAGAGAGAGAAAGAGAAAGAGTGATTGCCGGGGGACGAAACGGGAGAGACAGAGCGTCGTGGAAGGAGGAGAAACGGGCATCTGGGCAAGGAATGCTTGTCGGGTCATTAATGCGCCTTGCTATGCACGCTCCTTATGGATCTGACCAAATCAGTGACCGATTGCCCTCACTCCCTGTGTCCCTCTCTCTCTCTTTCGTTCCTCTTTCTGTCCGCCTTTCTCTCCCCAGAATGGCAAAGTGGACCGCGACTGGATCGCTGGATTCTGTCGGTATATCTCTGATATCGGGATTCTCTCGGGTTACAAAGTTTATCCGATGTTTGATGCCGTGGTGATGTTTCGGTGCGCCCGCAGAACGGCTGACTTTCGTCGAATCGAAAGCAAAAGCCATAAAAGCGTACGAAAGCGTACGAAAGTGGAAATGAATTCTAAGAACGAGGCATAATTGTGACGTGAGAGCTGAAAAGAGTATAGAGCCGTGATGTCTTCGCGTGACTAAATCAATCGTTTTTTTTTGTTGGCATGGCAGAGTAAACGCTGCGTTGGAACGTCTGGTTACGTTAAAAGAAACTGAGAAGATGATTATCGCAAGTAAGAGAGACAATTGCGGCTCGTACTCGCTATCTTAACGAAATGAAAGACGACGATTACTCTGTCATTAGCCAAGATAATATATAATACGCGATACGTACACTCACGTGTATAAGATCCGAGAAGAATTCAAAGATGCATTTACTATAATGACACTTATTGTTAATCGCATAAATTGGATGCAGTATATACCCGTCAATTATCATCGGGAACATCGAAATTTAAACGAAGACTAGAATCGTAAACAGTAGATACACACGCGTATTACTTATGTCAGTTTAACGATAATAAAAAGCCGAATTGACAGCAGAAGAGGTAGCAGAGCGTAGAGATAGTAACACATCTAGCGTCGAGTCCTAATAAAGCTTTATGTCGTATCCATTTCATGCGTAATTGCAGTGCCAATGGCGGGAGGTACTGTCGGTAGCGACGCGGGATACCTGCCATACGCGCCGGTAATTAAATTCTTTGAGAGAACGATCGCGGAATGTACAGGCCGGGGCACGCAATTAAAAGGGAAACGTTTCGTTTCGTGGCCCCAAAGGACGCCGGTAATTAAAAGAATACGGCCCCGGTAATCGAGCCCGAATCCTTCGCCGCTTTTTTTTCCCCCTTCCTCCTCTGTCTCCTCCTCTGTCTCTCTCTCTCTCTCTCTTTCTCTCGCCCCTTTTTCTCACCCTGGTTCCTTTTTCTTTCTGCTTTCACCGTTCCTGCGCTCCTTGAACTGCGAGGAGTCGCGTCTTGGAGAAGATCGCGTAGGCGGACTGTCGGCCGGCATGCTAATATTCTTTTTCACCCCATCCTTAACCGGCCACCCTCGCTTTAAAAGGCGTGACGTTTTTATGAGCAGCCGCCCGGTATCACCCCCTCCGATTGAAATAGTTCCGGGCAATTATCACGCGGGAACGACCCCATCCACATCCGCGTTACACCCTTATCAAACGTCGCCCAGCGGCCCCCTGCCCTCCTTCCCGTCTGACCAATGGCGCGAGAGAAAAAGTCATTGCCCGCGCGTAAGATCACATTTTCTTGCGCGAGAGTGGAAAAAAGGATCGCATTCCCGCGCGATCGGCTGAGTCCCGATAATATTTTTCACGCCGACGAGTCGATCTGCGCGTCGTAGATTTTTCAGGTTTTCGGTTTTATTGATCGAGCCTCTCGCCGAGGGAGTTTATGGATAAGAGTGGCTTTCTAGATAACGATATTCATCCGCGGGGAGAAAAATTCAGCTTGGAAAGAGGACAACGGAAGGCCGCCGAGATAATAACGGCGCGCCTTCGGGAGATTTGCCTAATTTTTAGATTCAAGCACGCTCTGTTATAACCTGGGATGTATCTTTATTGCGACACTTTAATAGGACTCCTGACACGCGAGGCGTATAATAACCGACAACGAGTCATTTAAGCGTATCGGCGCGCGGCCGCGATTCGTCGTTGTTCGCATTACAATTTCAAATCGGCCTTCCCGGCGCGGCGCAAACAAGTATCGGAAAAAAATCAGCCGTGAGATTCGAAACGCGAGACACGTTTATGTCGGAGGGGTGCTATAAACGGCGCGACGATGGGACGAGGAACGAGAGGCCGAGGAACAGAGACGGAAAGTTCTTTCGAGTTTTATTGCCCCGGCGTGGCTGATTCGGCACGCTTTCAGGCGCCGCTCAAAAATCCGACTTGATTAAATTTTTGATCAAATTACTTCGAGTTAAATAAACATCCAGCCGTGCGGCGCGGGTTGGCTCTCATCTCTCCCTTCGAAGCCGAAAAGGGGCGGATGGCCAACTCCCTTGCGCGCGAATTCCATGCGTTCGTTCGTTCGTTTGGGACAATGTGAAACGTCTGACAAATCTCTCCTTCGAGATCGCGCAATTGTGCGATCGTACTTAATTTACATGACATTGAACTATTTACTGTGCTGTTAAGAATTTTTCATTCACTATGATATTCTTTGACAATTCTATCAAATAACATTTCACTTAAATAACGACTAGTTTGAATAATTATTATCTTTTATTCTAGTTTTATATACCTAAAAGTAGTTGTGTATATATAATATGAAAATTAAATATTTAAATTTTAAATAAATTGATTATATTTTGTAAAAAAAAAACGTATAATGTAGAGCATGTAGAAAATGTAGAAAATGTTTTCTGTAGCCATATCTGTAGATTTATAAGTATACATATGTATACTTAGTAACATTATTGTTTCGTAATTCCAAGAAAGAGATATGCCTAACAGCTATCGGAAGGCGGACAGAATTTGAAGTGAGGCGTCGTCTCGCACGAGCTAAATTTCGGGGGCGGCACAATCGCACCTTCAGATCCTTTAATTAATCGCGAGGCTAATGGCTTGCGAGAATAAAGTTCCTGCTCGCGGTATCACGAGAAACGAAAAAGAAGAGAGACGAGAAAGAAAAAATAGCGACGAGAGCTGCGTTTCTTCGTCGGCGCTCTTATTCGCGCTGTCGGTGTCGAGGGTGGAGCGAGTAACATCGGGTAATATAACCGGCTGTTGTCGTTCTCCACCCCAAGAGGGATATTCGTGTTGTCTAACCCGTTCGGGGACGGCCGGCAATGAGACTAATAGACACGTACAAGTCGTAAAAAGCGCTCTCTCAGGTCCGTAAAGTTAAATGCGAGGAAGCCCATGGATAGAAAGCGCGCGTGAAGCTTCATCTAAAAGTACGCATACCTAAGTTTACTGAGGAAAAAAAAGAACGGAGAGAGGTAATATTTCTTTATAAATATGGTAATGTGGTAAACGTTCCTCTTCTTTTAACACTATAAACTTAAACTGACAGACTCATTATTATTACGTTACAAAATTACAGGGGACAAATGGGGGATTTCTTTAAACTTTCTCCCTTAGAATAACCAGCTCGCCCGGTAATTTCGTAAATGACGTACGAATCTTGTAAATGACTTGCAGTCAACGCAACGAAAAATTACTTTTGCGCTCTCGAAGACGTTTTCTTGAAATGAAGTTCAGAGAATACGCTACGTCATTCTCATAAAGGTGAAAGTCTGCTGGAGAATAAGAATTTACCGGTAACGGTGGAGGGAGAGATCTTTCGCGAGAACACGGAGATAAGCTACCCTCGAGCGCTTCGTCTCGATGAGGGTCGACGTTCGCAGGCAGTTAATTAAAAAGCAACGAAGTCGAATTATTTTCTTCGAGACGAAAGCAAGCGGGAAAAGTGTTTCACACGAGGAGGGATGGTAGAACTTCGTACGTAATCAACAACGTGATACGAAAATCTTCATTGTGACTAATCATCGCTCAAAGTATTTTCTTGAAATGAAACGACTCTTTGCAGAATCCAATTCCATTAATTATCGAACAAAGTAATATTAGAAGAAGTTTATATTACGGTCTTGGTAAAAAGATTACACGTCATTTGTAAAAGCTAAGTGTTTCCATTTCCTAATTAAATAACTGACATAAAAATTCAACTTTAAAAATAAATTAATCAATTCTCGATGCAAATTTTTTATTTTATACTATAACCGTTACTTTATTTTAACTTGATGTTCAATATTAATTTGATTTTGTGAATTGATAATTTAGTCATTAAGAAAATTAAACTTTCTTATATTTAACGCTACATTGTGTATCATGTGCNTCTCTTCGAGTTTCGTTTCGTTTCATTGACATATGGCGACATTCCCACTTTATTCCATTCGAAGCCAATAAAATATCCAGCCGGGAGCATCACATTCCAAAGGAACGGGTGTCCGGTATCTCGTGTTTTCACGACGTTTCTCATTGTGATGCACCCCCGTCGGCCGAAACACAAGTCATGCACTTCATCGCCCGTTTCAATTCATCGATGCGGTTATTTAATCAAACATCTCTCCCGGCGTTGGTTGGTGCTAAACGTCGGAGGGTGCGACCCTTTTCGAGCGGCGCGGCGCGCGGTTGCGAGAGGGAGCGGAGACGAAAACCATTTCGTCCGCAGAATCCGACCTTCGTGATATCGGCATTTCGCACCCCCGCGCGTCGTCACGAGTAGGGTGGCCTCGGTAAAACGGCCCGATAACGTCGGATCACGATACAACACTTACTTTTCCGGCCATTTGTCGGGATTTGCTCTGCGGGGAGAGTGAGGCCCCAGTAGCTTCGAGTATTCATCTCAACGCCACGAGACAATATGCCGCCAATCGACTCGCAGGAGGGTTCCTTCTTGTTTTTCCTGTTTATATTCATCGCTTGTAATCGTCGCAACGCCGCGCCGCAAAGTGAAATCCCTCGTTCGACCGACGATCTCTTCGCACGAAATGACAAAGCAGCTTACGCATCCATTACCGCGACTGTCGGGATTACGATAATCGAAGAATCAACCAGAAATAACTCTTTACGCGTAAAATAAAAAAATTTAATTATGTCATTTGATCTATAGATTTACGTGCTCTCTACTTTCATTATAAATATTTTCCTCATTATAATTTTTATTTTTAACAGCCGCGTTAAAAATCTAAGTTCGTAAAGAAATAAAAATTAAAAATTTCGCATTTCAGAGTTCATTTCAAATCTTCAGAAAATTTAAGATTCTTTTAATTTAATATTTTACATGTGAAAACAAACGGTTGCAATATGAAATATGCGTTTTGCTGGTTCGTAATGTACTCTCATTCTATTTTTAAATCCCGAAACGTATTCGCGCGCGGTTTCCTCGGTATATTTTCTCGAGTCGCGCGAGACGTCAGCTCGTCCATAACGACATTTCGGCAGATTTCCTCTCGCATCGCCCGGATACGTTGACAAATGCGAGAAACAGGCCGCTTGAAACGCGGGCGGAGAAATACGTCGTGTCTCGAGGTGAGAGTTTAATGTGTACCTGTCAACGAGCCTTTGAAGGTGGATCACACGGGGCTTCGCGCCGTCTTTTAACGATCGCGGACCACCTTGGCACTCGCGTCAGAATCCACCAGGAAGTCGGCCTCACTTGTCGAATCGTTCGTTACCAGTCATTAGCTATGCTCATAAATGTATATAGGCATCAATAAGAAGACGCCGTCAGCAGCACCATCATTTCTCATAGCGGATCGGAGCATAAATATCGGGCCGCAGTGATCAGCGATCGCATTAATCGTGCGCTCTCGTTCTCGCGGGCCGGAATTATAACGATTACCGGCTTAATAAGATCAATGCGCGGATAATGATTCTGTTAGCTGTGAAACGTTCAATATCCGAGTATACCAGACGTAAAAGGCTCGCAAAGCGGATGCCGTTTGCAGGTAAATGTATCGTGTAATCAGCGTCATAAAATGATTTAGACATGTATGAAATTTTGCCTATCTTATCGCTTATAATAGTCACATAGGATCTTTACCATTTTATCATAAAATAACAGGTAATTGGGGCACATTAGTATTTTCAACAATTAACATAAAATACGACGTCATATGACGTTTACTCACAATCAGATTAAATTCAGTTTAACGTGGTAATCGCGTTAACGTTATGTTCAGCCACAATGAGCAAGGATTAATGGCTTTGGAATAAAATAGATAGACGAGTGCGCCCCGGCATGATCGCAAGATGGATCGGCGGGTCCCGCTTGGAGAACTTCTAAGGCAGACTCGGGGATATTCAGGGTCGAACGAAGTCGCGTGTAATATAATCGACGCGTGGTGTACCCTCAATGGGTACGTCGCTGCGAAACCATTAAAGCGTGCCGCGCCAGTGTCCGCTTGGGTTTGAATACGTCGAAAGCCATCGTCGGCGAGGCCCCGACGCGGGTTAGCGACGAGATTCGCGTACCAAGAGGGTCTGGCAAAACCAGCGCGATTTCCGTCGATAATTTATGGCGATTATTATTTTCGCGCGCGCAATGGCTCGCGCGAGGGTGAGGAGGATCCTCGGGTGAATCAGATTTATCGCCGGTTTCTGAGTTATAAGACGGTATATAGGAACCGAGTCTAAGGCTCGTAAGTCATGCCGACGTACCGTACATGAGCATGTCGTACACGTGTGCGCGCGCGCGTCTTTACCGCGGAGAAATGAGACGACAGAGAATCCGCGGCAGAGGCAAGGAGTCCTTTGTTCCTGATTGCTGACTGTCGTGCTTATAATTAGTAACGGATCGCGCGTTTGTGAGCATGGCCCACCAACATGGCGTACGCCAAGAGGAATGTATGACATCGCCGATGAAATAAAGCTTCATTCCCTCCCAAGCGATTGTGTACAATAATCACGTTTAAAAATATTCTGACAATTTTCTATTTTCATATAAAAGGAAGAATAGAATGTACTCCTACCTTTAATGCTTTCCTCCGTCATTACATAATTTCCTGGAGTTTTAAAATGTCATCCTCGGCTCCTAAAAGAAAATACAATAGTTGCAGCGGTGATGTATTTTACTTTTACGATTATATAACGTAATAAGCGCGATGAAAATATTACTTGAATCCATTATCCAGAAATTAAATAACTGTGCTTTTTTTAGAAATAAATAAGAGATGCTGAATTTTATTTCAATACAAAGAGAAAGAGAGAGAAAGAGAGAGAAATTTAGTAATTTATTATTTTTTGAGAGAGAAGTACTTCCGTGGGAGATCAAAGTCGGGAAGTATGTAACTGCAAGAGCGAAGTCTTGTTGAAAGATTAAGAAGGGGTAAGTCTAGTATTACTAGTTGGTTGTACGTAACATCCAGCATATATCATACAATATTTATCATGAATACGTATTACACATATAACGTAAATTATACATTGTTGATTATCGGAAACGATCTTTGAATTCTTATCACTCCGAGCAGGACATTACATTAATTCTTATTGTCACTTTTGCTTGTTTCATTAAAAAAGAACATGTTTTTATCATCTTTTTACATAATTTAATTGCATAATTAGTGTATACAATTTTTGAAAATTTTGTTAAAAATGCGATACATACAAATCATTTTGTTAGTTATTAAGACAGTAATAACTAAAGTAATCAATAAGGCTTCAATTTTATTACGCATACAAGCAGATGTGAATACATTTTATTTCTCGAAATCCTGCATTAAGCTTTACGATCGAGAAGAGTAAGGCATTGGAAAGACTCGGAAGACCAAGTTCGAAGGAAACCCGAGACATGCTGCATACTACGCGCCCGTGTCGTGAGAAATTGTAGATAATTACTCAACGAAAGAAAGGTATAGCGTTACGCAACAAAGCGTTCGCTTCTGCTCAAAAATACGCACGTACTTCCACACGGACAAATTATCGCGGAAGCTGTCGACTTGCCTTGGGCATGGCAGACGAAGACCAAAGGAAGACAAGAATTTTCCTTCTAGAGAAAAATAGGATTGCGAGGAAGTTGCAGCGCGGTCGAACCTAAGAGAGAAAGAGAATGAGAGAGAGAGAGAGAGAGAGAGAGAGAGAGAGAGAGAGAGAGAGAGAGAGAGAGAGAGAGAGAGAGAGAGANAGAGAGGAGAGTTAGATGGTGCGCATCGTGGTTGAGAAATCGCAGAGCGGATAAAGGGAGGAGAGGTCTAGCTTTACGAGTCGGCGAAGTGTAAGTTATTGTTTATGGGTGCGACCGAGATGATCTATCGCGATGGTTGCCGGGCCACGATAGCGCCCAGCGCAAAACGTAACCGTCGCGACCCGCCGCGCTCAACCCCATTACAGAGTCACCGATGCCGGGACACGATCTCAAATACACACTCCCGAGGGCTGCTTCTTATCAGGGGAAGAACAGTCATACACACCGCGAACCTTGTCATTAATCAGCAGGAATATCGCACTTTCTACCGTCGACGAAGACCTGATGTAAGACGCAGGCATACGCGCTTTACGCTTTTATAGAAGGCCTCTTGCCAACGGAATTATATCAGTAAATTGCTGATGTTCAGATACACGACATTTATGAAGTGAATACAGTTGGAAATCTTGATGCCAATCTTTTGTATTATTTCATTCGTTTGAGCTAAAAAAAAATTAAGGCTGTATAATAGAATAAATATGCTAACAGCGCATATAGATTTTGAGAATATTTAGAGAATATCGTAAAAGTATAAGATATTATATAAATGTTCTCATATTAAATATGTTCTATAGAAATACAAAATATCATATGTATACTATATCTTATATATATATATACAGGATGTTTTATAAAGATCGTCCATTAATTAAATGGTATTATTCTTTATCAAAAATTGAGTTGAAAAGTCCTGAAATATTTTTTCTATAATGCTTAATAAAACAGTAATCATTTCATGATTTTTCAACTCTGATTTCTGATAAGCAATAACACCATGCAGTTAGTGGACGGTTCTTGAGAAACACTCTGTATACATATATAGAAAAACATTTTCTTACAACAATGTTATATAAGTAGTTGGAAGGAGAGATTTTAAAGAAATCATTGTTCAATACATCATTTCTTTTTTCTAATTTAAGAAAGGTAAGACGTGTCCTTCCCATCGAAATCTTCCTGTTATTTCGTGCGGAATGTAAACTGCGCATCATCAATCGAACATACCGCGGTACTGAAGAACGATCGTACTCCGTTTTGAAGCAACGAAAAGTCGTTAACCGTGCCAGCATGAAAATGGCTTCGGGGAAGCACAATTGAGGCCACCGCGGTGCACAGGTTTCTTTCGATTCGCGCGGGCCCGAAAAAGACGGGGGACGATGTAATGCTGCCGGTACCGCGCGATGTATACAGAGACCAGTGATCGAAGTGCAAGACACTGTTCGTAGCTGCCCGTCCCGGTTTTCGCGGACGCTTCTTGCTCACGGGATTCGCCGTACGTTCCCCGGATGACAGCCGAACGCTTTTATTACCCGTAATCGGCAGTACTTAAGGCTCGTTCACTTGCGCGATAACGCGCGGCGCCTTGAAAGAAATGCCAACCTCTCGTAATTCATGCCTGTGAGGAAAGGACGATCGCTTTGGCCGCGACGCATTCCTTACCGCGACCATTAATCGTGCGCCATGCTGCGCGATGATGTCGTTGCACGATATCGATTGTTAATAAAAAAGAATCAAAATACATTATACAAATACAATTTATTTAAATATTTCTTGAATATTAAACAATTTTATTCCGGAATAGATTTTCGTCAGCCATTTTTTGATAAACAGTTACATTTTCTAAACAATTTTTTACCGAGATTTTTGATTGGAAATATAGCACAAAACTTTCTATAATCTTTTAAAGAATAAGGGATATGAAACAGAAGAAAGTTTTTATGCACATATTATATTTGTTTTAAATTATTATCTCTCCCACATGGTTCAAAGAGAAACATCTCCCGCGTGTACCCGCACACAATCCATAGGATACTCCTCGCAGATAAAGGACTCACGCTCTCGACAAATATCGTCGCAGGCAGCGGCGTTTTCGTAGGGGAGAAAAGGAGGGTGCGGGATGCCACGCGTTCTCACGAAGATCTAACGGGTGGCGCGATGGATCGCGCATTCCTGCCGTCCGGTGCATCTCGCACGACGGGCGGGCGAACGGAGACAGGGGGAGGTGGGTGCCCAAGCGGTGGGAGGGAGGAATACGGTAGAGGGGAGGCGGGTACGTAACGGAATGAGATTTCGCGTGTAGCAATATTTAATAAGGTCCTTAGCGAGGAAGCCACCGAGGGGTATAATAGCGAGAGATGGGTGTTGTGAACGCGTCAGCGGAATGGGACCACCCAACTGGGCCCCGTGCCAGAGGCCCCGCATACACGCGTGCGCGTACGTACACACGCGCGGTCGGCGGTAACCCGTGGAACCCATGGGGTCCCATGGATCACTTCGCGTCTTCTAGCTCTCTTTCTCCTTCTTTCTCTCTCACTCTCTTCTCTTCTTTTATCCAATTCCCGCTCTGGAGAATGTCACTGAAGTCACCTAAGTCGGTAGCCGAATTGTTTCCATGCAAACGAACGGGCAGCGATTAAGAAAGCGTCTGACTACGAGCCCCGGAATGCCGGGCGGCTTCAGCGGAAAGGGACTTATCGAGGTGTCCATCTTCGTTCTCTTTTTTGTACCTTCGCTCGTTTTGTAGAGCAAAACTTACACGGCGCTCGCACTGGGAACCGCGTCAACGTGAAGCTTTCGTGTGGCGCAACGTGGGAAATTTGAATATTACTGTGATAAATATATAATTCGGGCGTAAGCTAGAATTTATTTGCGCAGCGAGGAACATTATGTTTTCGTCGAATTTATCCTTTTCATCATCTTTTTTTTATTAGTAGCCGTAATTGTAGTGGTCAACATGATCATAATTGTAGATAAGCGTTCAAAATCCNACCATTTATAGTTTTATATANATATATATATATAAAACCTTGTTTGTTGTTCAGCAAAAAATTCTCAGATTTTATTATTAAAATAATATAAATATTATACATTAAGAATAAAGGTATCTATATTATTTTTATGTCGAGTGTGATCGTTAACGTATTGTGCAATTTGTATAGCTTGAATTTTAAAGGAGCTGGAGAGAACTTGCTTTCGCCGTTTACATGTCACTTCGAGAACATTTATAGCGATCGTTAACGCGGATGATTATAAATACATCGCAAAATGCAAGTAGACACCTTTATTTGACTTGCAAATGCGTTTATTCAATCTTAATCTCCGCAGCGCGGTGATTAGACGTGAGAAGTGTGATCACTGTGTAGTGACTACAATAATTTATTGGATGAATAAGTAATGAGCCATGATAAATATTTATAATACAAATGTTGTGCGTTGCATCAAACAATTCTAAATCTCTTCAAAAACTTTATTACGAAGAACTATTATCTCACGAGATATGAAAGAAAATAACCATTCCGAGAATTTCGGTGAAAGAATTTAATATTTGCAAGCTTTCAGATTTCGTTATGTATCAAAAATTATATTGTTAATATTTTGATTTCTGTTTTCTTTTTCATAGAAACGCAATTTATATATTTTTTTTATCTTTATTTTAACGTAACTTGCGGCATATAGAATAGCGCGAATGTTTCGCGTATAATCTACCAGATTATCCTAAGCATCTTATAGTGCAGCTTTTAAAAGAACGCATGGTTTTCTCTCTTTATCTCTCTCCTCAGATTGTCCCATAAAATCACGGACATCAGCAATGGTATTCGAAAATCTAAATCCGCTGTACAGTTACGCTTTCAGCAGTTTGCAATTAAGGATTGATAGGAGTAAGTGCGACGGAGTAAGACATTACCGTGTCGAAGACGAATTCTGTCCGCGAGGTTTCAGGCCAATAACTTTAACGATGCCGAAGTCTCCGAGCGGAACGTGTCGGTCTCTTAGGAACATCTCTCGGCAGCGTATGCCGCATGCCTGTAATTAAACAGAAAATGGACGTTAATAAATTCTCATGAACGCCGAGCGATCAGATCCACCGTCGTAAAGTGTACCGTGGGAAGAGGGATGCACTTTCTTTCTCGGTGATACTCTTTAAACTGTTTGTGTGCGCGATTAAATTTTTATCGTGCGCATGAATTATCCCGCTTACGATGATCTTTTCCACAAATTATGTAGATATATATAACTCGCATCCGAGTGGCTGTGTCTTCACGGCAGCAGTTTTATTCCAAGAGACACGAATTACAATGTCGAGCCTGACTAATTGTGCAAGAAGTATTTGTGTATATACAATAATTGATCAAACCAAATAATTGATTCAAGTAAATCGAATAATAAATGATGTTACATTGAATCTTCACTTATGAGATTTTCGAAACAGGGAGCACCATGATAAAGTTTCCGAGAAAAATAATTAGTATAATTTAACAAGATTCCAAGTTTTCTTCTATAACATAAAATATCTCGTAATCAATAATTGTACCGCCCATTTTACTTTTACTACTAGACATATCGATTTTTTAATTGCTATATAATAATGTAATGTATTTATATGAGATAATAATTATAGAATTATTCAAGTTCGCTCTGAAATTTAATTTTCGAGCAAAATCGCGAGTTGAGAAGCACTGCGCTAGATGAGACGACGCTATCGTCAAATTTATGCAAGAATGTTGTGCGAGAAACGTAATGACGAAGGTGTTTTTTAGGCCGTATGGTCTGAAAACTATCTGGATCACGGAATTTCACTTTTTCTATCGTTCTTACAACGGCAGAGAAAGTGTTGTGTTGCGCATTCGCGCGATACGTTCATTATGCGTCTGATAGGCGCAATTGAAAATGTAAATGACTCTCGAATTAACAATTAGACACGGGATCGACCGCGCCGCGTAAACGATCAGCGACTACCACCGTGATAAATTCCGTCGCTGTAAATCAGCGGTTATGGTATCGTTGCGTGCACTATGTACGCCCGTAATAATTAAGCGATGAAGAGAAGATTGGCCTACCTGATTACGGCGCGTTGTTTACTGAACATTGCACGATCGATCGCCGGCTCGCGAATCGACAGTTTAAACACTGTCCCTCGATTACTAATTCGAATGTAAATTCAAATCTTAATCATGCTGCACATAACAGAGATAGATCAACTATTAATGTGTAATTATCTATGACGGAATTAACGAGATCATTAAATTATTTTCAATACAGACGCTTTTTGGAGAAAGAAGATCAAGCTTCTGATATTGCACACCGAGTGATTTATAAGTATCAACGGCCGATCCGAGAGGGTTGAGAGTGAAACGGTAATCGGGTGGAGGCGCGGGGAGAGAAAAGGAAATAAAGGAAGGGGAAGGGATCGTAAGATCGTCACGGCGGCGACAATCTGTTGGGCGAAAACGCCTCGCCGCGCCGGTCCTCGAGTTACGGAGTTAGATTCATCGAGTTCTGGCCCGCTCTCTCTCTCTCTCTCTCTCTCTCTCTCTCTCTCTCTCTCTCTCTCTCTCTCTCTCTCTCTCTCTCTCTCTCTCTCGCGAGGTAATGGCCGATTTTTTGCTCGATCCGGAGACACAGGCCGAACCGGGGGCTTTTATTGGGGCTTAAGCTGCCGGGAAAAGAAGGTGGCTCCATGATAGATGCGAGCGAACAACGGCTACATGGGTGGCCTGCACCGTCACACGCGGCGTACTAGCCACCCCGAAGACATTCGCCGCGGCTGTGATACCAAATCGTGCCGCGCGCTTATATTCGATATGGCGAACGCCGTGACGGGCGCGATTCTCGTCTTTGGCGGTCGCGAGGGCGCCGGCGCCTCGCCTCGCGACGTTGCGTAACGGCGAATCTGTAGCACTGACTCCGCTAAAAAAGGAGCTAAACTTTACGATCGCGTTATGAACTTAGACCCCGCCATTTAGAAATATTACAGATAATTTGATATAAGAAACTTATAACGTGATTCTGATTTTCATACATAATTGTAGATTGATATCATTATATGTATATTTAATTGTACATATCGAGAACAAATCTCGCTCGTTTGCGATTTAATAACCTAAGGAAACGGCGGTCGAGCTGTTGATCCCCGGGTGATTTTCCTCGCGACTTTCTAATTCCGTTAAAGGATTTCGTTATGTTCAAACGAAAACAGGGAAGTTGACGCGGAGACGAAGCGTGAAATTTAATGAGTCGAAAAGCGCCAGTTATACCGGGAATCCGCGAACGGCATCCGCGCGGGACCGTGGGTATTCCTTAAACACCATGACCACGTTTCGCGAGGCGGCCACAAAAGCGAAGTATCGCGCTAACTGCACTTGAAACGCGTGAAAATGTCTGCAGCCGCTATGTTTACGATTACCGTCTCCCGTTTATTGCTCCTTTGAGAAGACACTTAACCCTGTGCGCCGCGGAGAAAATTGTAAACCGGAGGCCTGTAAAGATCGCGCGCATCCACAGCGTGCTACAACGAATTTACAAACTGTCGTTTCGTCACACTACTGCTTTCCTTCGCTTGTCTCATCATTACTCTCGCAAAGTTTAATACACAATAGGTATTTAAATAAACATTGTATGTACAAAAATTATTAGCAAACACAATCAGTTTTCAATATACATATACATATATTTTCGTACGAGGAGCTTTTCTTAATATTCTTAATAATATAATAAATTAAAAAGATATGATCAAAAAATCAAAATGCTTCACTTTTGTTTAAAAATTGTATAGAATAGTATTTAAAATAAAACTGATATTATATCAAAATTTCTAATCGGTTGATCATGTAATTTCCATGAAAATAAAAATTAAAATTAGAATCTTACATGTCGGTGAAATCGTTTATTCAAGGAGAGATGCAGTATTACTTGCCCGGACGAATCTAACCTGGACGACTCATTTCGTAAGACTGCACAAATCTATGGTGCATTCCGTTCATTTTCATGCGTGATGCGCATGATGCATCATTTATCCTTGTTTTTTTAGTGAACAAGAAGGATAAATGATGCATTATGGCCATTATGCGTATGATGCATGAAACAAAACGCACCTTACTAGAAAACTGCTCCGCGAGACGCGAGTTCGAGCTTCGCTCCCGGAGGGCGGGGGAGGCACAGGGGGGCCAATCAATCGGGCACGATCAGGTAACGCCGCGAAATTAACTGCGAAAAAACTAGAAAGACGACTAGACTCGCGACTGTTGCAGGAAATTTCCTTGCGACGATTCCGGAACTTTTCAGAGCTCGAACGAAACATACAGAAACGGAAATACTTAAAATAAAATAAACCTACATACATATAATTACACTGAACAATGATGTATTATGTTATTTTACTTTTGAAAATGCTTCGATGTTTATGAAAACTTAAATAAACAGTTAGAGCAAACCTGTTTTTATCCTTGTAAAAATTCAATTCATTCCACCATGTAGTTTTTTTTTATATACAAATAAAATACTGATAATATGCTTATTTGTTATAAATTAAACAAATCCAACGTGAGAACTTCGCAACCCCCGTATGTATACAAAAAATATATACATATATAATATACGTATATAATATACATATATAATATACATATATAATATATATATAATACACTTTTTTATAACAGATTGATTTTGGATTTTAAAAAATGTCAAAATATATAATTCTCAACACAATACAAATTATAATTTTAATATTCCACTTAACTTATCTCCAATTTAATCTGACAATGAGTACGAAAATCTTGTACAGTTCTAGTTATTTTTTATCCATGACATATGTACATTAAAGCTACAATTGTAATATGTATTACTATCTAATATGTTTTTAATATGTACATTAAATTTTAATGTATATGTTAAACACTATAGTATTCGTCTTGGAAAGAGTGTGCGCATATATAACTTACTTTGTAAAATCGCAAAAATTATGTATATTTATTTTATAATTATATAGAGTTTGTAGATTGTTAAAATAATTCTTGCATTTGGAAAATATGTTAGATTATAAATACAAAATCAATGTTCGCTTGATCTATAAATCAAGTATCGAATTACAACAAAATGTATATAAATTAATATATTATAAAATAAGTAGAATATAGAAAAATAAAATTATATAAGTTACATCAAAGTTATTATTAAAATAACTCGAAAATTCCTGAATACCTATTTAAAATTTTCGAGATATCGTTACAATCGTTATCATAACGAACAGTGTGGTAGATCAAGCTACATTCGTTAAAACTTTGTTTATATACATTCTTCTTATATCAATACCTTCTTACATTAGTACTGTTTCTAGACATACCATACCGTGCGGTAAACATGTTTTGAAGGTATGTTTACCGTGCGATAAACGAATTGACGAAATTTTCCAAAACATTGCTAGGATATACGAACGGAGGTAGGTCATATTGTCATGTGATGATCGACTTTGGTGTTTTTGATCGACTTTACCGTTCACGAGTGTAGACATCTGAACTTATACTCAGCAGTAGGACGAAAGTTACTTTCCATTTTAGACGTGTATCACGTACGATTACCCACTTGTAAAATTCAATTTCTTGGTAATTTCAAAGTTTCTTAGTAATTGTGAAAATTTAATAATTATAAAAATGACAAAAAAAAAACAGTGCCTACAAGAATGGAAGAATCAGTGAAGACACTGATTATGTACTGACTTTTAAAGAAGGATGATGTAATGTCAGTTAAAGATCTTAATGGTGAGTAATATTATTTCTTAAGTAATTTTAATTATAAATGTAAAGATAAACGAATGTTACTTTTGCAGATGAATTTAAAAATGTTATCGGAGAATTTATTCCGTATCATAGATTGGGATTTCCTAATCTTCATGCATTATTGCAAACTATAGATGGTTTAGAAACTTGGAACAATTTTGGTGAAGAGGTAGTAAAGATAAATGATAAAACGGTCGTTCTCAACAAATTTCAACAACAACTATATCTAAAGAATTACTCGAAGGCCAAAGTATGCTTACAGCAATTTGTATTTTACAACATAGAGTCTTATATTGTATAGACTCTAATATTGTATGGACTCTAATACACACAATAATATAAAACTTTATTTTAGGAACTAGGAATATTATAAATCTATGCAAAAACTGTGCAATCTTCAACCGCAATGAGCGTAGAGAAAAGAATAGATTAATTTATTATATCGCACCAATAGACGAGAAAGAGATTTCGCTCATTATCGTAATTCAAATTTATTTCAAATCAGTAAGATGTTTAGTTTCTTTTATATCTATATTTTTTTATATCTATATTAATTTACTTTAGATGGCCTTCTTTATAAAAGTAATTTCTTGCGTGAAAAGGAAAATTACGATCCGATATGAATAAAAACAAATAAATTGATGTATTAATATTGTGATTCAAAATAAAAAATTGATATCTAATGTGTTACATTATATTATAATAAGTTATGAAATAATCTTTTTCATTATTAAAAAATTTTTATATTTTACGTTGATTTTGTTAATATTTAAGAAGAGGCGTATCCCTTCCGTCAACTATCCTCGCAGATGATCGAGCATACTTCCTCAATATTTCTCAATCCAAAAAATTGCAATCAATCACATGTGCAGGAAATGCAGGAAATGTTTTCCTCAAACTTAGTATCACGAATAACCATTTTATTTAATACAGAACCTTTTATCTACTTAAAATAATTTCCATAAGTATTGGGTTGCGCGTCTTATCCTGATTATCCTTGAATTATCACTGCCTCATTTACTACTTACCGCTTGTCAATCATCCAATACTCATCCGTCCTCATTTCTCAGATTGAGGTAAGTATCGAGTTAATGACAGTAAAACAACAAGTCGCATATGCGCGTTTTTAAGAGCACGGCCTCCTCGGGAAAGTAATTTGTGCGTAACGCGAAAACATCGATTCGATAATGTTACGCGATATATATCACTCACGCGATCGTTATATCTTTTTCTACCCTCTCGCAACATGGATGCCATTTAATCGCTGAACTGGCCTGCGGAAATACGAGATGCGTATAATTATCACATTTACGTTACACATGTGCTGCGAGAATGTGCAACGGCGGTTGCGACACGGTCACTTCATATTTAATGCATCGGCATCGTTTACGTTACTGCAGTTGCAATTTTATTGCAATTTTCAACGTATCTGTTCTATACAATGTGTCTATACACAGAATGTACGGTATTATAATTATTCTCTTTTTCTTGTCCCGACTTGATCTATTTCGTTCCACGTGTGGGGCACGCGGGCCACCCGCGAATTGAGGTGATACAGAAGGATGAAGAGCGAGCAAGGACGCGTATCGAGGAATCCTCTTCTCCGACTGTCCACGGCGTGATTTTGTCGCATCATTATCGTGGCCGACATCGCTGAAACGATATACGACAGTCAACGGATCTGCTAACGATTTCCGAGTGACTCTGGCCTTTCCTACTATTTCGCTTTCAAATTGTTCGACCGCGATGCGCCCGATTATGTCGATCTATTACAGATTACTATAGTGAATATTGTGGAGCCGCGATTGATTCGGACATTTATTTTATTTTACATGAGTTGAGATTTGTACGATAAAAAGGTTCCATTGGATTCGCACCGTTTAACTTTGTTGTTGCACATGTGGGCTATCCGTAGCATTCAATTGGCACAATCTGCAAATTGTACAATGGAAATGATCTTAGAAAGTTTTGACTTTTTAAATATAATTTATATTGATAACTATTATAAAGTACGCAACTTTTATACAAGCTTTATTATACTTACAATTTTATTACCTGTAATATAAAATTTACATGAAAAAATTTAAAAAAAATGATAATATCACGCGTCAGTAAAATTGAGTAATAGATTTACTCTATTTCTCTCATTCTCTCGGTAGCATTATGTAAGCCTATTAGGAGGACACGAGATATTCGTGAAAGGGGTACAGACGACGTTTGAGGAATGCCGAAAGCGAGGAGAACAGGGAGGTCAACCAGCGGCGGAGGCTAAACAGCAAAGAAGGGAAGCCAGAAGCTCGATGAGACCCTGGTTTTAATTAGTTGAAACCGACATGCCGAACTATCGACAGAATTGATGATGTTACAGATATGAACGTGCTTCTCTCTCCTGCAACTTCGTTTGGCTTCAAATACCCTTGTCAGTCTATATCATGTCTTCATATGCAATAACCATTTGCAGTGTATGAATACTATGTCTAACAGAATGTCTACAGAATTGCATGTCCATAGAATGGAACCATATGGAGTATAATTATCGATTATAAAAAATTTCGCTTTTTTTTCTACTAACGTTTTCAGTCGTGTTTTTAGAAAAAGTACGTGACACAAAATATATAATATTTCAATTGTTAATCATTTTAATACAAATAATCTGAATTATTGACATGTTTAATGTGCAAATAATGTAAGTGCATTTAATAGAGTATTTTCCATGCAATTAAATGCATCAATACTATAAGAAATATGCCGTGAGAGAGGTTTCGCTTTGATCTGATCAATCCGTGTGGGAGGTATTATGTGGCAGGCGGATAATCGGGGCGAACAAACGACCGGCGGATGAGAGCCACTGGGTCGTTTACAATTAAGCAATGTAACCGAGTCGCAGACGCGTGGAGCGTCGTGTGTGGTCCCAGGGGGAAGGAGGGGGAGAGGGCTCCGGTCCCACCTCTCTCTTTCCACTCTTTCCACTATAGTACCACCACTCCGCGGCGATGTCCCCACCACTTAGAGGTTCTCTTCGGCTGCTCGTTTCCTCCTTTTTGCTCTCTTTCCCCTTTGCTCACCCTGCTCACCGCGACTCTTTACGTTCTACGCTCGACCCGAAGATGGTGACTCATCTACCTATTGGCTACTACGATCCTTCGGGAATTCCGCGTCGTCGATCGTTCCCGACTGTCATAACTGAATCTCCAGAGAGAACGACGCGTCTCGCGTCGAACTTTGATAAAGAATTCTTAACGAAACCGCTCTCGTTGAAAGTAAAGTGGCGATAAAACTTTGTCGATGGAAACGCAGCAACACGTCATGCTCAGTATTGAGCCATTGAACGGAGCGTAGTACAAGTCACTTCTTTTAAAGAGACATTTTATAAATTTAGTTTAAAGACAAGTTTCATAAAAGTTATCTTTCTAATGTAAAACGCGGTTGTTTAATATTCTTCGCCTTATTCTCTTTAATAAAGAGGACAGTCTCGTATTGTGTTCTAGAATAACTAAAATATATATTTCCACATTCATGGAAGTACGTTACCCTGAGCTAAAGAATATCGTTGCTGTTAATAGAGATGCACATGTATCATTATGTTTATTTTTAATTTGATAATAACATTTTTTTTAGAAAATTCATTGACGCGAATACTAACAAGTTCCGCTGTTGGATAGAGCTGTGACGTGTAAAGGAGTCTACAAGGAGACGTGTTTGGAGTTTGGACTTGTCCGGAGGCGCGGATGCGTTAAGCTGGACATGACACTATGAAACTAAATACGGATCGTCGGGCCCGAGTCGAGATTCTCCGCGATTCAAAAAGTGTCACAAACCATCCTATGTTATGGGACCCTCTCACTTAATTTTCATTAAGATCAATCTTACGGATCGGATCAATAGCAAGACAATATCATGTTTCATAGACTTTTTTTTCTATCCACACCATATTAGATTGCAATTAAATTGCGATGGAATAGATTTCTATTAATTTTTACATAAAATAGAACAAATAATGGAGCGCTATTCAAATTTCTTGTATATATTTCTTGTGCAATAGAATCGAATTATAATAAAATTCCTAGTGATTGAAAGTTGAAATTATTAATTATATTAAAATACAAAATAGATGAATTGCAGTAAATAAGTGATATTAAAATATTAAAATAAAAAAAAATCTTAGTGTTACTATTGTTGGCAATAAGAATAGGTATTTTCAAACTCTTATTAACTTCAATGAAAGTCAATTGAAAGTCAATATTAATATTGTACATCTGATACGTAAGCGTCGAATAATATGGCTGAATTGTTCACAAATTGTCTTATCACAAATACGCAGACTGTTGATTTGTATGAATACTAATATGATAACGGTTTTATCAGAAATTATTTCCACAGATTCAATATATTACATATTAATACTTTTTTAAGAAAGCGAACGAAAATTATTATTCAGATATTTAAAATATTTTTTGTTTCAATTAATATCCTTGAAAGATTTTATTACTTTTATTTAATTATTCAAAAGATATTTTTTTGCGTTACCTTCTCGTACAGGATTAAATGTCGTCGCTTCAAAGACGAAATATGTATTTTGCGTCGACGGCTTTGCGAATCATATCCCTTGCACCCCTCGCGCGCGCGTTCCCCCGTAATGTTCTGCACGGTTAATGAAGAGTTCGCCATGTCCTGGGATGGCAGCTGACGTTGCATTCATGCATGAGAGCGGCGCGTCCCAGTCATTTGGCCACTCGTGCGTCTAAAAACAAGGCAAACGCGCAAGTTTTGTCCCGTCGATGCCGGGGTATAACGCGCCTTCCATGGGAACTCGAAAAGGCCAGAAGAAAATTTCGGAGGGGAGATCGCGCGACCGTTGGCCCACACATCGTGTTGTCGGAACATGCGGATTGAGCCATTAAAAGCCTGGTTGAGGCCTCTTTCGGGGAAATTCGCGAGACAGAGAGTTCGTTATTAGCGCCGCGACGCGTCTCGAATCGCGCGTTAAGCCGTCTAGACTGAAATGTCGAGACAGAGTCATAGGAATATTTCTCAAATAGTCAAAAAATGTTTTCTTCGTAATATAATATACATATAATATAACATTATCAATTTTTTATACTAAAAATATCTGCAATCTTATACATTTTCAACATATTTTCTCTGTAAATTTAATTATATTAAATTGTATTATATATTACTATAATTATTATTCCATTTATGTAATCTATATTATTTATAACATCAATTGCTTCTAATAATATCTAGAAATATAATTTCGTTATTCATTAAAGACTGCCAAAAATAAAGTCATATAATTTCCTTTCGTCTTATTACATATTGGACGTATCAGCAGTTATCATTAATGTAGATAGTCATTTAATATCTCGCTACGCATTAAATACCAATATTCAGGGATGAGGAATTTTTTGAGTGGAAAGGAAAGAGCGGCACGAGAAGATCGGCGGCTATCACGCGCGAAACCTCCGCCCTCCCCCTCGGCCCCTTCTGGAGAGATAATTTATTGGTCAATCAAAATGACGCATGGAGGTATAAGGTGACACGTCAGCGTACACGGCTAACCATTAATTTTAATACCCGTCAGCGTCAGATCCTCCGATGCTTTCCACGTTGCCTCATCCCGCTCCCTTCCCACCCACCGACGGTGGTGCGTATCCATCGGCATCGGCTACCGTACGACTAATGCCTCGTTCGCCAACGACAATCATCCTCGGAGATCTCTCCGGTCGCTCCGATCTCTCACGGCCGCCACGAATTATTATCCTTCTCTTAATCCCGGCATCGTCGAGCGTGAACGCCGCGCTGCGCCGCGCCGCGCCAAGCCGACCAGGTGAGGCATAACGCCGGGAAAAAGAACCGTGCCGCAGAGATACGATCGGTTTCGAGACTGCCGTGACCGGTCGACGCGCGGATATATCGGCGCTATGCGCTAAGAACGCGTCGAGAGGAATGCGAGTGCGAGCGCGGCGTGTCGATTGATAACGCGACGCTCTTATCGGCGCATCTACCATTACGCATTAGCCGCTCGTACGTGGAGGTCGGTCGATTCGCCATAGATTTTGCCACGGTCCGTCCTACGATGCGGCTCCCATCGTTCAGTTAACGATTATCGCCGTGTTAGTAAATGTACGCGTAATAGGTACGAGAGGCTATCGACTATCGCGATAATTAATGTAGGACTACCTTAACGTTTTACTCCTTACCGTTTAAATTCGCATGTAAACGTAAATTTTTCAGTGTCATATTTATTCAGGATAACCAGCTATTATGGTACCTAAATTGATTAATTAAGTAATCTCGAATAATCATCTTCATCGGAAGATATTGCACCTTCCGCACAGTCGCCTTATTGAGCAACAGGAAATCAATGAAACTCGTTTACTCCTCTCATAAGAGAAATAAACCCGTTAACGCCTTCAATTTCCCGTTCATCAATTCCAAGAAGGCCAGACACTTTCGTACACAAGCAGCAGGAAGCACGGTGGTATTTAGATAATGATCCCAGCGTTTCTTATCAGCCGAGAAACGGGGTGAAAAAATGCTACCGTTGCTGCGGCTTCACCGGAAGCGATTCATTGGTTTATCATCTCATAAATGCGATTGAATATACATATAAATTATCGTTTACTGTGAACAAAACAAACTCTCAATGATTCTCCGTGTAGGTACATACAACGATACGCAGTCTAATAAATTTTAGCTAACAGCTAAAAAATTAACGAATAAAGTTTGTTACAAATTTAAAAAATTCTTTCAGGAAAAACATTGACATATGATTTCAATTTCGAGAGGACATTGTGCTAAATTTGGATACAGATGCTTGTTTTAAGTTAATATTACCTTGTCAAATATTCGAGAAGAGTAACGAATGTCGAACAAATGAACACGAAGCGAAGACCAACGAGACGGATGCATAATACAAACTTGAGCTCCTCTCTCTCGTTCACGTGGAATATACGCGGTTCTCCGAGAATGCCGAACGGGTCGGCCGGGGTTAATGCCTGCGTACCCCCTCACGTGCATCTGCTTTTCTCTTGGTTGTATCTCATTTATAAAGATTCCAGGACAAAGGAACAGGAACGATCGTCTTTATGGATCTGGCGTGGCGTTTGACCCCCCCGACGCCCAAAGAGGCATCGCCGGACGTACGGACAGACAGAAGCGCGAGTCTGTCAAGTACCGCGATTCTAATCTGACAGGGACGTATTGGGCCCCGCTTGACCACTGCCGGGGTCCGAGGGATCGACCGATCGGACGTCGTACATATCTCGGCTATTATTAGTCCTAACCGACGCGGCCGGCATAGTATTTCCATACATTCCAGAGCGCTGAAACGCGGTCGATTTCGGCATTTCATCATGAAATCTGAACATGCATCGGAGATCTGCCCGGAGGAAAATCAGACGCAACGATATACTCGGCGACGACTAAATTATGCACATCTTTCTCCGACATTGTAAAGCTCTCGAATGATGGAAGTGCGCTTGTATGGGAAAAGAAACCTTGACACGAAACACTTTTCTCCATTAATGTAAACATGAGCGAACGAAAACAAAATTAATGATATTGTCACATGTAGTTGAATATGATAAAAAGTACACGTTATCACATATCTTTCAAGATTATGATTTAGCAATTTCGCGGAGTTGCGCCAATCATTAGTCATCTAACTTGCAAGTTTTAGCGATTTCGTTTATTTTAGAGTTGTAATGGCTGAGCATTTGTATCGCACATCTTAGGGAAACCTTACTGGGTCAAGACGGTATCGTTATACCTAATCGTCGTAGCGTTAAAAAGAGCCATTTCTTCTCGTGGACGAGGGTATAACGGAAGTTTAGTCGAAAGTGACTATCGTCGATTATTCGTCATGTCAGTCCTTCCACTCTGCCGTAGCTTGTACGTTAATGTTACCTATTACTTACCAGGCACCCCTTTTGACAGCAACGTTCGAGTTCCGATGTTCCCTCGGATATCTTCGGTTTTCAACCTTTGACTTTTGATGACAAAAGACGTTTCGCGCTCAATTATAATTCCGCGGGGAATTTTGAAGTTTGTTTGAATTTATTTATTTATTTTCTTCCGTAAAACAGTTTCTTTTCTATTACGTTTCAAAATTTAAACAACGTAGAATAACGATAAAGAGATTATTATTTGTGAGATGTTTAAATAATATATAACATTCATCTGAAAAATTATTATTCATTTTTAAGTTATAAATTTCGTATTCGTTTTCAAATCGTCTCAGAAAATAAACTTATTACGTAATAATTGCGCGGTTAACCGGAAAAAAATCTAATATTTCCCGATGTAATAAAGAGGTACTAAAGAGAACAGGGACAGAGTGCGTAGTTTTGTGCGAACAGCGACAGTGGGGTTAAATGAAGTATACAACGCGCTAACCGACACCACTCGCGATCGGCGTAACGCAACACACGCAACGCGTTTACGGTATAACGTAGGCGTGGCTGGCTTGATATCAACGATGGCCACCTTTCGACTGTAAATCAATCGATATCTCGCCTGCAGGAGGGGCTTTTCATGGGGCTTGTACGATGCCTGAAACGAGCCGGGGATGGAAGCATGCGCCAAATGCTGAATGCGAATCGACCCGCCCCGCCACTTTCATCCGTATAGAGATCGTCTCGACCATCGTTCTCGCTTTCCGTTGCAACGCGCTGAAAATATTTAACAAGAGCTGACACATTTTTATTTTATTTATGTCGCTACGAATTACTCACAAGACAAATAGGATACAATCCATGGAAATTAATATTGTAATTTTTAATCATATACTTGTAACAGTCATATTTTTGCGTGATTGATAGTATTTCTAAAGAACTTTTATTATAGATTTTTAGAATTACGAAATTTTTTTTTAAATTCTTAAAAAATATTTGTCAAGTTTAATATTATTCGAATATAATTTGCTTTTCGCTTCTGTGACGCAGCGACTTATTTGCCTGTTATAGTCATTGATTGTGACTTGTCTCGCGGATGACATGCCGCCATGTCGTAATTCATTAATCGCGCTTTCGATACCGCACAGCTGTCGATGTCTGTCGTAGATAATTCTTTACCCGGGCAAACGTTCACGTGACTGGGAGTGATGGTAGGTGTTGACAAAATAAATCATGCTCGTTGGCTTGATAATGGGAATATTTAATTCGAATTTAAATAATCTTACAAGTATCAGTTGTCGCGTGATCGTTCGTATGCGCTACACTTCATATACCATACGTAAATAAATAGCTAAGTTACATTTTAAACAGTCTATCGGGACAATGCCGTCGCTAAATGGTAAATTATGTACACGTCGTTCCGTAATTACATATACAACACACCTATACATAGCTCGTCTCTATTTATTTCTCTTTTTTATTATGTATAATCTTCTATTGCACGTCGCAATCACTCCAGTTTTCTCCGCGATGTATAATATCTTACATTTTTACAATAAATTAACGAAAAATCTGATATCCCCTGTACTCTTACTCGCCCGATCTCGATTTTTCTTCGTTATCAGACGATCCTGTAAATTTAAATTAAACAATCAGCCGGAAAAATTGCAAAAAATGGCACTTGTTAATCTCCTTCGTAACAAACTAATCGCTGCATGCCATCGCACGATACACTAATCGAATATATTTTATTTCTTTAACAAACTCGATCAATTTTGCGAGAGAAAAGTTTATTTAATAATATCAGCATCCTCTTGTTAGGAAAATTCATTTCTCTTCTTCCAAGGATGCGAAATATTATTAGCTATCAAATATTAGCTATTTCTCTTTTTTCTTTGCACGGCAATACTTTATACAAAACATCTCAGAAAATTCATTAGTTTTCCAAAGAGCTTTGTAGCATTGTTTGCTCTCGACAAAATCTGATGAATTGTATGTGTGCTGCGGTCTAGGAACCTGTGCCGTAGCGCTTATCATCTCTTCTCAAAGCGATGGCAAGGAACAGCGATCATAACTTATTCGCGTAGCCATCTCGGTAAAACTAACTTCCCGTTCATGATTATTTCGAAGGGCAAACGACATTCGCCAAACTGTTGTTCTATCGGAAGCTCTAATTACAAGACAAGAATTTCTCGAGTTGACTCTGTCTAACGAGTTGTACTAATACGTCTAGCGAAATAAATATTCCAGTCTTTCATTTTAAGGAAGAGAAATGACAGACCGTTGACTCTGGTCCGCTGTACAAGTACGTTTTTCTTAGCTTTTTGGCCTGATGATATAACTCTTCAAATTAATACACTACAATTATCTTCTTTTTTAAAGTAATGTATAAAAATTTACACCGCGCGTGCTTTGGTTGGTTTATAATTTGTTTTCAAAAATTTGCAAAATCAGAAAAATAAGATGAACATATTTTTTAATAATATCTTCATTTATTTTTATTTTTTGCAGAAAAAATTGTAGAGTTCAAAAAAGACTATTTCTGGAAATGGAATTATAATATCAATTTTTCTGATCATATTGGAAATTTTTTTTTACGCTAAGTAATCTGGTATTTTTCCAGATTTTATTTTATCTTTTATTTTTCTAAAAAATTCTTACACAAAGGATTAAAATAGAGAATGAATCGACTTTCGCTTTTATAACTTCTTTGGAGTCAAATATAAAATTCAGGGGTCAAAGTTGCAAGCTAAATTCCGTCGAGCGTTCATTTAAGTTTGCAGTCGTCATTTCGCTTGAAGTTCCGCGGCCTGTTCCTCTTCCTCTTTAGTAAGCGGTACTGTCGAGTGATTATAGAGCCCCTGTGCCATCAGCTGAAGCGCTAGAGGATTTTTCTGGCCGCTAGCCTTTTTAATTTTCGCTCGCTTATTCTGGAACCAGATCTTGATCTGCGCCTCGTTCAGACCTAAATCCCTCGAGAGCTGCTGCCTCCGTCTTTCCGTCAGGTATCGGTTCTCCGCGAATTCTCTCTTCAGTCTCGCTAACTGTTCACCACTGAACGCAGTCCTGGGACGTTTCTCTTCGGGGGTGCCGCCGCCGCCGCCGCTGCGTCCGTCCGTCTTCTTTATTCTTCTCGTACGTGGACCTGAAAAACGGGATGATTCTAGCGTTAACTCGTATCTGTCAATATGTCCGTCTAATGATATTTTTACAATACTTGCAAAAATATCATGTTGAAATAAAATAAAAAAATTCTTTAGATGAACTTATCCACTTTAGAAGAATATACAAAACAATTCATATTAATTTTTTCTATTCCAGAGATAAATAGGTATGTTTAAAAAAATATATATTAAATAACCATATATCTTTCAGATTAACGAGATTTTTTTCAAAAAGTATTCTTTTCTTTCATAAAATTAAGCTTTCGTTTCCTTAATTGCTCGTTTCTCAATTGCTGTTCTCGTGTAAAGAAATGGAATTTCATAGATGACATATACATAAGACGTCAGGTTTTAAACAATACTACGCAATATCGCTCCACGAGCAGACATTGATTCAACAAGTTTACACGCCGATAAATCTGAGAAATTAACGAACCTCCGGTCGGCAAATTTTACGGCAACTTTTATTGTCTAGGCCTGTCTTAAGTGTTTTTCTCTCTGGCTCGCCGAGTCCAGTTATGCGCGTATGTTTTCTATAACAAACCAGTTGGGAGGAGCCGCGCGAGGTCGGAAAGTTCGTCGATGGAATAAACGTCTGGCTGAAAGGATCGTCCTGCTGACGAAGTAAATCCTTCTGTCTCGATCCTACCTGCCTTATCGCGCTTGCGGATGCGTTCGCGTGAAATCGCCGTGACGTCGCAACGGACCTGACAGCGGCGGCTTTATCGTAAATCAAACGCATTATTATTGTCGCCACGTTGCGCATCTCATACCGCAGCAACGTCACTATTCGCGCGTTTACGTTGCGTCAGCGTCAGACACCCGAGATCCGATCAGCTTCGCACGAGATCTCGACAAAGAAATCACAAGCTGGATTAACAGGAAGGGGAGATAATATAAATATAATAAATTTAATGCAGCAAGTATATTCGATTATTTTTATTGCGAAATATAATTTGAATTTCTCAATATGAGGAAATATTTCGAATTCGGTGACATTTACTTCGTGAAAAGTGAAATCTTTTGAAGATTGGTCAAATCGATCTTTCACGCGTTTTTCGCATGTAAGAGAGACGCGCGGCACAACGCTTCGCCAAATAAGGGCCGCGATCCTAGACGCGATTCGCTTTTTCCCGCGTGACTCTCATGTGATTCCCGCATGTAATTCCCAGCTAATAATTCAAGGGATAAACACTGTGTGCCGCCCGACGCGGCACGAACGCACCGCGTTTACACGCGCGCAGTACCGGCAGCTATAATTGCGTATAAATCAAATCATAACGATCAACACTGGCGTTATCGGTCGGTCCGATCTGCTGAATATTCCGTGGAAATTTCGAGACCGCCTCGCGATGATCGGCTTGTGCGCCATACACGTCGCCCAGTCGTTTCCGAAGCGAGAGATCATATACCTCCTCGCGTGGAAAAAGCGCGTAGATCGACTCGACTCTTTGCGTGATCCGCTAGGATGTCATTACGCAACTTGGAGCAAACCATCGATCATATCACGCCGATTCTATTAAACTTAATAAAATCTGGAATACCTCGAAGAAAAAAAGTTGATCGTGAGATGTTTTACACATGTAGTGAATAAAGTCTTGAAATAAATATTATATTCAATACCACGTTTCTTGACACGTTATATTTAACGTATTCGTTACTTGATCATTCTTCTTTTTTTTTTTCTTGAATCTTTACAGAAGATTGTAGTCGGAAATTGCAAAAATATTTCGCAACGGATTTCTCAACAGTCATATGTTTTATTAGATATTAGAGACTTTTAGAGGAGAGACATCGCGCTGTTACAGAGTAACAAATATCCGTGAAAACTTGATTATGATCTATGTAACGTCAGACAGTTTGTGACCAGGTTTAACGATCGGCTAAGAGAGATCAGAAATTACAGGCTTGTGGAGTATAAGTCGCATTGCCAATGATAATTATCGAATGTTGTTCAGCGATAGTAAATTACCGTCGACGACGAGGGTCGTCCGGCACGTATGAATTTCGCGGTGAAAATCGTTTTACAACGCGTAATCATTCAAAGCGAAGATCATGGTAAATGCTTTAAGTAATATTATCGGAAAAGCAGTTTGTTCCGCACGATCAAGCATCGACGCACGTCGTCGAGACTTAAGTCGTTAGTTTCCCGTCTGCGATTGGCTCTTACAGCTGGCGACGCGATCGATTTCTACATGTGCGGTCATAAAAAAATCTCTTAAGAAATTCATCTTCGCGTCGAGCTCGATGGCGCCCGTAAAATATCTTACAAGATTGCAATTGGTCGTGACACAGTGCTGTTTTTTTTTTGCATTTCGCCAGACATGCCAATATTTAGAAAGAGAGATATTTAGATATACGTATGACAATAACACGTCGTATTTATTGTTATTTCTTTTGCGAATTTACCCAATCAACGAAATATTATGGGAAAGATCATTCCCTAAAGTTCCTAAATTATTTTCAGAATAAAAACAAAATTTGGCGGATAAATAAATAGAGAGAAAAAGGAAAAATACGTGGAAAATAATTTTTCGAGGCTGTTAAAATGATAAGCTCGCTTGCGGAATATCGCGAGATGCCGAGGTATCGGCTAGTTGCGCTAAACGTACGCATACCATTCTTGGCAGTTTTCTCCTCCTCAGGAATGACTGAGGTAACGAACAGTCGGCAGTCTAATTACTTAAGCGAGGCAGTCTTGCAGTCAAGCGGAGGAAACGCGCGCCGAGAGAAGAGCTTCTCGCGCTCCCCAGACTCGTCTCTCATCTCATTCTCGCCCTTCCCACTTACGGTAATCCCTCTCCAAAGACTCGAGGGTAAAACCAATAATGCTAAGGCGCCCTTCTCACCAGCTAAGCACAACCCCAAAAGTACCGTCGGCGGAATATCCGGCGACGTGCGGCCTCGGAGAAACACTAATTTCTTGGTCTCACTCTTAGAGATAGACGTCAGCTCGTAGCTCGGTCTGTCAGTTTAATTGCATTTTTTTTCGCAGCACAATCGTACACGCGCGTGGACGCCGAGCTGCTGCGTAGCGACATGACATTTACATTGCTAATCAGCAGTTCGGTCGTTACACGTGAAACACGCTGAATGATTTAAACAAACACTACTGATTAGTCATTTGCATGTGAATAATTTTATTATAAAATATGAGGCATTCCCGCGACACCTTGCGACGCGTCGCGAGAATGAAAGAGCGTATCGTTGAAATTCACGCTGCACATCAATACAAAGGATAAAGTTATAAGATCACCTGTCCATCGGCAATCGACCGCACTACTAATTTTCTCGTTCTATTTCTGAGATAGATGTCAGCTACTGGCCTCTAGTTTCTCCTTCGGGCGATTCTCGCGTAACGAATAGCAGCCGCTATTCTAGCAATCGCCCTTTCAGTCTGCTGCTCGACTTGCCCGTCACGTTGCTTTTAATTACATCCGTATCGGCAGAAACGTGAAGGAGGCGCAGCAGAGAATAAAAAGGCAGAGCGGTGTCTAGAATTCGTTAAAAATGATCTGTAAATTAGTAGGATTCCGCGCGGAGCAAATGACCGGCGATCGTGTTCGGAGAGTGAATTGCGTTGCTCCGCGTGCACGTTAAAGTGATATTTTAACCAAATGGTTCTAGTATAACAAAAATTGTACGATCAAAACGCAACGTGACAAAATGTGTCGCGAAATTACTAATAAAGCATTTTGAATATAAATGTACACTTTTAAATTCGTAATTGTACTCAATTTCAATTATTTTTAACCATTCCTTAGCTCGCCGCTGTTCCTATACACTGAGAGAAATGTTTTTGTATCATGAATCAAAGTTTTGTTGATATATGCTCAAGAAATTTATTTAGTTGCTGTAAACAAATATGTAATAAAAATTTTTGGTTCATAATACAAAACATTTCTCTCAGTGTATCATTAATTTAAACATAGAATTAAATAACATGATTATATTTATTTATATATAATATAAAAAACTCTACACTATATAACTACAATAATATATTAACTACACGTTTTGCATTATAATAATAACTTCAACACACATGGTAAAAATGTTAAAGATAACAAAATATTATTTACTCTTACTTAACTCAAGGAATTTAAATTTGGTCCCCTTTAATATTTAATAATGTACTCGGCTATCTTTCGACCAGATTATCATACCCGAGGCTAGAAACCTGAACGTAGAAAGCTGAACTACAATTTTATTTGACAGAATTAGAAAGTACGAAAAACAATACGACGGGAATATTTCAGAATTCAGTCGTAAACTAATAATAATCGTAAACTCCTCAACGGCGCAGCTTTCGCTCGAGTCTCGCGCCTTTCTTCCTTTACCGCTCGAATCTTTCGCTTCAAACGCCGCGCTCGTGACGCGATAATTACAGCGTTTATGAACGAAGCTCTCCGTATAGAGCGTGTCAACGACACAATGAGAATCGGCAATCATCCTGGATGATGCATCCAAACGGGTAAAAGGGAGATCTCGCGGTGCCAGTTAGTTGCGCTTCGGTCTCGCTTTCAGATAGACCATGTGCGATTAAATGGCCGTAGGCGAGAGGTAAGACGTACGGCCACGAATCGTTCTCGATACGTAAAGCAATCTACCTCGCTCGCTAAAGTGCTACCCGGCTCAATCATCGCGTCCCTTTCAGTCGCGCGTGGTCAACATTATCGGCAGAAATACGGGAACATCGCTGAAAGGGAAACAGCGTAAATAAAGTCGAGAGTATGCTAAAATTGTCCCCGCGCAATTTATTGGGGCGGTCTGCGCAAATGACGCGAGTGACACGGGCGGATGATGTACAATTTGCCTTGAATAAAAAGCTACGTGTTGGTTTGGGTCGTATTAGGTATTCATGACTAAAGGCGGTCCTCTCTTCTCCTTCCTCTTCCTCCTTCCGTCAACCGATGTCATCCGGTGATTACGGCGGTAGACTAGCATTGACAATTTAATGATAAGCTTTCGTCGTGCAAAAAACGGGTAATAAGTGATTATTACATTTTAACGAAGCGCATTTAATTGAGATTTGTTGCAAGAAGCGGCTTTTTCTTGCGGTTGCGCAATTGCGAATGTAATTTCGACAGTCTCGATTCGTTATAATTGTAGAACGTTAAAGAAGACAATTTATTGATCATTTCGAAACGGGCAATGTCGCAGATGTAAAGCCACGCCTTTTAATTAAGAGAAGAAAACTCGATCTTGTTCGCTTTCGTTATAAACATTGCCAGACTGTCCGGTAACGAATGCGTTAAATCAGCGTTGCGAAATTTATCACCGATAATTATGATATCCTCGTTAAAAGGCAACGAGTTGATACGTTAATAGAATGATACGAAGGAAGGACGCTGTCGTTAAGTCGTTATGGCCATTGCCTCGATGCAGTTGGTGAAGACGCACTTCATTCAATTTTCACCAATTAACTGAGCAAGTTCGATGACAGTCCTAATCATGCGAATAAAAAAGTGCAAACGTTTTCTAATATTAACTCCAGAACGATAATTTCATAAGAAAGATTTTGTAATTTTAATCTCTCCTTTTTGTCTACGATCCATAATTTATCTTTATCTCTGTTTTTCCATTGCGACATTTGAAAATATTTCTAAGCATCTTTTAATCTGATATAAGTATAATAATTTAGAGGTAATAGCAAACACGACTTTAAGAAAGTACGACGTGGTAAAGCATATCGGCAGAAGCATCGAAATAAACACAAGGATTAGCCGATCAAGCGTCACGTTCCCGTCGCGAATCGGAATGGAACGATCAAGCGATCGGCTTGCAGCGCGCGGACAGTTGCGAGAGCCGATCGACCTGTCCTTTCCGTGAATCTGATCGTCCCGTCCTTGTCCGGGTATGTGCATCGGGATATGTAGGAACGAGTCGCGAGCGAGCGGAGTCGCTTGAGTTATGACTACGGCCATTACTTGGGACAAACGAGGCTAAGCGTGTCGACATGGAGCTGAGCGGGCAGGTCTCCTCGATTCTTTCAAGTCATTCTTGACTCTCGAGAATTACGAGTGCTCTCTCTCTCTCTCTCTCTCTCTCTCTCTCTCTCTCTCTCTCTCTTTTTCTCTCCCGAGTCGCGAGTCTTCAGCGCGTTCACAATATCCGATTGACAGTTTTAAGGCCCCGACGTTGACTCCGCGTCGGCACTCGTTATCCAGGACGCGGATTCCGCATAGGCGCTTTATGTATTTTCTACGCTCGCCGCGAGCAAATATACGATATCGCGAGCGGCATAGCGATACCCTGTAACCCACATTTTCGAATTATTTACGTCGCAAGGTTTTTGCGATCCGCAGCTGTCTCCGCCGCGTACGTCAACGCCGATGATATTTCAGAGGCATAGACGGCTGGGACATAGAACGAAACGCGACGAAAAAGGTACTTTATGACAGTGTGTTCTAAGGAGGATACTAATTCTCTCTTTTGAACTAAAAAAGTTTCACATCGAGTAAAATTCCACGCGCGTACAAAGAAAATAAGACTGTAATAGTAAATCTTGAAAAATCAATTAATCCGCAAACAGTAAATGTTCTTAAATATTTGTAAAAAAGAAATAGCGCCTTTCTAAGTAATCATGTAGTATTCGTCAATATACTCTCAAAACTGTAAATTAATCCATATTATTTATTAATTACAGTGCGAGTCACAAAGAGGTGAAAGTCATCTTACATTTCGATGGATCAATCTGATTGCAAACCACTGGACGGATCCATACGCGTCATTGAGAGATATCGATTTAACACAGACATGCCAGCGATCGAGCTTACACAATAAGCGTATTAACGGCTTCGTACAGAAAAGCTCACGTTCCCTGATGCCATTTCGTCATTAGTCTCGTCTAGCCCGAGTACGGCTCGTAACTGCCGTGGGTCGTTACTTACTTCGTCCTGAGAACAAAAAAGAAAAAACATACCGATTAAAACTCGTGTCCCTCCGAACAACTTCATCAAATGCACATTTTACATTTATCCATTTTATTTTTTTGTGCACATAATGTGTCATCCGTTATTAATACATCTTATACATAGACATTGTTAATGCAAATATAAGTTTCAGACAGTATTAGTATCGCTGCAACTTAGCGAACGCTAAGATTTGAAATATAATTACGGAATAAGCACACGTCCGTAGTCTCAATTTTTTATCTCGTCGAACCGGCACGACAAACGGTACTTATAACGTTAAGATTTTCAGTTTGTCTAAGATTTTATTATATAAATATCGCTCGTTACGCGCCGTTTCCCATCGTGGTTGGCTGGATCTCTTATGAGGTCTTCGTTAAGGTGTTCCCGAGTTAACCCATAGAATTGTACGAAAAGTAACCATTGGATCCGCGGCTATATCCATAACCATAAATAATGATCACTGATTGGTCACTCGTTATTGGTCGATCGTTACTCGAGTGTACGTGACTGCGTTTACGTTTCCATGGGTCGTTAACTCGTTTCCATTAAGGCGCGGTCTTGTCTGCCTCTTTTCCTTTATCGCCGTTTCTTTCCGTCCCTTTTCCTCGCGTACCTTCCTTCACTTCGCTTAACTGTCATCCGATTTTAGATGCGCGGCATGTGTATCTTTACATTACGGCGATTAAGTGCCATTCTGAACGCGATGGTATTTCTTAAACGGTTCTTCAAGTACAAAACACTAATACGTCATGTCTTCGAGCTTCCATTATCGTAGAAATATTTTCTGGCGCAATCGTTACTGTTAAGTTCAGCAAAATAGTAATAATCATGTATTTCTTTCATGACGGATTTAATGTCACAAATTAAACAGTTTTTCAAAAGTCCAATGGGAAATAAATGGGAAAAATATTTTTTTAAATAACTTTTTTTAAATAATTTATTCTAAATTTGTAAAAAATTAAGATTTTATATAAGATCGTAATTACATATCTTTTTCATAACGAATTTAACATAAAATAATTAATTAAAACTACGACTTTTGAAACACCTATATATTTTAAAGCATAGGTATATAAAAGCTTTTTAAAAAATTGAAACACGAGACTATGAAATATTTGAATACAGAGGATCTACCTTTCAGATATTAATTCTCTCGCGAGGAACGTGCAGCTCGCAGTAATAAACATCAAAAATTACGAGCAGAAGACATTTGCGAGTAATGCGTAGCTCGAAGAGACGATTAATAGCTTCATTGCATCCTACGTCGTCGATGCAGAAGTACCGGTTTTACCAACGAGAGACCGCCCCTTTCTTATTCCTCTCGTTCCTTGTATTTGCTTTCGATCTTCCTCCTTCTCCTTGACATCGTCACCTATTCTCTTCGCGAAGCGATTATGAATAATAAGTAACAATTAATTTTAAATAGTTCTTAATGCATCGCCAATCGCTACTCATTATTGTTCATCAAACTTATAATTGGTTATATCAATATTTAAAAAGATTATGTCAAAATGTATGTACACATTCATGTGATTGTATTGTAATTTCTTGACATATATTAATTAGCATCGTGCAAAAAAGATATGTCTCCACACTTCGAATTGCAATGAAAGGGTTAGAAAGCGCGAGGCGATCCGTGCTGGATCCCAATTGCCAATGTGGCGCAAAGCAGGAACTATAATCTCCCGACGTCTTTTGCCATTTAGTTTTCGTGTAACCTCGATGTTATCTCGAGGAGGAAAGTCACTTCGCAGGGATCATTGCGCCCCAACGCGCAGTCACGATCGCCGCATTGCTACACATCGGCGTCGTGTCTTATGTGTTGTAGGCGTGACCGGCACTGTTGAGATCTTTATCGATTCGTCATTATTATTACGTTACATATCGGAATTACATTGGCCCCTCCTCCCCCCGATTAGAACGAGGTGTACGTCGAGGCTTCGAATTAACGCGCGGATAAGCGTGCGAGACGTACGACTGCGCGAGCTGGTTGTCGGCGAAACAAACCATCTTGACGACGCGCGCGAGATGTAACATTGTTCTCTCGCGTCGTGGAATTATTAATTATTACGTTGCGCGTACGGAGTTATCGCACGGATCATCGATCGTCACGGCGATCGTATCGTTCCGCGTCTATCTTGTCTTTCGGCGAAAATGCGCGGAGGAATTCGAGACCCCGGTAGCTGGTTCGCGTCAACGAGCAGTTACATATAATAAATATTTTTGATTCATTGCAAATTCATGTGTTGAGATTTGTTAAAGAGGATGCTTATGTGAAAGAAGATTGCATCTCGGTCGCAGAATGGCTACAATAAAGTTAAAGCAAAAATATGTGTTAATAAATTTTCTCTCTTTTTTTTTGAATGTATAAATCACATTTTTTTCTCGAGTTCGTAATATTGCACATTTGCGGCGAAGACGCATTTATATTCGATATGTGCTCGAAATTCTTGAGAAATACGGAACCTAAACAGAGAATCGATTAAGAAGAAAAAGAGAAGATCACGTAGAATTTATTAAACATGACAAGTAAGTAAGATTTATTCCGATACGCATGATTTACTTTTGAGGCCTCATGATTAGCGATTTATGAGGCTATCATCTTACAAGAAAATTATTAACGTTTTCATTCGAGTTACAAACGAGATATCGCAACTTTGTGCTGAATAACGCCGTTCTGTTCCCAGATATTCTGGACGCTGACGTAACGACGATTAATTGAATTAAAAGCGAAAGATAAAACGCGAGAATTCGCACGGATTTGCGAATCATTCGCGACTGAGGCGCAACGCGCGAGTGAATTATGATGCCGATGCACGTCGATGCCGCTTAAATAGCATCAATCAGTAAATTCGCGGCGTCGAGCGAACAGCAATTACAGCGCCCTGTAAAACGACGTACGATCGTCCTGTCTTACGGCGGCGTTCGAACGTCCTTTCCCACGACGGGGCTAGAACGTTTTCGCGCATCTCGGTGTTTCGCGCGTACTGCCCGCGCACGTGGACGCGGAGCGCACCGGCGTACCGGCGCGTAGAATCGGCACGTACCGCCGATTTAACGACCGTGCCGCCGTCCCGTAGATACACATCTCGTAATCGGATACAGCTCGCGATCACTTGCGATCACGTAAGCCCCGCGGTTTCCATCCCGAGCCGGCGAGAAGTCGACGTCGCGATTATGTCCCAGCGAAACGTAATGCGAGGTACTTTCGGCACTTTAAGCTTTGATCTATTTCACGACAATCGGTACCATCTTGTCCGGAGCAGAGCTTCGCGACAATGTCCATTTCGGATGGATAAAAATTCACTGTTATGCGAGAACTTGCTGTTTCGTCGTACGCGATGGTATCTTGCTGTACGTTCGTGTGGAAACAAAGATAAGATGTTAAAGGGACGGTGAAGTAAAGACGTAATCCGTTTCGCACGCGGTTTCCCTCTGACGCGCGAAAGGTCGCGCGCGTTTAACACGCGACGTGCATTTCCGTGCGTTTTCGCGCGCTCTCCACCGTGTTATTTATCCGCGCGCGCGTTACACGTTTGTTCCACCTTATTTTCAAATGCACGACATTATCTCGCCTCGTTGAGCGCGACGGGATAAGCGCGCGTGAGGAACACCGTGTGATTATCCCTGTGCGCTACCACAGATTATATTCCTCCTGGCGATTTTGTTGAATGCACATTTGATATTTAACCGGCGAGATTCGGTCTAAAATAGGTGATATTAACACCGCTGATTGATTTCTGGAAAATGATTAAGCCGAAAAACGGGCTTCCCTCCCTACATCTTTACGCTGCGCTCATTATTATCACAATATACCTTCTTCTCACGATCATAAGCTGCTTAAGTATTTGTCGAAGAGGAATCTTTTATCCTTATACATGTTTGTAATCACTTGATTATTTTGAATTATTATGCAGATGATGAGTAATATATTATAATTGTATAATGTAAAGATGTGAGTAATATAATTTCTCTGGATGTAAACTTAAATCACATCAATTACTTCTTCTTTTTGAAGTAAACTGCGATTAAATATCATACTGCCGCTCCCATTTCAGATCGCTCGTAGATTTCTTCTCAGCGGACAGACTTTAACAAGCTCTTTAAACTCCTCTCTATCCAGACTGCTTCCTGGTTCGTGAATTTAGCAATTTGATTAAATCTCACGGACGCGTGTTTCACTTTCCCTCCGGCCGGGAGTTATGTTTATCTGATTCCCGGTCGAGTCAATACAACGAGAATGCGGCGCAATTAGTATCTCATTAGACAGCGCGACTGTTCTAATTCCTTAGTTTCGCATTAGAAACGTCACTCCGCCGTGGAACGTAACGTGACGTTCCCTCGTGCCGCTCTTCGGCTTCTCTCGCCGGTTCACCCTTCCGCTCTATTACGTTCCCTCGGCTTCTCCAAGCATGTGGCAAGGAACTTGGTACGCACCAAAGTAAACTACCACCATTCTGACTCTCTTACATGGTGATTGACGCGAGCCGAGTCGGTGTCGACTCGGAATGATCATCCGTTTACCGTTTCAAAACGCTATCGAATCGCTCTGGATTCTGCGATCCCTGAATATATAATACTTTAATAAGAAAGAAAAAATTTTCCTTTAAAAATTTAAATTTTATTGTCATTAATTAAATGCGCAATCGTGAAAAATTTTAAATCGATTCAAATCGCAGATATTTTACATAACGATTTTCTTAATTTCGAATTTCCATGTAAGTGTCATAAAAAAAATCTCTTCACTACAATATATGCAGCTTAACGGCTCTTTGATGTAAAATTAGAGAGGCTCATAGTGATTGCCACGAGGGAGGTCGCGAGAATAGGCATGGCTCTTTATCACTGTCTTCTTTCTGTTCCGTCTCTCTTCTTCGCGAGCCACGTGCTCAGGAAGTTGCCGTTCACCGATGTAAACTATCGCATTTGCTAAAGCTAAAGATCCGAGCGAACGAAACGAGGCCATGAGTGCGCTCGACATTGTGTACAAAGAACGATGAGTTGATATGAGATATGACTAGGTAGACGCGCGAAGAGAACATGACGGAATATTATGTACATGAAGTTAGCACCGCTATTTTATTTTTAAAAAATAATAAAAATTGTGCTGTATTGTACTAAGTTTGTGCTACATTGTGCTGCAAAAATTAATGACATATCTCAAAAGACAAAGCATCAAATAAAAAAAATTTTTTTTTTTTGCCCAGCACCGCCATTTTCATTTAGCGACAAAATAAAAATTGTGTTTGATATAACGTTAACTATCGTATATTGTGCAGTAAAAATTTCAATTACATTTCTTCTCATTTTAAAAAGAAATATAAAACAAAAATCCGAACACGTGAGAGAATAAAGTACCTTTAATTTCATTGAGCTGCAAAAATCTCTAGTTGTGCTGACTTGTGCTAGGCTAGCACAGCTCGGATATGCATTTCTGCGTCCGTATCCGATTATTACAAAGTCGAATTACGGATACGAGTTACGCGTACGAATTATCTATCCGGAATTGTTTTTTGAAATATGCGATTAATTTTTACGGCACAATGTAACACAAAGTTAGCACAACACAGTACAATTTTTATTTAATAAAATTATATTATCCTTATCGAGACAGCGATAATATAATTTTATTAAATAAAAATTGTACTGTGTTGGGTTAAATTTGTGTTACATTGTGCCGTAATAACATCAATAATGTCACTCGAATTTCGCTTGTATAATTTACGTCGCGGATTGTCCTTTATTTTCCAAACTACGCGCTCGGACATCAATATGATCGGCGAAGCGTTTCTCTCATCTCCATTCGGAGATGACTAGAGATCTTTCCTATTATTTACCATATTTGGTAAGTCTTTCAGCTCTACTTCGTGGAAACAAGGACCAAATTTCTGCTTCGCGATCCGGCGTTTGTTTACATTGATTTCCGCGAAGAACGTCGCGCTCGGCCTAGCGCGCTCGCTTTTTTGCAGTTTTTCGTCGCTCGCTCGAGGTGCCTCGTTTTTTGGTTTCCCAGAAAGAAACTCGCGAAGTCGATTCTCGGAAATGTGTCCGAGGTGTTCTTCCCCTTCCAATTCTTTCCAAAACTTCGGAAAGGACTTCAGTTCTGTCGCGGAAATCGGAGCGCGAGGACGTATCGTTAATGCTCCGCGACCGCGCGACTCTTCGTCCGTGGAAAGTGAACATCGTACACGAATTCGGAAAGTTGGAAGTGTCGAATCGGGTAACGGACGATCGCCTCGGTCCTTCTATTACTTTATACCGTGATAGTGATCAAGTGATACATTGATATTATGAGAAACAGTGCGCGGAGCATTCGATATCTCTAAGCGCGTCGAAGGGTGAAAAAGGACCTAACCTAACCGGGAAACGGGGAGAAGTAAGCGACAGCCGACGGCCGAAATTTCGATAATCACGTCGTAACAATCTTCGTTCGATCGCTTACTTACGGTGTATACCGTTCGACTGATAGTGATAGTGTGATTGTTTAAAGTGAGGATGCAAAGAATTACAGAAAGACGGAAAAGGATACCCGGAAACGGGGAGAAATAAGCGACGGCCGACGGTGATTTACTATTGTTGTACATACATACATGAAGTTAGATTCAATTCGCATGCTAATGCGAATAGATATGCTTGCTTAAAAGCATACATATCTTCTTTGTTTCGTAAAATCGAGATAAACGTAAAAATTAATTTTGAGATTTCAAAAATAATAGCTCNAGCNTCGTTCGCGTTTAATCTTCTCGCGTTTAGTCGCGGTTAGTCTTCTCGAAAAGTGTACTTTTTCTTGATCCCATTATGGAGATATAAGACTGACAATGAGATTATCTACCCTTTATGAACTCTCGTCTTTTAATCTGTTGAAAGTGAATATCGCGGACGAACAAGTGTCAAGCATCAGAATCGTCGTCGAATTAAACAATAGGCGATCGTCCGGCGCGGTTTGCTAATCCGCGCGATCGTCTTCGAAATTTCGAAAAATCGTCGCGATAATCCTATCGAATTCGTTCCGTCGCTTACCTACGGCGTATGCCGCTCGAGTGATAGTGATAGTGCAAGGTATATAATATAAAGGTCATTCAAGTGATAGTNATAGTGATGTGTGATTGTGTGAAGTGAGGATACAAGGAAGTACTGAAGGGTTGAAAAGGATATCAGGAAGCGGAGAGAACGAAGGCAACAGCGACGGCTGGTGAGTTACTTGTTGCATTGATGTATCTACATGAAGTAGCACCGCCATTTTAAAAGTGTAAAAAATTATTTTTTATTTCACGCTTTGTCTTTTGAGATAGCTGATTCATTTTTACGGCTCAATGTAGCACAAACTTATTATTAATTATTTTTTTATTTGACGCTTGTCTTTTGAAATATGTGACTAATTTTTACGGCACAATGTATCATAAACTTAGCACAACATAGCAAAATTTTTATTATTTTTTTAAAATAAAATAGCGGTGCTAACTTTATGTACATCGGAATATCAGCGTAATAAGAAGCGACGGGCAGAATGCAAAGAAAAGAATCGGGAAACCGGAACGGAACGGAGGCTGGACGATATGCGGACGAGCGGAAACAAACGGCGGAGCCTCCGTCCCGCGGCCGGTTAAATATAGGAGAACGCACTCGAATAATAAATGATGGCCGCGCGCATTAGCGCGCGGTTAAACGGGCGTGTAAGTAGAGACGCGTGTTGAAGGAGCGGGCGCGAGCGAAATGCGTTTCCATTATTCCGTGAAGACTCAACCGCTTTAAACAACGAGGCAAGCGTCGGAACCGCGGATGCGTAAGCGCGGTGAAGGATAATTATGGAAGAAAGGCGATTTGTAGTAATTAGCATATATATGAAACTTGATGATGCTGCATATAAGATACGCCGCGCGTATTTACATATTTATGTACTTATTTATAACTGTGCTGCTGATGGGACCTTGCAGCGGCGGTTCTTTTTCGCCGGAACGATAGACAGAAGGCGCGGGCGGAAAGGTTTAAAAGATATATTCCAATAAAATTTTAACGCGCGCTTTATTCCGTGCGTCGCGCGTCGGCTTTGTATATTTTCGTAATAAATGTTCTTTCGCCAATAACATTACGGGAAACTGTGCATTAAAAGCGAATGTGACGCATTACAGCTTTGATAATGTCGATCTTTCATCTCGATAGTCAGTAACATTTATTAAAATGAATGCTAAAATAAGATAATAATGCGGACTCATGTTCTAAAATTAGTAGACATGTGACAAATTTAATATAAACAAATATCAACTGAATGATAAATACAAAATCATTGAATGTCGGCCCGCGAATGTGTTTTCGGTTGACATTCCGAGTCCAAATAATAAGCAAAATGTCGATTTTAGTTGCAAGTGCAGAGGATCGAGCGAGAGAAAAAGAAACTACTCGCGCCTAAAGATCCGTACGCTCGCGTAAACTCGATTCGCGAGCGATCACACACCTATAGTGACCCGCGCGAGTGTTCGCTTTATATGTGCATCGGCGACGACACGCACGTGTGGGCGTGCAGGCGCTCGAACGATAATTTACGTACTTATACACACATTGCGCGACACGCGCAATTCGCGTATGTCGAGGGCGTGTACAGCGCGAAGAAAACGGAAAGGCGAGCGTATCTGTATGTGTGATGTGCGCGCGTGCGGAAGAGTGGAAACGCATACGACGCGAGGAGGGTCAGGACGTAAGGGACGAAGGAAAGGGGTTACGAAGAGGAGGAGTACAGGGACAGGAACGAAGGGACAAGGAAAGGACTGACGAAACGACGGGAGCGGGAGAGAAGGAGATAACCGCGGGGTCGGACCGGGTGGTTGAAATTAATGTTGCCCGCTTAATTGGAGCCACCGAAGAGTGTGCGTGTGGCCTAAGCGGTTCTCAACTCGTTACATTGCGAGTCTTACGTCAGTCTCGAACATGTTCGATAATAGCCAACATGATTTTCGATATTTGATAGCATGTTTTTCGTACAAGCTATGATTATTCTCGGAAAGGACATCTGACAATGAATTATATGAATCAAATCAAAGAAATAAAGCGCGGTTTTAGGTATAAAATTTATTTTAATAAAAATAAAAATATGTTTTGAAATAATATTAATTTTGAGATAATATTAATTTTATTTGTAAATTGTTTTATGTCACTATCTCTTATTTTTTATCTTTGTAATTATAAATTTATTATACGTATGAATTATTTCTATCTTCATATACAAATTCTAATTTACAGCAATCAATCTGTTTATAAAGTAAATGATTTGATATTTGATGTGATGATAATTTTATTAAAAAATGTCGGTAATCCCAGTATAGATTTCACATACACGGATTTCAATTCGACTACGGCGTTTCCTGCCGTAGTCGCGGGAGCGATTTGTGAACAAGTCGCGGCCGAAAATTTGAGTACCAACGCTGGCGAGAAAGTAGCGAGAAGATGGTTCGCGAGCAGGTTCGCAGCAGGTGCCGGTGCCGGGTGTTCCGTGCAAACATTGTGAACGTTTCGACTCTTCGTCTGATGATTTCTGGTTTCTTCCTCCCTTGGATGTGACCTAAGTCGGGGATGCGTTCATCCACGTGTTTTTGCATCGTGACGCGATACTTGTTATTTGCGTCCCGATTGCAGCAAGAACAGCATCGTCGCAAGACAGAATGGGACGAATGCACGACAAGTGCGGAGCGATCGTTCTTCTCATTGTGAGATTCCGCTTGTGTAACTTTTGGAAGAAGTTCCGAGAAGCGCGCCTTTCTGCTTCGATTCAAAGCGTTGCAACAGCGATGAAAGACGGGATGGATTTATGCATATAAATCGTGGACGTTCGTTCTCTTAATAAACGGTGATATCACTACGGTCTACTCCTACAATTCGAAACACGCCGATTCGCCAGTAGGCGATGCCTTTCTATCTATTCTACCTTTGCCACTCTAAAACGATCGTCTTTCCGAGTAAACCTTGAGATTATCAGACGAGAGTTCTCGCTGCGATTCGAAACACGCTGCACGCGTCAGCGATATTGAATGACGGGAGATGAAACGATTCTGCCTGCGCGCGCGAATTCCGTCTCTTCTCGGCGCTCTCGGGCGTACGAGGAATTCTGAAAGTGAGCCTTGAGAGATCGTTGAACGAGTCATCGATGCGATTCGCCACATGTGGCCGCGGCGGTGAGCGGGACGGGAAATTCAACTTCTACAGTCCTGGAAGTCGAAGGCTGCAGTCGCGGTCGACGTGTGTCGTTCCTTGAAACGAGAGGACGCGGAACGGCAAACACATAAAACGGAGAGCGCGAGGCGCACGTTTTCCCGCCGCCCATTTCGACCACCTACGTACCATCAACCCTTCCTCCGCCTCTCTTTCTCTCTCGCTCTCTCTCTCTCTCTCTTTCTCTCGCGCCTCGTCTCTCGCGAATGTCGAAAGGGAGACACGACCCCTTGCTTATTATTACTTACAGCTTACAGGGTTTTGGCACGCGAGCGGAGCTAATGTGTTAATATAACGTATGGGGGGAGCTCGCCGGCGCGTATCAGCGCCCACGTAAGGACACGTATGTGTACACGCGTGCACGCGTACGCACGCCGGGCATGGGCCGCGCCATAAAGTCGACCCACTCGATCGTCGTCGCCACCATTCTGCCGTCGTCGAATTGCGCCAGATTGTATTCATGAAGGTTAATCGCCGTTCGTCTCGCGGTAATTGCGGCGACGCGTTCGTCCGTTCTCTCCACACCGTCCGTACCGTTCTATTACCGCCGTGTTTCTGCTTAATGATCTCTTGACAGAAATCAAACGGGAAGACGGCGAAATCTTGATATAAAAATTTCACAAATTGGTAAAAAAAATTGTATAATATCGATCGTTTATTAATCATACTTTTTATTTCAACATAAATTAAATTTTTGTTCAATGGTAACCATTGCATACGTGAACAAGAGTTAATTAGTTCTAAGTGAATGTGAGATAGTTATTCGTCGATTGAAAGTGAACGTATTTTGCAAGTCACAATTTGCAAACGTCATTTGTAAATTCCGTCTCATACTTAATGTCCGTTTTAGGAGTTGTCTGCGGAGTCCCGTGACATCCGTTTTCATGATCTGATTTTACGATCATCAGACGGTCATTATCTATCGTGAATTTTTTTTTGTACACGCTCGAACAACGATACGCGTGGTCACGCGACAATCGATCATGGGATGCGACGGTAAGAACAAGAATAAAATTGTGCCCTCCCGTCGTGTTATTACGTGGGACGTGTCCCCCCCAAATTTGTCCGCTCTTAAATCCATCACGACGCATCGCGTTGATCGTCCTATTAATCGTGATATTCACGCATGTATGTATGCATACATACGTCACATCGACTTAAGGCGCACGACCCGATCGCATGTATTTGTATCAATGTGACGTAAAAAAGAAGCTGTGCTCCAAATTGGCGTTAATTGTATTGAAGAGGCAGATTTGAGAGTTAAGATTTCCAACTGACACGAACGCGAAATGTAATTTTCTTTATTAGATAGTAAAATCCTCGAAGAGGACAGATTCGCGTTTATTCAAGAAATAAAATAAAATTTATCGAAGGAAAATGTAACCCGGAATTGATATATCAATCTATTTTAAAGAACGATTTCCAGACAATGAAATTCTCTAATAAAATCTAAGAACATAAATATAATTGCAACGATAATTCATATGTAAGTTTAACTATGCAAATTGGATATCGAGGAAACAATTAGAACAATCGATATAATTTAATGATATTGTTATAGTCCTGACGATCTCGTCGATGTCAAAACGTGATTTCTCGTACAACGTACGCACACATGTATCGGTATTTATAAGACTCGTTAGACGATGTCCGGATTTTTAAAGACTTGTTGAACAATCGAATGGACTTCGAATGGGTGTGCTTGGTCCCAGACGGGCGGGCCCCGTTGCGGAGGCGGAAAGGCGCGTAGGCGTTGCGGCGGATGCAAATTGGCCACACCAGATTTCGACGATACATCTTAATTTCCTGGCCTGCCAAAAGTACCGGCTCGAGCCAAGCGCCAGATTTACGAAAGATTTCGGCACATTAAAAGGAAGAAATTATACGCAAAAAAGCAACTGCCATTGTTCAGAAATTGAATTTATATTATAAAATCATTAAATCATTTAACTGCACTCGTTAATAATTAATTTAGAACTCTTTGTGAAATAAAAAGATATTATTATAAAAAATTATGGAAAACGATTAATTTAATATTATTATATTTTCCAAAATCACAATACAATCTCGAAACAATCTTGAAATAATTGAAATTTTTTTATACAAATCTGTGGAAGCATCCTAAATGTCTAAATATAATAATTCGTTATACAAGAGATATTCCACTTTAAAATCTTTCTTCCTTACTTTGTTTGTCTGTCTGCGAAAGTTATGCGTTTCTGAATAACGGAGCCAAAATCTATGCATAATTCTCGCCGAGGTTGGCACGCGTTTGTCGAGAGACCAGACATCGCAATTTGTTCCGATGGGTGAATATACGAACATGTGTTATCGGTATGTTTCTCATTTGCGGACGAAATAAAAGACGACGGGTACGCAAGACTTGAATCCCACGATTCGTGAATACATGGGCGGCATTCGCAAGGCCATCTCCGGGAATTTCGCTTCCAGGAACGATCTCCTTTCCGAGTGGTCGTATTCGTATAAATGACCAAACTTGTAAAACTGCTGTTTTCTGTTCTTCCAAACGTCTGGCATTGCTAACGTTAATTATTAGTCATTAAGCTTTTGGTCATCATATCCTTTTCCATTTTAACATTAAAATGTTACCGACAAATTTATTGTTCCTATTGTTCCTTCTGTTATCATTTTTTATTATTACGTAATTTTTTCTTTTAGTAATTTTTTTAATTGTCAGGACAAATTTAAAGATACAATAAAATTATATACATCGTATTCAAGATAAATACGCGCGATATCACTTGTGATGTATTGACGGCGCATACTCTGGTTATTAAATTTAACTGGAGGTTCTAATGAACACATCGAAATGTGGGTCCTCGTGGCATCGACTCAGATACATCTTAGGCAAATGGCCCCACTGCGGTGGTCGTGAGATTAAGTTTAATTGGGCGCTGGTCCCGGCTGAATTGAGATTTATGAAGTAAATTCATTGTTTCGAGTCGCCACTGTGGACCACCAACACTGATCCAGCAGCGCTCGTTTCCTTCCCCGCGCCCGGTCCACCGCTATCAAACGATGTCCCCTGCAACGAAGCCCACAACAACATCTGACAATCCGGCTACTGGGCTATCCGAATAAGAAGAAGCCAACCAAACGGTAGCCTCTACATCATCTCGACTTCCTTTATTGGGCTGCCTCGCGTCAAGATTGTTTCCTGACGAATAAAACGGGCGTAAATCGAAAGTCTAGATTGACAGTTATGAAACTCGGCAACTCGACCATTCATCATTAAATAAAGTCTGTAATCAGTCACGTTACATAAGACGCTATATTCGAAGTAAAACAGAAGCGTACATTTTAACCGATGTAATATGATTATTCCGCTGTATAAAAATATCCTTTTGAAGTGTAACTGTAAAAGAAAGGACGAATGATAAAGTAGGTTGATTCTAAACTTGACTCGCGCGATGCAATTATGATCAATACCATTTATTCCGACCAACTGCTGTGTTTATAATCGAGAGTGTAATCTGAGAAAGGTCGTCGCCGGATCAACGAATCATGCGGGATAGATTGCCACAAGGGCCGATTTATTTGTTGTCGACGCAAATCCAAATGATCAAACGGAAATGTTCCACATTGTCACACTGAATTAATTCGGGATTAATAATCCTGACAGGGCGTTCGTTTAATTGAAGCGCATTACGTCGCGGGCAGGGTTGAAACCTCCCCGTGTGGTCCCGCGAAATCGCTTAATTTCGTGGCTCATATGAAACCATGGTGAATTTAATATACGCGGATCTCCGCGAGACGTAAGGGCCCCGCATGGACGAGTTGACGATAATGATGAGGGAAACGGAGACGGAGAAAGAGAACAGCGTGACGAAAGCCAGCTAGGGGGAAACGTCAGGGGACGTTTAAAGTCGGATGAAGACAGATATGCGGCGTGCGCGCAAATTTACTGTCGGCGCGCTTCTGTGGCGTACGCTGCGGATATCAGCGAGATTCTTACTTTCAGGGAAATGCCCGTCGTTCAAGCAATCCGCATATATGACGGAGAAATTCCTAGCGCTAAAATATTTCAAAAGTATTTGTAGTGTGATAGAAGCGTGACAGATATCGTCGTTCGACGAAGGAACATTAATATTAAATGCTCGTGGTGGTTGACGTGCGGCGAATCTACGCTCGTATCACGTCGAACGCGTATAAAAACCTTCCTGACAGCTTGTTGCAAATAAATATGCCTATACGCGACATTGTAATGATAGGCTGAAACAAAAAAAAGGGACATGATTGCATGTTCTATCGAGAGAGAAAGAAAGAGAGAGAGAGAGAGAGAGAGAGAAATGAATTAAGCAAACACAAGGCTCGAGAATGTGCGGTAATTTCCGACGCAGTAACTTTGCCTGCTCGATAAAATAGCATTACATGTCAACGGAACCAGACTATATGCGGCACAACGCTCAATTTGGAACAGCCTCGGTTACGCAGAGATACGCATGAACGCACAAATGCACGACGCCACACGCCGCTTAATGCCACACGCATGCTAGCTTGCAAATGCGATTCTACCTCGTTCTTTTCACGGCTTCTCAGATCCGCATTAATTAGATCTTTACTCGCTAAAACGAATAAAAGACTGCATTATTGACCGCGACTGTTAATTGAAAGATTAAGTCGATCTAAAGGAATTGATGAGATTAAATTTATTTCCTTGATAAATCTCTCCATAATTTTATAATGAATTTGAACTGCTACTTTTTCTCCTTTACATTTAAGTAAAAAGAAATACGTGTATATTACGTTCTTTCCAAATTTTAAAAGATTACCATAACTTTAACTCATTTTTGCAACAATTAACAGTAGGAAAAATAAATATTATATGTACATATGACAAATTTTATGTTTAATACACGATAATTCAGAATACGATGATAATAGCTTTTATAAATAGCAATCTAGAAAAATTACTAGTTTGAGTATTTTTTATTCTAACAGAATTGGAAAAATCTTCTTTCTTCGTGTAATATTCGATAATATTAACTTGTTATTATTTTTATTAATTTACTTTTGTTGCATTTCGCACGACAAATAATTTACGCAGAAAGCAAGAGGCCGAAAAAGGATGTAATCATGCGGCTGTAATCTCTTTTCATCGATGACACTATGATACGAGGTGGATTAGCGAAGTATCATGTGACCACTCGTGCTTGGAATTCTCATGGAATTTCAGGGTCTACGGTTCTGCTGGCACAGGGCGCCTCGAAGAATTTGCTACAGTGAAGCATCTGAGACTTTTATGGGTACATCGCGGGACTCAGCCGAGCCATTAGAAGCTTCGTGATTTGGTTCATATAATTTCCAAGAATTCTTGGACTCGTTAGCTAAATCTCACTTTAGGATTTATCATCATTGATATTAATAACTTGGTCTTTTTGTTACCACTAAATTTGCATGATCAAAGAAAGTTTTTTTCTCTATCGCTAGAAATATTCTTATCACACTGATACCATATTTTATTATCTCTTATAACACTATATTTAATGTAACATCAATCACTTTTATTTTAAATTTCTTAATTTAAATTAAGCGGTAAATTCTTTCAATAGTAATACATTGTGCTAAATTGAGTTAAAAGATATCATGTAATTTGAAAATTACGATGGTTAAGACATTGCGGGGTCACGAGACGACAGGCTGCATCGCCAACCAAAATAAATTTCAAAATTTGACCTAGACCATCTTTCAAGTGTTAACTGACTCGTTTTGAAGCGGGTTTCGTGGTATGTTATGATATACCGTGCAACGAAGAGAAAAAGAGAGAACGAATAATACAACGCAACGATACGTAGACGACGTTGTTCGCAAATGTGTCGAAGTTAAGACGTCTCGGGGTCATTGCACGACAGGCTTCGACGACCTCGTCGAAATAAATTTTTCCTTTCCCGCGAGTCAGCAATGACCTGAACGCGTAGGGGTCGCGGAGGCCCCCGGAGATCCTGGCTGCGGAGGAGGGAAGCTTCGACGCTCAAAGTACCTCGTAATGCACGAGGGATAGGTGTGGGACGGGATGAAGTTAGCCCGAGAGCGCGAGCTGTCGTCGAAGAGAAAGAGTACGACGGGTCAGTGAGCTCCGCGACACCAGACGGATAACTCTTCGGGATCGTTCCGGGACTCCGGAGTGCGAGGCCCGGGATCGTCTCCCCCGTCCCGGGGCGCTCGGCTCGAATGCCGAGGTGAGCCTCCACGCACTTTCTCAGAGGTAGAGTCCACGGTACCTCTCAATAATATTCTCCCCACCGGCAGGAATGCAATCTCCATAAAACTGCTTCCGCTGCGAAGTATGCAACCGGCTTTGCAAAATTTGAGTTAAGTCCTCCCACTCTCTGTCTATTTATCTTTCCTCCTCGGCGGTGGTGCACGCCTTCATGCTCGAGCACGTACATACTTGCCGAGTGTGCGCGATAAACCTGTGCTGCTGGATGCGCTCGTTTGACTTTATGACGATCGCGCTAGCAAACGCGGAAAACCGTTTCGCTAGCTCGGTGATTCAATCCGAGGATTTTTTAGTGCGACGTAAAATGTGATTTCCGTTCGAAATCGTGGAGAACGCGCCCGTTAATTGCTCGTAGCTATTCGACGGATCTTGGATCGTGAATGCGCGGAGCATCTTTCTGTCTCCTTTTCTCTCTCTCTCTTTCTGGGAGCCCGAAATCGATTACGTCCACTCAGATTCGTGGATTTGACGACCGTGTAGAAATTAGTGTTGATAAATATTCAAATTCTAAATGAATGTAGCGGCACGTAATGAAGGTCGGGTCTTCTGAGAGATTATCCAAATAAGATTCTTGCTGAATTAATCATGAAATAAAGAGGGAGTTTATAAAGCGTCATGAATTTTTCATGGGGCCTATGTTACATATGTCACACGTTTACATAAATTTTATGTCTTTATTGAATTTTATGTTCTTTTCTTAAATGATAAATATGCGACACAGACATCTTTATCATTAATTTTCTAAACGTAATTTATATGAGTATATGAAGCAAGACTGTGAGCTCACGTAAGCTCGCACGCGGACTGATAGTTGGTTCGCTTGACTTTACGAGAATCGCGTTAGCGAGCAGGAGAACGTCGAACTCCTGTCCACGAAAGGTGAAGTATTTCAGAGACCACCACGTCAATAAAATACACGTCGCTTAAGCGACGAGGCTTTGTATCTCGAGGACCACCGTCATCGAGCGACCCAAGTGGATCGTTTCGTTCGAGGGCGAAGGCCGTCTCGATTTTCGCGGTTACGATGTCCTTACACAGAAACATTAGATCGACACGCCGTTCTTTTTTGCAGATCGCCATAAAGAGCCATCAACAAATGGTGTCAATCGTCTCTTTTTCTTGTGGAGTGCACAAGAGGTGTACCTCGAGGGAATTCGAAAAAGTAAAAGACAGAAGTTTTCGATATAAACAGAGACAAATTTTTATATTTTTGACAAAAAAATTCAAATTATATTTTATTTTTTAATTTAATATATTTCATTATATTAAATCTATTAAAATACTTTATTCGGGAGATATGTATTTGATTGAAATCAAATTCTTCGTCATAATTATAATATAAGAATTGTTTTCATAGTAGTAATCATAGTGTATATAACTTTTTTTTAATAATAATTATTTCCATTAGCGAATTAGCATCAATTTAAATGACGTTTGCAATTAAAGAGTTAAATGTTCCCAAACATTGATCGCGGCGAAAGGTCATCGCACTGCGGCTCTCGCACGGTCGTTAACATCCGCCGTAAAACCGAAAATCTTCTATTATGGAATTAGTGAGATGATAGACCCGTCAATAACGGGTCGTGTCGACTTAGCTGGTCCTTCGGGGAATACAAGAGCGGAGAGGCGAAATGGAGACGAAAAAGACGGAGTGGATGGAAGGCTGAGATCCATGGAGGAGAAAAGAGAGTCGAGAAAAAAAAACAAGAAGTCAAGGCTGACCCATAAAAACGTCAAACTTCCCCTAACCTAGAGAAACGTCTTCATTACTGAGGAGGCTCGGCTTCCCATCGGGGAGGTCGGTTGGGTTATACGAACGATGAATAGTGACTATGTATAGTCTCGAAAAAGGATGAAGACGAGGGCGGACGGACCCATTCCCCGCGAGAGATTTCTGTGTGGGACCTTTTCGTGCATCGAGTGCCCTCCACGATGTTTTCTCGGCTGACCAAACACGACTGAACACACGGATTCTATTTCGGACCGGGCGCGAAGTACGCGACGAACGGCGGAGAGGTGCGGACAGCGATTCCAACACGGTTTACTCGTCACCTTTAGGATAAATAAATTCGTATCCCTTTAAAGTAAATAATACATCGAGCCCAGGGACGAGTATTAGAAATCGTGCCTGTGTGGCCAAGTCTGAATATGATTATCTCGTGGGCAGAGGATGGTTTCTTCAAGATAAAAACAATGTACGTAGTATAGTACGAACAATGTAAGTAGTATAGGGCCATTTAGAATTTAAATCTTAAATATTTCCAAACTTACATTTAGTTATTACTTACGACTTTCACATCTTTATCAAATCCTATTAACAACATACGATTAGTCAAGAATCTCCGCGTTTCAAAGTAATTTCGATTGTGACTTGAAATTAAGACATCTAAGAGATTGTAGACTTTTAATCTCAATTAATCCAAAATGACACCCTATATGTTTAATTCAGCTAGTCTGTCAAATTGACTGATTGTGAAATGTTTGAATATTCAGAGAGAGAGAGAGAAATGGCAATCGTGCAAGTCTTAGAATAATCACGTAACGCTCAAAATGTATTCTCCAAAAGAAAGTAATGCGAGTCTTCATGCTCCAATTCGACGTAATTTGTTTTTTCTCTCTCTCTCTCTCTGCGACGTGATGCGCATTTGCTTCTAAAAATTAGGCGATCTACTCCGGAGGTCCGAACCAGCGTCGCCGACTGCTTTGTCACTTTGTGGCAGGACAACACTATGCGTTCACGCACCCGCTCACGTAGAAAGAGGAAAGAGCGTGTCCGAGGCTCCGTTAATAAAGCAGTCGACGTTTTAATACTGCGGCACGACAGGGTCTCGGCAATCGTGGTCTCTTTCTCTCTTTCCTTCTTCTCTCCTATTTATTGCCCTCTCTCTGTCTCTCGGTCTCGCGAGAGATGGAACGAGATGGGCTGCGGGGAAGAGAGGGAGACGGTTATAATTAAATCGTGCAATCAACTGGCTAATTTGTCCTCAAGCGTATTAATAAAACCCAGCCCACTAGGCTCTCTCTCTCTCTCTCTCTCTCTCTCTCTCTCTCTCTCTCTCTCTCTCTCTCTCTCTCTCTCTCTCTCTCTTTCGCTTTCTCTTTCGCGCTTCCTTTCATTTCTTTCCCTTCTGCATTCCCTCTCTCTTTCTTTCTTCACGCGTGCGTTCTTCTCTTCATCATCTGCCTACGCACGCAAAACTATTCTTACCGTTTCGCACTTTACGTCTCCGCTGGCGATGCCAATTTTTCATTGCCGATCCTAAGCTTTCGCTCCCGCTGCAAGCTATTTTCGGGATTTTTCATCAAGTCCTATGAAAGCTATTTAACAGTATGTTGCGCGACGTATGCGTCATGTACGCACAGTGTTGGCGGATAATGAAAGACGCCCGGTGAGAGAAGGCGTCTCGTTAATAGGCAGACACTCGAGACGCGCGTTGCTCAAGCCGAGGATCGTATCGGTTCCGTGAGCACGAAATGTCTAAATCAACGTTCGTCTCGGCACGGACATTCGAGAAGAGCTCCGGAAGACTCTTTAACGACGTAAATAAGTCTAGTCTCGCATGCATTATTCATGACATAATTAATGCACGCGAAGAGCAGCGCGGCGAGCTGTTTTTCGCCGCGTGTTGATTGAGACAATCGATCGACCGCGTCGCGGCATAATTCGGGAATTCATAACGCAGTAAATTAATCCCATTAATAATTTATATATGTGATGAGCAAAGCGGGCAGTTGATAGCGAAACGACCACAACAAAATCATGAATAACTAAATTTAAATTACTTCCATTCCTCCGCGATAATAACTGGCGATCTTCTTCCCACGCGAGTCCTCGATGAAAATTCAGGGACTGCGAATACAATAGGCCGTATAATCGAGATTAAAACGAGCCCCATGAAAACGGTGTCGAAATCGGTGATCTCCATGACGTTTTACGGACGGATCAATCGTCCATCTGGCGTTATTCAAACGTTGGTAATTCCGAGGCCTCGTATACAGCGGAGAGCCGTACAATACAAAAAAAGATCGCGGGGCGATCTTCAAGTTTCTTCAGAATAATTTCTCTCGCTTTAAGATAGCTCTGTTAATTCGCCCGCTCGTCAAGATGAAGCTACTCTCATTATCGTATTATCTCTACCTAGATGCTAGAGGCTTTTTTCCTATCGTTCTCCAATCCCATTTACCCGGCGGATAAGACGACGACGACGGTCGACGGAATACCGGCGAATTAGTCAAAGCCGCGGCAACGACGTGACGCGCGGCTGTCGTCTCGGCTGTCCGAAACCCGCGGACCGGTTTCGCAGCGTTTCGCTCAATTGAGCGATACAATGTCGACCACACGTGCGCGCGAGTGTGCCTCCACCTTCATCTCCGCCTCTCCCTACTATACCCGCTTCCTTTCCCTCTCTCGGACGCCCGGTTGAAACCGGCGAGTGTGTATCGGTAGGTAGTAAGTAAGTATGTCGTATGCCGCCGGCAAGTAAGCCCAACAATATGGACGATTGCTACGAGACTTAACGATTATGATTTTCACGCATTTTCGTTACGCGGATTCGCATTATTCATCTTCAACTGCGGATGATCTATAAATGGCAAATTTCGAATTTAATGCGTCAATTTGTTTCAGAGTACAAACATTGAACTATCAATAGAACTGAGCTACGAGCGATCCAATATGAAAGAATCTCCGTGAATTAAGTACGTTTAATTTAAAAGCGTAAATTGCGAATAAAACAAAGTTTCGTTCCTCAGCTACGGAAAGCTTTGGTGAATTTTATCCGGCCAGTAATTACTTTGGTGTTTAATCACAGGGACATTTAATATTGAGGCTCGGGAGAGGCAACGCTATGCGATAAAATTTTCATTAATTGAATTAGATTTATCCGCTCGTGAAGTAGTTGAGAGGACTTACCGCATACACACACACACACACACACACTTGAGGTAGCAGCCTCGAGGAGTTAACGTACAAACCGGCATTCACGGCACCTCGGACGAATAGGCTCGCATTATTTTCTCTCGCGTAGGAGACTGCTAATGCAGGGTGTACGGCGCGCGGTGCACGTGTGCGAGAAATGTGAATAAAGTGAGAGATTTAAGATGCGCATACGTATGCTGGCGCGTTACACGCTCTTCGCTCTTACGGAGACTATTACTTTGTCGGATGGTAAACGATACGCGTAGGAGCCTTGTACGGGAAAGACGCTACGCATTTAATCCCGCGAATAATCCCGAGTGTAAGAAGCATCCTTCCATTATACAATATTTTGAATCTCGTTGAATAAACTAAATACGTTGGAATCGACATGCGTTCAGCGGGCGCGAGACTCACCGTGTTTCTAGGGAAGGTTGAGAGTCGTCGTAGAGCCCTCTCGCTTTCTTCGCGGTCGTCGAAAAACGATCCACGCGATCGCGCCTAACGCTCCGTAGCGCTCCCGAGAAAGACGGAGGCACTGACAGATCGGTCATGACTTCATGACAGCGCGACGGTGCATCAAGAGGCTCGGTCTCTTACACGGATCTCACGGCGGCTACCACACAGCCGACAGTGTTTGAACGCGTAACTAAATGCGCGAACTTACGTGACGAGAAACGAACGAGGAAAGAGACGTATGGCGCGAGGAGGGAAACGGAAAGTCCGGTCGGGAGAAAGAGGAAGAGGGACGGAGAAAGCGTTTCTCGCGTGCGTATCACCCCGTACGGGGAACGAAGGGGAACGAGAAGGCGAGAGCGAGAGGGCCAAGTACAGCGAGATGCAGGAGGGAAGGAGAAAGGGAGAGAAGGAAAGACAGAAGGCGAGGGAGAGAGGGAGAGAGAAAGAGTATATAGTGCACATAGCAGTGCCCGTAGCATAGGGGAGTGCCTTGGCAGGAGGACGTGGACCACCCACACGGTGCCGCGGGACCACCGTGCTAGCCCACTGGCATACATTAGGCTCCACGGCTCCCCGAAAACTATACCGTAGCCCGCACTCGCTCCGCGCCGATCGGTCCACAGTCGCCTCTCCGCGCTGCCTCTGCCGCGGCCGTTAGGTATTTTGATACAGTCGACACCCGTTTAATTAGCATTCGATACGGACGCCGCGGGACGAACTGCCGGACGAGGCCGCGACGCACGGCTGCGAACATCTCTACCCCGCTTCCGCGCCTCCTCCTCTCGCCTTGTTCTTCTTTCCCTCCGTCCTTTACTCTCCGCCGCGACCCTGACACGCACCGCGACTGATTTCCGTGTTTCCTGGAGCCGAGACGACGCTCCGCGGACGCGGACTTCTCGGGACGGAATCTTTGGGAAACGACCTTTACGACAGAATATCGAATAGTTAGGAATTACCGTACTTAAAAATGAGAGGGTTTAATTTCCCATAGTGAGTAGATACAACCTGGACAGCTTGTTATTCTTCTATGAATTATATTCGCAAATTAATATATTAATTTATTCCGAATAAATCTAAGCGAGATAAAATCGAATGTAATTTCGGACAGTTTTATAAACACAATTCTTTTCAAAAAAATTGGAATCTTTTTAAAAATGCTCGATTCGGTGATAGACAAAATTCAACGGTCGGTTTCGAGAGAAATATCGTCTCGCGTTGAATATACCTTGCAAAAGAAATTATAAGCTTTGTTGCGAAATCTTTCAGTCTCGAATGGACATGATTCACGGCTCACGGGCCTTGCTTCGCGCACACAGGGATTTTAAGCTCTCAGCATCGTTCTCGCGCACGATCGTAGTATGACGTCATCCACGTTTCAGGTCAGTGGAACGAGAGATGAATTGACTCGTCAGCGTCGATGCCACTTTTTTAACTCGTGCCGATGAAATCACCAGAGCGCAGTGCTCCTCCTAGAGGGTGGGCTAACAGTGATAAATTGCGGCCGAAACATCTTTTTCTCCTGCTCTTCCCTTTTTGTATATCAGAAACGCAGCTACCTTCTCCTATCCTGATTACATACTGCAGAACGAACTATCCGGATGTTAGTCATGACTGCATGAGATGACTCGTTCGTGCCAAAACCATGACGGCGAAATTTATTTCTTGCTTGCTTATTAATGCAAAAAGATTCCGGTAAAGTTATGTTAAGAATTTTAAATGATTTAGAAAAATATTTCTTGCTCTACATGAGTAAGGTAATATTGTATAGAAATTTAACTCGGTCATTTTTTCAAAACAATATGGTTAATGGATACGAAACGTATCGACACAGTGCTTACGAATTTATGGGAACCTTGATATTTTCTTGTGCAATCGTTATTCAGTATCCGTAGAGTAGTCGCGTGAAGAAAGCCCCCGAGTTTTTGCCTCTAATGATGATTGACCCGCTCCGCGATAATTTCCATATTATTTTCTTTATTTTTGTTAGCAACGCGAAAACGTGCGGGAGCCCGCAATTAACCGATGCGCCGATACGCCCCTCGACAAAATTACTTTCTTTGCATTACTACATACTTATTGCAATTTTGCTTCATGCTATTAACAGATGTCATAAAGGACTTTTTTATTAAAAAGTCTGAACGTCAAGTCTTTATCGCCCAGATTATTGCCGGCCAACGCTTTTATTCTTACAAATCGTGCGATTAGCACACAAATTAATAAGTCTTACGACGAATACGAAATAGGAATACGCGCCATCCACGTCAGAAGGTTGCTTAATTATAGTTCAGTTTACGCAAGCTCTTTTGCGCCATTAACGGAACTCAGGCGATTCGCAATAAATCGCGTGCTTTAAACCGGGGGGACAGGCGCGTTTGCACTTTCGTACGGCAACGGCGATTTACACTGCGACCCGAGCCGCGCCGTGGCGAATCGTGCCCGCGTAGCGAGCGGGTATATCGCCTGCATTATTCCGAGAATGGCAAAAATGCAATTTAAGGCTCCTCGATAATCGCGAACTGCCTCGCAACGCAAAATTAAGCGGCAATTTCGACGAGTTGGTGAATTTACGCGGACCTTAATGCGACGCGTGCTCCCGCAATCGTTATTCAGGATCCTCCGAGGGTGGCCCGTAGGAGAGAGCCAGGTTTCCCTCTTAATGATGATTAACCTGCCCATCGGTCGCGTTTTGCGCCGCCAGCCTTTGGCAAGGACACGCTAAACCTCCTGCGCATCCGACGTTCCTCCCGCGAGAGTCGCGATAAATATTTCGTTCCTTGAACCTTATAACGAGCCGTCCCCTTGTTAATCGAAAATATTGTATTTTGCAGTGACGCTTAATTGCCGGCCGACGTAATTACGGGGGCGTTCACTCCGGTATACCGTCGGCAATTCAAGCTTGGACACGGTCTGTAAATAGGAATACTGCAGTCAACGCGCGCGTGCGACTTTAGGTAGCTTCTTCCTGCAGCCTTACTTTTCCGCACATACTTCCTGTAACAGTAATGACGTTTTCTTCCGACATGATAGAAGATTTTCGTTATACAAATTCCGCCTATTATATACGTAATTTTAGTTAATCGTCGCACTGCGAGAGAGTCAAGTCGATTTTAGACGATTTTATCATCTCTTACAATTAAATACATACGATTTGAAACGATTTCTTTGTTAATCACTTTCACGCTGTAACGTAACGTAATCCTTGATGTTGCATGCTCTTGCAATCTTCAAGCTTAATAATTCGCGAAATTAATTCATCTGTAGCAACTAACAGGTCTGGTTAGTTAGTTGTCTGTTTTACCTCGGCCATGGTCAATTTGATTGGGCTGCATTAAAGCGTTAAAGTCGAGAACTACTCGAGCAAAAAAGTCGAGAAAGCTCGTTTCAGGATGGAACGGCCTTGTCTTAATCAAGGGCCCATTCCGCCGTTACCAATTGCAATCTGCATCGGCCGCGGCGCGTAGAACCGGATATCGGCGCACTGGGACTTCCCTCGTGCCGGCAATATTTTTTCCCGCGGGGAGAGATATTGCCCTTTATTAACGGCCGACAACCGGCGCGCGGGACGACTTTGTAATGTTTCCGCCGTAATTAAGAGCGTACGTACGGTTTATCTGGCTAGTGCATATGTGCGTGCGCGAGCGCATACAGACGTCGGACTTAACGACGTGCAACATTATTATGTAGAAGAGCGCGGCTAAATGGGTATCGGCCCAAGAAGGGAATGAAATTAAGAGGACTGCTCTACTCGCCTCTCCTCTCCCCCTCCCCCCTCCCGCAACTGAATCTTTCCGTGGAAAAGGAAAAGAAGAGGAACGAGATTGGCGAGCTATATCGATTCATAATTGCTACTACAGGAAAGTTCTTTCCGCTCGTTTCTAACACATCGTTTAAGATTTGTTATAAAGAGATATTAATCTTTAATTTGTGATAAAAATAATTTTGTGTAAAATTGCAAATCACACTTAAAATTTTAAATAGATTAAACTACAAAAGAATATTATGTTTACTGAAAGAAACATAAAGCGTTTTACGACATTGTATGTTAAAATTATTTTTACAATTCACAAAGAATTCTCGAGGTAATATTTTTGCAAATGTACCCATTCGATGGATGTTTTGTCCCGGATTCCAGTCGGGCCGCGCATTCGCCCCGCAACTTGTTATTTCCATTTAATTAGAGGAAAACCATTTCCTCAATGCGGTGCGAAATATTTACGGGCCGGTACATTCACCGATGCGCGATATATCATCCGTGAGTAGCGCGGCGATTGCGGACGGCGATAAACCGGCGAATTTAATTGCGATTAGGGCCGGCTAAAAAGAAGAGAATCGGCGGACGTCCTCGTCCGTCGTCGTCGTCGTCGTCGTCTTCGCATATTTCATAATTATCCTTGTGAAATTGCCGTTTTGTAAACACGTCCGCCGGCAGGGTCGCGCGAGCGCACGCAACGCCACGCATGATGCACACGAGGCATTAACGTGCGCGACGCGCCGCTCGTAGAAGCGAAGTTATGCGAGTCGCCGGGTACGTCGGACCATAAGCGAAGAGAGGCAATTGCCTTTTACACATCCTCGCTCCCATTTTCTCCCCTTGCAAGCGGGTGCCATTACGTCTCCTAAGAATCGCCTGTTACCTCTTCTGCGTGTGTGTATGTGTGTATGCGGCGCGCGTTTACGTATATGTACGTGCGTATGTGTGCGGTCGCATGTGCACCTGTATACTCATTGCATGTGCACGCTCGCCACGGCGGCTATCGATCGACGACCGCCGGTGCAATATCATAGCGCAACCGGCGCGCGCGTTTCTTCGCCGGCGTTCGGAGGCTGGATAAAAAAAAACTGCGGCCGCGAATAAACCAGTGTACTTAATTTTTCGCTTTATACGTTACGCGACGACGTGTACGATCGTCCGATCGCGGTCTCATGTCAAATGGAGCTGCAAGACGTTTCCGCGAAGCAACTCGATACCTTCGTCCCGCTACGTATATTTCGCGTAACGGCATTTCATTTATTGCACACGGAGAAACTGCTGCAAAGTCGACGGCTGATGATAATCGCTACTACGTGCAGCCGACACAAATTCGACGAGATTTTACTTATCGATTATTTCATTTAAAGCGTATATATCATACCTCCTTTGTGTCAAACTCGACCGGTTATTCTTTAAAAATGACTGAAAAAGCTTATAAAATGTGGCCATATTAAAAAAGTCTCTTGATCGTTAAAAATATATCAGCATTTCTTTAAATAGGTCTTCAAAACCAATTTTTCTCGAATCTTTATTCACGAAAATTTTTTTTATTTAAATAATGTTTTTTTGAGAGCTTTTTGTAAGGATAATATCCACAGCTTCGCGTTTCGCTTCGAAGTAGAAAGACATAGATCTTAAGACTCGCGGCCGTTCCATCGTTCCGGTCTCTCGGTTTGAAGGAGAACCGTCTCCACCGGTCAGGAGAAATTCCAGCCATACTTGGAATCGAAGCTGGAGCCATTAGCACTTCTAAGTCCATCAGCGAGGAACGGAACGGGGAAAACGGAGACGGCGATAGAAGCGGGAATGGTAAATGTCGACTGTCGAGAGAAGTGCTGGTAACTGCGCGAGTGGAAGGAGTTGTGCATTAAAAGGGGAGCAACGAGTTTAATTAAACACACTTAATTAACTCTAATGTATGACAGTGAGCACGTACGCGAACAGAACGAGATCTCACCTCTTTCTTTCTTTCTCTTTCTCTCTCTTTTTCTCTTCCTCTCCGTTTCTCTCTCTCTCTCTCTCTCTCTCTCTCTCTCTCTCTCTCTCTTCGTCTAGATGCACGTAGTGCACACGTGTCTGCAGTTGTACAGTTGAATAGTGCGAGCATAAATGATTTTGTATAACACGTGCTCGGCTCCTAGAAGCTGATCGCATCGGCAGGTATGCAATTACACTCTTTACGTAATGTTTCTCCCAGAGAAAAGTAAGGAATACACTCGCCTAGATTTATTTGGTAGAATAGAAGAGAAAAAGGATTTGCTCGAAAGATATTTTCGCATATGTTTAAGGCTCCTGCTGACTCGACTGCCTAGTCCTCATTGACAAACAAAGTTGTGAATTACAAGGCATTGAAAATAATGTCAAAAAGCTAAATTATTCCTGTAACATAATAAAGACTTCCATTTTGTTACAATATTTGAAAGAAAATATTTATTTCAATTCGGCAGCTGTTAAGTAGCTTGTTTTCAATTCAAGTAAAAAGAAAGTTTTCGGTATATTTTATCGATTACCAGCGCTATTTTACTGAAAAACATTTTTATTTTAATGTTGCAAGAATTTTCATCATAAATTTTCTCTCACTTCTCATGTCAACAATCTAAGTTGAATGAACAGGAGTCTTAATATTCTACTCTATACGCCTAATAAATTGATAAACATAAAGCGAGATATTCGATGCTTCTTAGGAATGGCCAATGCTTTTACGAAGATCTATTGGCAATTTATGTACCGCCTCAATCGCATAGAAAGCACAGTCATTTATACCGCGATTAAGCGGATTTAATTAATACCGACATACGACCTTTGGTATTACGAGCGAAAATAACTTGTGGTCCATGATCGACGAGAAGTATATAATATTTATCAAATAATGATAATTTCATTGGTGCACGAGAAAACAGCATTCCACATAAAACATCCATTTTAATTTCCTCGATAAACATACAAGAATTGTCGTCATAACTAGGATGTAAGGAAAATATATTATAATGGATATAATCAAGAGGATCATAAAGAAAGCTGTTAGACGAGTGCCACGTATAATTGTTTATTAACTGCAGTACAGTTAATAAACAATTTGTCAATGCCAACTTTGACGATACTCGCAAATAAATTCAACGTTATGCGTGACAATAATGCTCATTTGTAAAATAGATTTTATCGATTCTACTCTTTCCTGTGCAGTCTGTCGCAAGTCAAATAATTATAAATACCGTGCGTACAGTGTATTTATGATTCTATCTAGACTGTATGTAGAACGAACGTAAATGAGTTATATATGAGTGCGTGGCTCACGAAAGCACGCCATAGCGATCAGAAACGAATAATTTGCGCGGCGCTCATCAAAATCTCGTTATTTTCATATCAAATGAAAATAAAAAAATCACACTTGCAACTTACACAACTATACGTTTTTAAGACTTCATCAAAAATACTTCCACCAATGATTTGTTTTATTTTTTCCAACGACAGCCGTAGAAATATGAAGGTCCCGGAAATTTTCTCACGAATTAAAGGTACAAAGAAAACGGGATATTGAAAATAACCGTTTGAAAAATAAACCGCAAGAGAGATTTTAACCGTGTAATCGTTTTCTAAAGTAGTGATGGAAAAGCGGGGCGTGTCTGAATTATTTCCGGTCGTCTGGTCGGAACGGTTTTTATATTATTCGATGACATATGCGTTTCCCCGTTTTATCCCTTTTTCTCTTCGATCACTCGAACGATCCATAAGGATGTAACCAGCTACGTCGATTAGTAGCCATGCCGAGAGATGGTATGCTACTTAAGGAAAATTGTTACCTACTTGGGAACCCCCCATAGCAGACCGCGTCGTGAAACAGGTGCCCCACTACGAGACCCCTGAGAGCTCTTCAAGAAGGAAATCAGGTATTTATACACGCTCTAATGGTACTTAGACAGAAGAACGGGATCCATTCTGTAAAGCTAGAAAATGCGCGGAATGTTTTGAGGTACAAGTTGGAGATCCAGCGTAGCAAATTAAAATTTGTCGCTATATCTAATCTTTCAATTGACGACTACTTAATTCTTGACGATAATAGACGAATCCTGCCAAAGTAGACATTTTTCTTTCTATGGCTATTCATGTCGGAGTATGGCTACCGTAAACCAATAAAACTACTGCACCGGTTGTGGTGGTTTCACGAAGAATGGCCGACGTTTATGTCCTTCCGGCAACAGATGGTAAATAAAGGTTAAGGGCTACTAATTGTCTAAATGGCTAGTGCAGCCCGAAATACAGTTGAATATAACATGGTGGCATGAACAGCACAATAAAATTAATAATATTGTAGTTACATGAACAGTGTAAATCTGTTTACAGTGTAACAGTGTAAATCTATTAAAATATCAATATATTTTTTTATTAAAAATTTGAAAATAATATTTACTAATAAATGAATATTAAAATCCAACATGCACACAGTGCATATAATGAAAAGAAAATATTTGAAACCCGTTCTTTTTTCTCAAAGCCGATTTTATGTCGGAGGAACAAAGAGCTGGCGGTTCGTGCAGCGCGGCGCATTCCGTTTTATGTGGTTCGCATAATAAAAGGATGTGCGTGTGTGAAAAAAAGGGCAGACGAAAAAGGGAGGGAGAGAGAGAAAGAGAGAGATTTAAAGCCAACCAGTACTTCATATTCGAGCGAAGGTGCCACGACGGAAATAGGTATCTGAAAATCGAGAAGCACGATAGCACCTCGCACTTCGAACTCAAAAGAGCGGGTGGTAGATGGGAGAAAAGGCGAGGGGGCGAAGAAAGAAGAGGCGAGCGAGCTCAAAGAGCAGAGGAGTCGAAGGAGGACGGGTTCCGCAGCGGCTCGTCGTAACTCAAGTCTAGTTAAGGGAGCCATAATTCAGGGGATAGCACCAGGTCCTCAAACGGCCCATAAATTATGGGCTTTTAATTTCGCGATATTAACGGGACGATCGGACGAATGCCGAGGCGAGCGCGATTCTTAAAGCGCCTCTCGCGGAGACGCTTCAACTTCCCTTCATCTCCCTTTCCTCCCGCGACACCCGCGAGCACTCGTCAACCTCAAAAGAGTCCGACAGGATCCGCCTCGATTCTGCTCTTACAAGCATCCTTCTGGTTCTCATTAAATCGTTTATGCCCGACTTACGCCACATTATCTCGGCGAACGTTTCTGCAGCCGCCCTGTAGGTATCCAGGAACAGACTTTTGTTTCTATTCCTTTTGGCATTCTGCGAAGAATTAATCGAAAATGTATTAATTTGATTTTATTCTTCTGTCAACTCTTCCTATTAATTAAAAAAATCTTCTAATTCATATTTAAAAATTATTCAATGTTTACATTTTTTTATTCATTGCAATCGTATTTTTAAACAAGTTGCTGTTTGACTTCGTAGTATTGAAATTATGCTTGTCGAAGCACGTGAATAGATGTGTAGGCCATTTGCATTGCCTACGTCAACGTTTACCTGTTATTCATGTATGGTGGATACTGCACGAGAAACGATCTTTCTCATGTAGCACTTAATAGGTACAAAAGAGTTCTAAAGGAGAATATTCTCAAGTCCTGGCGCGCCAAGATAAATATCTTCTCTGCGCCGTTGCAGCAACGCACGTGTAAACGTTTTGCAAAATTTCATCACACCAGTTACATGCTACGTGTATCTTTACGTCGGAGAAATATACTTCAGTTGTTCAGCTTAATGTTTTCTTTTTTTTTCTATTCATACAGTTTATGGGACTTTTGCTCTTGCATTATTTAAAGTCAAAAGTTTATCATCACTCTTACTTTTGTCTACAAATTTTTTTTACTAAAATAGAGTTTATTTTTCTGCACAAACAGTAAATAATTAAGATATGTTTATACTTTTATATACATATACATTTTGTATAATATATCTTTTTTTTTAATTTATTATAGATAAGAAAACCAAAATATTAGAGTTGAAAAATAAATAATATATCTACATCGTTTTTATTTATAACCGCAACAAGTTTTTACACCGATTGTAATTATAATATGTATATTATTTCAAATATTAATCTGATTGAACATGCGAAAAAATCCGTAGTAACGCAACGTATTCAAATATTTAAGAATTTAATAGCGAGTTGAGTTTTTATTCAAAGAAATTCGGTCTTTTTAAACAATTTCGAAAGCATATTATAGTTTATTTCTAATCTATTATCGTCAACTAATTCAACGCTTCAATTATTTGTATTGATCGTCATTATTAACTGATCTAATGTTCCGCACGGCAAACTTCAAATCCGCTTTAATTGCGCTCATGGCGGTTGTAGGTAATCAAAAGTTTATAATGAAGTGTTCGTCCCGAGGAATTCACGGTAGTTTTGCCGAGGGCTTATCGTGCCGCGACACGATAATAAAACCGTTTCCCCGCTGCGACAATTATTTAATGACTCATTATCGCATAGCGACACACCCCTCCCTTAATACGGTCTTTTCGAATTGCTCAGTCCTCCTTTCGAAATCACACAGTTAATTCGAACCCTAGAATTCGTTAACCCATCTCGCTGAAATCCCCTCGAGATAACATCGGCGAGTTTCTTAAAAGAAATTCTGTCGCGGCGCATTATTCTTCGTCGACATAATTAACCCTAGAGCCGGATTTTCAAGGCCGTCAAATAATCTTTCGCGCATCTTAAGTTTTGTGAGAAACTTTTGGAACTCAACTGCCTGATATTCAACTTCTGCTAATATATTTCCATCGTAAGGTTTATCTCTATCACTTTTATTTTTACTTGGCTATATCCTCCTGATTTATATATTTCTGACAGATACACACGTAATGTTTAGTCATTACGTTTCAATTAATGTACAATATAATATAATTGTATATTAAGTCACAATTTAATAACGAAAAGATATCGATTGAAAATCCATAAAATATGCTATAGCTATTACGAACGGGAGACGCCAAGTTTAACTCACACAAATTGGAACTGGCAAGAAAAGTACACTTTCTCGGGGCACCGTTAATGACTCGCGATTCACGCGATCGGCTGGTCCAGGATGAAGTCATAAACTCTGCAGCAGGTGCACGATCCGATGCTTATCTCCCTCGCTCGAAGGCTTTAATGCCAAACTAACAAAATGCCTTTTCGTTCTTACTTTGTTTAAACACTCAACGAGCCTATGATGAAGCGATAAGAATTACGAGTATTACAGCCATGTATCATGCGTAGGCAAGTGTATTTTATTTATTTCGCAATAAACAATTTACGATATATGTATGTTTAACTACGTACGCTGCGTATATTTATGCGCTCGGACATGCGCGTGACATTTCTAATTCAATTAATGTTTCTTTTTTCGAATTAAAAGTCCGACATAAAATATCGGATTATATCGCTTAACGATGTGTATCTGCCTTTACACAGACACCTCTTACGTGCACAGGTGTACGTGTCCACGCGCCTCGACACTGCTTTGAATTTGCCGGTACTAATTTTCATATTCATTAGACAGATCTTGGGATTAGCATGCTAATTGCAGTAATGAGCCGTGGCATAATGCAAGGACTGTTACGCCCTTTATCTGCGTCAGTCAACCGCCATACATCACCGTCCAACCGTTGCGCCCGATTTCGATTATAATCTCGCGAAAAGTCGTTGTGCGTCGGTTTTGAACTATTTAATTAAAATCAACCATCCGTTTTACGATGTTTTTCTTTTTTCCCTTACATTTGTCTACATCCCATGATAATAATTGAAATTCCTATAATACATATTAATTTTGCCAATAATTACCAATAATTACCAATAACGTTTATTTCTGAGAATTTTTAAAAACTGGAACCAGTTATTTAGTTATTAGTCAATCTAGTTAGACATTAGAAACTAGTCGAATTATAATATTGAAATCGAAAATTGCGTAGGCGAGCTGCGTAATTAAATTTAAATGATAATTAAAATCATTAAATATTAATAGAAATCGATTGTGTAATTCGTAACATTGAGATATCTCATGCTTTAGAAAGAAAAAGGAGAAACTCACGAAAGAGATTCGCTTTCCCAAGCTAGCGTAGGGCATCGCTCGACCAAGCGCCGGAGGTTGAAGACTGGCCGACGTAAAATGCGCGCATTACTACGAGGCAGGGTACGTAGGTCTCCGAGCGTTATAAAGTCGCGTAACACCTGTTAGGCCCGCCGCTGTACTGTGCGACGGGGACGTAATTCTATTCGCTCGCTAATACGCCCAATTGATTTACTGGCGAGTGTACTCGGTTTCCTTCCAAGAAGCCGGGGTGCTTGAGACGAACCCGATTTCGCGTTTCGCCGCCGAGCGATTTCCGTTTTACGCGCCGGAGGAGCCTACTCGCGCGGCTTCACGCGCGGTAATGTCGAATCAGGAAGAGCGCGCGCGCCTGTTTGTTTCCCCTAATAAGGAACCGCGCGGGGAGCTCACTCTCGAGCGTGCAAGCCGACGGGCAATAATTCCTCTTTTACGCACCGGAGTTACGTGAGTGATGCGTAACGTAGCATCAGGAGGCAAGTTATCGCCCGATTGAGTGCTTAAGAGTGACGTGAAATTATTACCGCGCGTTTTATTAACAGTTTTGATTGTGCCACACACACACACACACAAGAAAATAGATATAATCAAATAGCATTTATATTCTTTTCACACGATAAGCTAAATTCTTCCGTGTTTAGAAACATACTTTTAGAAATCTCAATGAAAAGATACCCAGTCGACGCAGAGCATCAGTGTCATTGCATTTATGTTATAATTTCGCACTCAACAATATAAATATAATATAACAAAATGTGTTATATTAAATTTACATTGTTGAATGCGAAATTATAACATAGATGCAATGTCACTGATGCACTGTGTCGACTAGGTATCAACATTTTTTCCCAGCGACACTGCGAACGAATTAACAAAATGGAAAAAGCGTACTGTGAATCTAACCGGAATGCACACCGGTTAATTTCCGCAACGGCCCCGCAGCAAACCATATGACACTCGGCAGCGGGCCTTGCGGGGCCAAACGAGTCGGGCCTCGCAAAGCGCAACGCTCGGACGCGTAACAAAGTCCGAGCGCGAAAGTGGAGGCCGCGCTGTAAATTCGGACGATTCCCGGCGGCGGCGGCGCGTAATCGAGAGGCCTCCCGCGCGGAATCACACGGCGGACAATCGTGCGGGTCGTTCGGTTCATTCATAAACGGCCGCGCGCGGTTTCCGTGCGGCTCCTCGCTCGATCGAGTTCGAGAGAGGAAAAGAGAAAGAGAGAGAGAGAGAGAGAGAGAGAGAGGCCGTCGCGTGTGTGCGTGCGTGCCCTCGCGTTCGACGGTTGCTCCGCGCGGCAGGTGTGTAGGTGTAGATCGCGCTCCGCGTACACGCGACGGTCGTCGTGTAGGTGCGCGTACGTGTCGGAGACGGGCGTGTGTACGAGCGGCGTAAGCCGGTCTACTTGGGTGGTCCGTCGAAGAAGGGACCGCACGCAGCGGCCTGCTCTCCCACCAGAAAAACCACGTCGCCCCCCCCCCCCACTCCTGGGGCGAGACCGCTCAAGCGGGCCTCGCACACTCCGCGAGCGCGGCTCGTACGGACGCGCTGACCGTCACCTCTGTGTGTGCGCGCAGGGGGCGAGAGGAGACCGGCGGGGAGGGAGAGGACGGCTGGAATATCTCTCAATCTAGCGGGCTGAATTCCGGCCGATGCTTACCGGCGAGGAGGGACTAAGCCGCTTGCCTAAACGCGCGCGCACGTATGCCCGGTATCGTCCGCGAGGTCGATGCGCGTCCGCCGACCGCTTCGTGCTTAATTAATTAAGTAGAGTGTGACTCTTTGTGCCGGCGCGGCGGAGCCGCTTCGGACGATTCCGGACGAGACGAGAGTCGCGCGGCCGCTAAAAACCGCGATGAGTTCGGTGGGAAATCTCGTTGCGCAAATTGCACAATTTGCATAGCCGCGAAGAAGACTTGATAGAATAGAACGTGATATCGTCGATGTCACTAATCGATCGCTCATGTTTTTAAATTGAAAGAGACCTTCTCCCCGAAATACGCTCGGATAATTAACCAGGCTCGCCGAATTTGCCTAATCCATTTAGAGATCCGCACACAATCCGCACGTGTGCACCATCTACGTGTGTGTTCGCGCGCAGATCGGACGAGAGGCCGCCTTACCACGTGTTCGTGCTGCCGTTCGTTCCTCGAGGGAAACGGATCGATTGATCGATCGGTACATTAAGGTACGATACCACAGCCGGGGTGATCGTGGGCCCACCCCGTCCTCTCGATCAAAGTCGTGAATCCCGACTCGGGATCCCGCCCCTGCTACCCCGAAGGAAATCCAGATTAAAAATCGCCTTTATTATCAGATCGCTCTCGTTAAATACTCAGCCTCGTGATAAATGGCGGCACGAATTATCGTATTGTCTTTAAGGAAGTCTTATCATCTCCGTCAGATCGCGACCGTGCATCAACGTTCTGGACGTCTTGGGGCAGAACTTGCGCTCGCAAAAGAAGGCAGAATTAATTTTCACCTTTGCGCTATCGGTTTTGTTCATGGGTATCGTTCAAGCGGAACTGAGAAAGCCGTGAGTCTGAAGAACGTGAGTCTCTACGTCTCTCCTTCTTCCCGTCTTCAACGATCGAAATCCAGCGATAACGATCTTTTTTTTTTTTAGGTACGTTCGACTTGCTCAATCTGATTACATCATAGTCCAAGACTCGAGATTGTCGAGTAGAGAGATTTATACATCCAATTTAGATTCTTCCCGTGAAATTGCGCGTGGGAGTCCCCTCTGTTAAAATGTTGCCGGCACGATTTGCGGGCAAAGTACGCGCTTGTCACCTTCATAAGCCGAGCGCGTGTAAGTTCAAAGATCAATGCGCCGGTGAGCGTGGACGATGAATGACACACGTGTCGTGACGATCCGGGGAACTTTAATCGGCACTCGCATCCGTAAACAATCGAGCCGGTGTCAGGCGAGTCGTCGTGCAAAGGTACGGTACAACAAACCGGTTAATTTACATGTCAATCAGCGTTATTTATATCGCAAGCGGCGCCGGGGAATTAATAAGAGAGTGAAAAAAAAAGTTTGTATACAAGCCATACAAAAATCGAAAAAGAAGGAAAAAAAGCAGAGAAATTCAAGAGGCTATTTTTGTCTTCCGCATTTAGTCAGCCGCCTATGTCGTCGCACTTTATGCACGTCGATAATCGGACGTGGTCATTTTATATGCAAATTTTCCACTATTTATATCGCGAGCGAATTGCAATGACTAGTCACGAACATGCGAGGGCTTTGAGCTCGCCAACATCGTTTTTACTACACTCTCTCTGAGATGATTACGTCGTCAAACGCGAGCGGCGGCGGCGACGACAGTCATCCATCGGCGATTAGAGAGAGATAGAGACAAGTGCCGCAGCAGTGCGCACGCTATATGTTTTCGCAATAATCAATAATTATTTTAATTAGATGTCGAGATAGCGTAAATTGCGCGGCAACGTCGATCCAATGATGAATCTCTCAATTATCTCGCGTCACTCAACTCGGTAAAGTCCATCCTTCAGGATCGATAAAATCATGCGTGTTAAGATTTCCATTGGCGTTTAGATCTTCAATCCGAATCATCAATTCTAGTGCACGAGTCTAAAAATATCGCAAAGTAGATGTAACAATGACTTTTAGAGAATAACTGAATAAATTATTTTATGATTAATGAATTGGGAGTCCAAAATTAATAATACAATTATCCTGCTCCTCGAATCATTGGGTGAGAAAAAGAATCGTGCATTTTCCAGCGTAACGTCGCGAAATCTACATCCTACGTGCTTCGGTCGAGGCTAATAAAGCGATTTCGCCCGGTGCTTCGTTCAAGTATAGGCTGTCCGTCGGCTTAACCGAATAAAACCAGTCCACTGGCTGACAGTGCAAACAGGCCCACAATTTTCTCAATGACCCCGGTACTTAACCAAAGTAACCGCTAGCAATAAAGGACCTGGCGATTAGGTGGAGTACCGTACCCGGAGGTCTTCCTTGTAGTCAGTCCTCGAGAAGTCAATCGCAAGGACTCGCGTTCGACGACTCGGCTTACTCGTCAGCGAGGGTACGCTGAGGTAGCCCCCTTTAAATGCTCGTGTTTCGTAATTGAGTACCCTCGTTCGCGATTAACGCAGACGTTTGCGGGCAAAACTCGCTCGTCGTATACGCTGACCATTGCGTGCCGCATCATTTTTCTCCGCTGGTACGCACGATTAAAATGTATGTGAGATACATCTTGCTTGGCATTTTTTTAACGAGCGAAGAATGTATATTATATTATTATATCTCCGATTTTCTTCTCTCCTCTCTCTTTCTGTTTAAATTTTTTTTCGTTTTCTTCGATATATATGTGCATATAGATTTAATAATGTTACAGTTGTTAAATTATTACGTCCGCGTTTTTTTTCTTATCTATCAACTCGTTAATGTCGCGCAATCATCATCGCTTGTGTCCATTGCGATGGTATTATCAGATATCTTACCTCTGAGAATGGATCTCTCGGGACTCTGAGGTTGGTTTCGGACGCGGTCGCTAAACGAGATCGCGGAGACAAGACTCGGCGCGGCGTTTCGAGTTTTGGTAGAATAAAAAACGAGCTGTCATACGCGTGTGTCGCGACGGGTCCTCATCTGGGACAACAGGTTATATAAGGTCGGGGCCCAAAGTATCCATTATATCGAGCACGATATCTTCGTACCTGGTCGTTAGAGAAAGCAGTTCGCGACCACAATCAGAAGAGCGCACTCCAAGAAGAACTCGTTACGTTACAGAGTGGAAGGTTGGACCGTAAAGTGGCCTTTGTCATTGGAGACTTCCTTGAAACTGGTCGCGGATCTCTTTAGAATCATTGAACGCTTCCACCGTGCCTCGGTGCGCTACGGGGCTTTAGGTACTTTTCGAGAGCGAGTCGCCCGTCCCAGTACGATAATCGTTGCAACGAGTTGCGTGATTGCTAACGGCTCGCATCGGAGCGAACTGCCTCGTTTCATTGCCGCCGAGAAACGAGAGACGTAATTACAAGTTTCGCTTTCCATCAGGGGTATCATGCGAAAAGTAAGTCCTTCTGCGAAGACACTTTTGCTCGGATGATTCATTACATTAACAGTAATTGTTAGCGAGCAAGCGATCAGAAAAAGCCATTGTTCTTTTTTTTCATCTGCTTTTCTCACTTTAATTAACCCAAGCTGATGTAATTTCCGAAATATTATTTCCAAAATACTATTTCCATAATTCCTTACAGTCGAATGCACTTGCCAATGCGCGATACAAAAAGTTGCGAATAGCACAGGTCGTTTTGAGTGATTAATAATATGCTTTATATCGATGCGAGGGCTTATATCATGTGTTAAAATTGCTGCCCTTTGGCAGCCATATAATCATGAGATACTCGAATGATAGATTACAGATTGCGCCGTTCATCTGATAAGAGGTACATGTGCCTATCGATGCCCACGTTACGTTGCACGTTGCTTCACGAACTTGATATTCACGTCAGACAAAGTGCTCTTCTGCACTATCGCAATCAACGACTTAGAGCGCTCTAAAAATACCTCGATGAAGAGCCATTGCACAAAGTATATAAAATCGTATTTAACATATAAGATGCATCGCGTATATAATTCCTGCATTATATTCTTCTTCAATAAGTTGCGCTTAATAAATCAAGTCGATGTAAAAACCGACGATCTCTTGACAAGTTTATCTCATACTTGATGAGAAATCGTATAAACGAGCAGACAAGTCGAACACTTTTTGTTGACGGAGACTCGCGATTCGCAAGCAGGATGATCGACTGATAACATAGACGAAAGAAGGAGAGAAAGAGTAGTTGAGACATATTAAGTCGAGTTCACGTATACATCGAAGGGGCGTGACTTCGTGCCTCACCTGTCTCCGTCGCAACTAATTGTGGAACACGAGTGACGTTGCATTGTTTCGTGCTGTGCCATTCAAACGCTAAATTGCCGAACATTTTCGTACGTCTCACTCGCTAAACATCCATCCAAAATTTTTTCAACAGTATTAATGGGCAACCAAAGTAATCAGTGTCGACTGAAATACGAAAAGTGATCTCATAGAAACGAGAAAGCATAGCATAAGTCGACTTAAAAAGATATGGACGAAATACGAGTAAGATTGATGCAAAGCAAATATATTTTCATCTTACGAAATTACGAACTTTATGTGGAAAAATTGTTAATAGAAAATGTTTTTTCAACATTAATTCAAAGTCAAAAATGTATACCTCAACGATTTGTACTTCGACGACAATCACAAGTGTGTTACGAGCTGTGATCTCTCGTCGCTTCCGTTTCGGTGTTCGCGCCGGTTTTGTCGCGCGATTTCGCCGGCTGCAGCTCCAACGATTTCGCGGCAGCAGCAGCAGCAGCAGCAGTTGACTCGTGCAGTGGTTTCGACTTGAGGAAAAAGAAACTCACCGCTGCCGGACTACCGCGTGGGCGGAATGCATTCAGAGTCCGGTTGCAATAAAGTAATAAGCTTCTATAAATAGCGGCACGAAGCGGCATGAAAGGAACACCGTAGAGAGAATCGTGGAAGCATGGATGAAGAGACCTGACCGCGAAAGTCAAGAACATAATCATAGACTACGATCAAGTGGATTCTTCGTCCTGTGCACATCCTTCTCTCTCTCTCTCTCTCTCTCTCTCTCTCTCTCTCTCTCTCTCTCTCTCTCTCTCTCGTCCCTTTTCTCTGCCTGTCTCTCTCTCACACGCGCATCGGCGCGTCCATCCTCTTGCATTGAAAGGCGACGGAAACATCGTATAATTTTCTTACGGACCAATTAATGTAACTTCGCCACCCATGCTGCCACGCTGTCGCAAAAACGCGGGTCTGCCCGAGCCGTCTGGTGTCCGAGCTCGACATGGAAATGAACGGCGAAGTGGTGCTCGATAAAAGGAAGACTGTGTCCCTGATATAATTCAGTTCGAGCGGAGCCGTTGATTGCGACCGCACTCGCTTCCCCGGAGTCGCGCGTTGTTTTGGCGTAGAAAACCGCCGGCCTTCTTTCCACCGGCAATAGTCAGTAGATTTACGGCAAGATACTCGCGGCACCGCGTGATTTATCGATTGCCTTGACGCGTTCTTGGAACGTGTGTACGTTCGGAAAACTGCCGATGCGATGAAGATGAATGATGGACAGTTGAAAATCGGGTAATTGAATTCACCGAGTTTGACTATTAATTTATCTTTTCAACCTGGGACTTTTTCCTCGACGACGCGAGGATTGCGTTAATTGTCACGTCTGAATCGATCGTCATATATTAAATGTAATTTCCGCCTATTGCGCGACATTGCAATTTCGTCGAGGTTTTCACAGACTTCGCTTCCCACATTGCGAGACGAGCGCGATCGTGAAATACAATAAGTATGATTTACAAAAAAAAAAAAAAACAGCGCGGTCCGACTGACTTCGATAAATGTGCGAGAACGTTCTTGACCTTGCTGCCGATATAGGTAAAGCACGCGGGATATCGTCCGGTTCGTCGTTTCAATCGATTAATAGTATTCAGGAACGTATTCAGAGTCCGGACAGGCCACCCTGCAGTCGACTTTCGCCACACACCTTGCCGGGATCTCGCCGGAAGGCAAGAAGGCGGTCGGCGTCTCGGCTCATTAAAGCTAATAATATGGATTTACTAATCTCTCTACTCTGCCGGGCGGACGTACCCCCGCGCCGTCTTTCCCGATATTTACTCGTCTTCGGTCAACTTGGATGAATTACGAAATTCGCAAGTTCTCACATTACTCGTAAGTGGCTCGGCTTGAATAAATCGTTTCTGCATTTTCTAGAACGTATTTAACGACCAAGGCCATTAAAAATGTATAAAAAGTATATATTATATGTGTATTATACATACAATTTTAGAGGCGCGTGTAAATTATCTTAAAATAAAAATATAATATTTGTAGCTGCTGGCAAAAATCGTATTTTATCCTGCATAAAAATTGCGATCTAAGAGGGAAAGTGTGCGATGTGCTTTTACAGAGACAGTCGTTTGATTTCATCATGGTGAATTTATCGTGAAATGTGAAAAGATTGTTATTGTCTGTGACAAATTAAACCGACTGCTACTCCATCTATTCTCAAGGAAAAAAAAATGAAATGTAACACACGGCGAATGAGGGAAGTGGATGAGCGGTGGAGGGGCATAATGCGAAGTTTCAGGCCTGACGTAATTAACCGGCTTCTGAGCACCAGTTAACGCGTCTGCAAGAAACTTATTATGAATAATGTGTGTAGCGTTGTTATGTAAAATCTCTTGTGGAAAACTTAATTGGACGTGGCAACTATTATCATCGGCAGGAAAAAAAAAACTGCGATATACGAGAACAAAATTGATAATAATATTCCAAGAGCGGAAAACCGCGGAACAAGTCAGATTAACATCTCGCAAGAATACTAAATTATACAGTGGTTAGGAATGACTTTAAGTAATTCGGAGTTTACACGCACTTTTCCGTCTCTTTTAATCGGTTCGCTCGCGAATGCTTTTATTTCGATAACAGATATTAATCGGACGCGATTAGCCGGTTTTGTTCTCAGCGTTTTAGTTAATGGTATGTTATTACCTATGTACGTTCTAGCGAAAATATCGCTCGAACGCGAACTCATAGTAAAATGGCACAATGCAAATCGCGAGAGTTTGACTCCTACGTAAGGATCGTGCTTTATTGCGATTACTAGCGCGATCGTCATAAAGTACATCGGCCAACGTTGGCTATTTCCACAGCGGATGAACGTAATGACACAAGTGTATGTGTGTGACGTATAAGGTACCTGTTCCCTCGGCCAGACACTCAACTATTATCGAAGGCTCGTAAATTTCGGACTCTCAAGCAATCACGCGAGCGTACCGCGATTACGTAAAGACGAGCGGATATTTATATCCATAAGCACCGTATCGCGGTGTGTGGAGGATACCCGCAACCATGCCGTTGAAAGGTCGATCATCGACCTGCGCTTTACTCTCGCTTACCTCTAACCGGGTTATAGCGCGGATAAATTCTTTATTTACCGTGATACCCACACACACATTTCGAGTAATACATTCTCGAAAATATGTGCCGTGAGACTGACCAGGTTCTAGCGCGCGCTCGAGTAAGACCGAGACATTTGTTAACAATGTTACGAGCAACATTATACTTCGAGGCCGCTGTTAGCATTATATAAATTTTTAAGATTGCTTTACTTAGGCTCGCCGTGTGTCGCCAAGATAGGCACGCAAACTCAGAATTATGCATCACTTGTTTTCTTCGAGGCTGTTGAGTTATTTTTGCGATATACCATAATTGTCTCACGATTGTCTTCAATGTCGTTCAACATTTACGAATATAGCTCACCACGTTCTCTCACGTTTTTATCGTTTTACAAAAGATGCGAATTGTAGACGTGACATAACTTTCGCGACGTGGATACTTCTGAGATTACAAATTACTTTTGCAAGCCGGAGAATATTCCGAGTGTCGAATGGGGAAGGTCCCCTTCTGAACTTCTATAAATTCATTAAAGCAAACCCTTCGACAGTGTCGCACTTTGCAATGTCGATCGAATTCCAGGCATAGTCGTCACGAGGGTGAGCAGAGTCTTTTTTCACACCACGTGTCCCGCCCGGGGATTACGTAAGGTTCGGTAAGCAACCCTACCCGTGGTATTTGCACTTGATTGACATTGTATTCGCTCTTCACTTCAAAAAAGTTAAATCGGACGCGTTTTTGAGTTGTCTCAAATTTCTATCGTGTGTAACGTCGTGTTTCGACGATAATTAGAGTCCACGTAGTATTTGTAGTAATAACTCAAGATAATGTAGTGTCATGTAGAACGGCTCAGACTGACTAAACGATTAAACTTAACGATTGTATGTTGATTCACAGCGATGCTGTTTTTACGTGCTTACGACGCTCGAACGTTTAAGTTGAGCTCAATCCGTAAAATCGCTCGTCCACGCAAAACGCTACTTAGCTACTTTAGCGGTCAGATAATCTCCGATACTTTATGCTCCTCTACATCCACTCTCCCACATCTCTCGCGTGTAGGCACGCATGTCGCGGGTTCAAAGCCGTAAACGTGTCTCTCGCGATGCGAATGTCTGGAAGGAGGTAACGAGAGGCACGAACGAAAAGTAACAAAGTTGTACGCGGGCGGGGAATACGTGATCGAGCGAGGAGGATAGAGAGAGGAGGTAAGAAGAGAAAGAGGTTTGCGGTAATTACGTAAGAGAATCAATTAAGCACGCGAATATCTGAAGAGCTATACCTATCCACCTACCTACCAAGAGTTATTAATGAACTCGTCAGATATCCGTTAAACGTTCCCAGCTCGATCGTGTGGCCTCTCTCCTCTCTCTTTCTCCCTCCTTCGTTCCTTTCCTCCCCCCCCCCCTCTCTCTCTTTCTCTCTCTTTCGAGCGATTATTCGTAGGTCCGCCGTTGCTTTATAGACAACGAGGACGAATCGGTAATTAATATTAGAGCTCACGATAGTGGAGGGCCGAAGCCTTTAGTGGATAGGCCACTAGGGTGGGTCCATCCGGTGGCGCCGCCCTTGATATATCAAGGGGGTGTCTACGTAGATAGATCGGGGATTTATCTTATTTCCACACCGAGAACACTTAAGCTTATTGGATTTTATGGTAAACATCGTCGGTCGGTGGAAGATCGTAACTGCCGCGCGGGGTATTGGGTCATAAAATGATGTGCTCCGCTCGAGCGAATTTTGTTGTCGAATTTCCGGTCGGGGATTATTTTCGTTCGGTTCGTAAAACAAGTCTAGCCGGTGCTAGCGGGGATCGCTTACAGATGGTGGCGGCGGTTTTCTTAACTGCAGCTGCATTTCGATCTGAATGACACTTTCGCACTAAACACTCTCTCAAGGAATAACGCTCGGGTACTCGGCTGTTTTCCAACTTCACACGAGCCTCACGGTCGTTAACTTTGATTCGAAAAACCGCAGAAATTTCTCCCTGCGTATAGGCCCCCATGAGCCTCGCAACTTCCGACGGGCGAACGCTATAATGAATTCCGCGATTGTGCAAAGTCCGTATCGCGCGGTAATACGTTTAGATAATTCAGATTAGATAATCGGCGGGATAATCGTGCGTTTATACCGCGCGTATTCAGTTGCAGCGCAATTAACTTCCACGGGCCGGTACGGCTCGTGATTAATCGAGACGCGTCCATGAATTTATGGATTTCATTTAATATCTCAATGCGCGCCGGGAAAGTATAATTGAAACACGGCCTTGCCGATTGAAAGGCAAGCATCGGGAATGAGCCGGGAATTAAAAGGTACTTAACAGTATGACAAAGTAATTAACCATAAAGAGAAACTTTAATCAGATAACGTACCGCGGGGCGCGTAGAGTTGACTGCACTTCGCCGCGAACCCACGATGTAGGCGCAATGGAATAAATCTTACGTGTTTCTTTTACGAGCTCACGGAACGTTCGGTGTGTATTTTATAATAGCGATTGTAACACACTCGTCAGAAATATTATTAACATTTCAATCTGAGAATACGGACCGCGCGCATTAACATTATATATGTAATCTTCATCTGTCTCTTGACCATTTTCCAATCATCAATCATGATGGCGTAAAAAGATAAAAAAATGTTTATATCGCGTATGAATAGGCAAATAATTCATTACATTATTTTTTTTTTTCTTCCACCTCTCTCAAGATAATTAAATTCCGAAGAGGTAATAAAATTCATATTATAAATCGACGGGAGCGTAAATCCCCGTATGAGCTAACTCGGAGATAATAATCATCATTGAAGAAACTGTTGTGTTTCTTGCGAGGTAAGTGTGTAAACGAGAGACAGCCAAGTTTCAGTCTCGAAAGTTAGCGTAGTTCGGAGGAAGACACATTCTGCTGACACACGTGCAAAACGCCTCGACGTCGGCGAGCTGGAGCAAAATGACGTAACGATACCTCGCTAACGACGTAAGCGAGATCCTCGACGAGAGCGAGAGATCCGCGTCGATCCACAAAGAAACGCAGGAGGATGCCATCCTAATCGCTCGAGCGACGGTAGGGCTCGATCACACGCACACGCACACGCGCGTGTGTACGTCCACGGTTTCTCCTTCTTCCGCGCTCGCGCGTTATCTCTCCCTCGCTCTAACGACCAGTCAGTCACTCCGGGATAAATTATAGCCGTACGGAAGGAACAGCGGCCGGTTTTTCGGGCCCGGTAGTGTGGGTGGGCCCGTCGTGTCTTCTCGAGCGAGAGAGAGAGAGAGAATGTACGTACGTACATTCGTCGCACACGCGTAGAGCAGGATGATACGCGTACGCGCAAGTAGGTACATACATGTCGTTCAATACGCTTACATCGCGTCGCGTGATACAGCCGAGCAACAAATTTCCACCTTGACTACCGAGAGCTAACGATCGCGCGCGCGCGCGTGATCACCGCGATCGGATATTTTTGATTCTTGCCAGCGGCTTTTTGTTCTCGCCTTCCGCGAACCTGCCCGACCGGTTACGACTTTCCTCTCGATTAAAGCTACCATCCCTTTTCGTTTCGCGGTAGTACGTCATCCGTCATTGTGCGCGCCGATCTTGTCGCACTGTCAACGACACGTGAAATACGCATAGCTCGATGTCGATGATGCAAGCGACGCTTCTTGCGCCGCCACGTTTTTCGCGTCACCGCCGCAATTTCGCGCGATGGTATGCCCGTGATAATTGACGAAAGGAAGTGTTCCTGCGTGTCGCGGGACGTTACTCGAATTCCAGCTACTCGAACTAACCATTTCTTCCTGTGCGCTGTCGGTCACCTGTTCGCGGAACAGACTGAAAATTTTTATCGCTGCGATACGCGCGAACATTGTTGTATCTTCGAGTTGTGAAAAAAAATGAGATTTATTAAATTCTCCGAAGTTAAACCAAAATCGGCAGTTTGCATGAAAATTGATGAATCAATCGCGGCATTAACGTGTACAGCTACAAATTGCGTCGCTCCACGTTGACGTGTCTCCTCAGATTTGTGGGATAATTTAACACTTTCTAGGAAAACACAGTTCTCCGCCTGCCTGCCATGTCCTATGGTTAACAACGTATACGACGTGCAAAATATTATGCATGTCATACGCATTATGGTTTACGTTGCGTACTCTCGGGGAGCTGTGATATTTTCTTTTACAAAACATACGTACGCGTATCGTGTGATACAGCTGAAACAAGAGTTGAAAGGCAATTGGTCACGCTACGAGTAAATATCGCTTATGAGTAAACAGTACGAATGGGAGACATTAGGAGGCAGGAATTTTTATTGCGGGTTGCAATAATTGACCGTTCGACCGTAATGCACGATTGTGTCCACACTTGCGTTTGATAATGAAGAAACTCGTCGTTACACTCGTAAAGTACACGTATTTTTCTAGATGCTGTCATTAAACGCCGCTCTCGCGTGCGGCGGTGCACCAAAACGCGCCGAGTTTATATCCTATATCTGCTATTGCTAATAATTTCCTCAATCTCGTTAACAATGAGACACGCAACACTTCGCGGCGCACGCAAATGAACGGGGGGTGGGGGGGGGGGCCATCGTATTGCGACGCGATCCGGCATTTTTGACTTCGCTCGTCTTCCACGAAGTCGTCCGACCGGTTGCCTTCTGCCTTCCATAAATATTCTACCCCCTCGTCGTAATGATGTCATCCATTACTACTACCGCAGTCTTTTTTATCGCATTATCGATGAACGAAATATAGATATCTTCGAGGCGAATGGCAGTTAATATGATAAGTTTAATTAAGAACGGTGTCTGGAATACGTGATCGGTTCTTTTTTTCGCTACTCTGCTCTTTCAAGAGTTATCGATAAAAATTTATTCGCAGTGCATGGCGCCTGGTTTGTAACGAATTGATTAATTTGATATTTATCAATTGGTAATTAAAATAGTTTCTTTACAAAAAAACAAAAGATGTTTACGTTGTCAGTGAAAAAATCGGGAAGTTTCACATCTGCAATTTAAAATATATATATATATATATATATATATATATATATGGTTTACACGCTTGCACACGTTTTACGCTTTCGCATAATTAGAGTTATATAAACGTTAGCATATACTGATACGCAGGTTGCTAGTACCCGATTATAAGTGGGCGTAAACAAGTCCGATTATCTCTCTTACCAGAGGCAACACGACGTTGTTTAGTGCGTGTCAGAGTGTCGAGCGATCTACCTCTGTTTATAAATTTATAAATACCGTACGAAATGGTGACGTTAGTTCGCGTCGAAATGTCTCGCGCGACAACAACGACAAGACGTGTAGTTCCTTAATACAGCCGTCACGCGCGGGAAAAAGATAACGAGGCGGTAGACAGATACTCGAAGAAAGAAAGAGAGAAAGCCGTGACTTTTCCGCTGGCACGCTGCTAATAATTTACCGAATCTCCCGATGGTATGCGTGTCGTCGTGGCGCCCATAGGAATACCGCGTGCCCGAGGAATCCGTGACGCGAGGCGGCCCACCCACGTACACGTGTAAGACCCCTCCTTTTAACGCAACGGTACCGCACAATGTACTGAGATCCTCGCGAGTGAACGAACGAGCGGACGAAACGAGCGGACGAACGCATATGTTCGTGACAGAGACGCGCGAAGACGCGTTCATCGTGTCGTTGCTCGTCGACGACAGGACTACTTCCGGTTTGCATTTGCGCGCTCGAGCGCTTCCCCGTCGCGTCTGCCGAAAGAGCACAGTATAATTGATATGCTCTAGATGGTCAACCGTATCCATGTGCTCAACGTGAGAGATTTGACTAATCGACTCTAGTCTTATTTCAGGGATAGAGACGCTTTGTATGTATTATCATTAGTATATTACATCTTATATGAATGACAGTAATTGTGATTGATATCTATAAGTAACTGTTAAAGTGACGAATTAAAATACCGGACGCTCCAAGACGTCGTTTGAATATCCTTATACACGACGATACGTAAAAGACTTAAATAAACCATGAAAATAAAAAAAAATGCCACATATTATTATGTCTGATAATTTAATAAACAAGATGGAAAAGAATGAATATCTTGTGTGTTTGTGGCTAATGTATCGAGTATTGCGACAAGCTGGAATCGATCAAGTTTCTTGCGGTTCCTAATACAGTAAACTTAATGCACGGCCTGGCTACACATGCGGCTACGGACGATTTTCATTTTATACGATAAGCGCAAATGAGAGAGCATGTCCGATACCGTGTAAAACCACTGCCGCCGCGATGTAAGCGTATTATAATGCACGTCATTGTGACATATTCGGTGACTTACGTGATTGCGAGCTGAATTAGCTGCGCCCAGTTACAAGGCAGGGACGTAAAGACGCGATCATTATGTCGTAGTCTTGGAGCGACGACAGGTCCACTTTCGTGGTCTAAGCACTTTCTCCTCTCGTGAATTATTCGCCATGAAGAGCTTTGACGTGTTCCGTTCGAACATGGCTATGAAAAGCCGTTTCCACAAAGGTTACCTAAGCATTAGATATAAACGCGAATAGGAACCGATCGGACTTTTGAAAACGTTTTAGAAAGCGAACTTCTCGAATTAATAACATTTATTCGGGTCAATCGACGTCGTCGACGACTACATGCCATTGTCGAACATTAAGCGTGAATTTGTACTGCCGTTGTTGGCGACAACGGCCATTTAAAGCGCGTCCGTTATTCCGGCGCGCATTCACAAGCGCTTCGATGTGTTCGTACGAGACCAAGGAGGTGATTGATGTCCTCCAGAAGGCACAATCAACCAAGCGCGTTCTACCGAAGGAAGGAAACACACTACTGTCTTCAAAACCACGCGTGATTCGAAAAAATTTAGTAACAAGAGGAGATTTATTTTGTCATTTGCAGTTCCGCTTTAAGGATTTTGTAGTGATCAACACACAATATTAAGCAGCAAATCACGTTTTGCGATATAAGGAATATGAAATTACTTTATACTCCTCTTACATGTTCCTAGGATTAACAAATATGGAATCAAATGGCCATTGTACGGCGAGATCAATATACGAAATGAATTTTGTTCCAGGATGTAATGCTGCGATTGTAAAGCTATGGGGATCATTAAACACGATTCTCCGAACAAAATTTAGAAATTCTCAAATAGAGCTTTTATGAATTTACTCCACGTGTTATACGATAATCGATATAAAACGGTTATAGGAATTTGTGATTAGTGTCACGAGGCGCGGAGTAATTTCCGTCTATAAAGGCATACGACAAACAGCTTCCTCCCGCGAGACACCTACGCCAGCGTGATCTTATTGCTACGCGTATAAATCTTGCGGATGTAGCCGATAAAACAAAATTAAGATCGACAAAGTTCATAAAAAAAAATTGTTCGTTAATTCTGTGACAAAAAGATTCATTCTTAATTCTGATGATTATCAGTAAAACTTTGTGGCATTTAAATATATAAATTGACTGATACTTTAAGCTTTATTGATGAAAATGTGTATCATTCGATACATTGATTAAAGCACCGGACTAGAATGTAGAGAAAAAAATTAATCATTGTCCAATATATAAATTGAAATGTGTGCAAAGTGAATATTTTTCAAAATCTTAAATTAAATTTAGAAAATGTTTAAGTGTTTAATCTTCTCAGTTAGCATTCATGTAAATATGTAATTAATCCGTATAGATTTATAATTACACATATAAGATTATATAAGTTAAAATTGAATATTATTTTTGAAAACATATTAAAAAACATAATCTCGCGATAATGCGGAGCCGTTTTATTGATGGCAGAATAAATCCTGCGATGAGGGTACGTTTCACCGATCCGAACGGCGATTTCCTTTCACTGATAGATTCTTTATGCCTTCCTAGATATCGATTAGCGGCGAACTCAATTTCTAAACGCGTAATCGGCCGCGTGTGCCTCGCATTACACCTACGGATTGCCTGTCTGTCAATCCAGAGGCTCATTAGCGGGCTCGGTATACGTTTCTTTCTGCCGTTTATTAACCGTCAGAGATTATCCCGATATAGCGATAGGCTGCACACTATCCACCTGGCGTAAACAATTTCTAATTGAAGACACACTCGCAACGTCTCTTTGTGCTCGTTCCACTGGCTGCATCTCGATAATGTACTTAGCCGGCACCGTTATCGCGTCGCGCAATATCGCACGCTCATCATTCTCCTATCGACGTCGGTTTTTAATTACTTATTAACTGCTAATATATTACCGAGAAGATCGATGGCTGATCAGATGCCTTGAAATCCGTGAAAGGTTACCTATAACTCGCGTCTCGTTACAGCTACCGTGAATCATTTCAATCGTGGCAGTGGTTTCGCAAATTTTCACGTTAACGAGATACTAGACGTTTATAATGCCATTTTAAACCGTATAAACTGTCCTATCAATGTACACAAGCAAAAGCGTATTTATAAGAGTTGGAACGAACGTAAACACATTACAATCGACTTTCATCACGACTGGCTCACTTATGCATTTAGGATAAATTTTTGTATCGCCTTTCACATTCGCATGCATTTCGTATCGGAAGATTATACTTGATCTCTGATTAGCGAACGAGAACAATGAGACACAGACAGAGGAGAATAAGGTGCTTATCTCGACGTCGACTGTATAAAAGCTCGCTTCGTGCCGAGTTACGACCATAAGTCAATGGATATTTGAACGGCAAAGAGAGGCGCATACCGGGGCTACGCAACACACATAGCAAATGGATCCCCTGTGGTGTTATCCATCGCCTGCTAATCGCGATATAGCAACTTGCGCGTCGAGAAGATTCCCCGATGAACGACATCCCAGGATGGCTGATTAATATTGACTCAGCTATTAATTAATTCCACGGTGACAACACGTAGCGCGAGTCGATGACATGCGAACGTTATAAAATAGGACAACGACACGCAAGTATTAAACGTCAGGTAATCCAAGAAGAAAGAACATATCAAAAGAACTGTAAGTTCCGAATAAGACGGATTGACAGTTTTAGGCCGTGCGATATGATCCCTTTTCATGTTAAAATAATGTAGAATTATTCAAATGACATTAGTCGAATGATATTAAGCTTGAATCCTATTATTGAGAACCAATTTCAGTCTCTTTCCAACGTGATGATAATTTGTACTTTGTACAATGATAATTGCATCTTCTTTCCACCGTGATGTCTAATTATAGCTAACTCAATGTTTTCCTCGAAGCTGCTCCGCCGTCACGTACCTTAATTACATATTTGACTCTAATCGATGCACAAAGTCTCGAAAGCTATTAATTATATCACACCGTTAATTATATCGCATACTCATCGCGCCATTAACAACAGCTTTGCACTTGTCTCGACAGAATTTTGAACAACCTCCCGCATCGTGCGTTAAATGACGCTTTCAAATATGCTGTTTCTTATCTTTCGATGCTTTTTCCGACTAAAATCCAATTTTCTACAAGTACAAGAAGAAGACGATTCGCGCGACGGACCGTAGATGAAAATATCGGATAAGAATGATAATACCGGAGTCATTAATACATCGTTAGGTGCGATTTCATTTGAATGGTGAAACGTTCTCAAACGAATGTAACATTCGTTCTCTTTCTTTATGCCCTCGAGACATTGTTTTTTTGTTGCTGCTGCTTCTACCCGGTGGAACGGAAGCTGCTCTGTGCTTGTTACGCAATTAACAGACGCGGAATTGACAGACAATTATCTCAATGTAGATATAATGATAGTGTCTCGGCATCACGACCGTCGGGCTCTTCGTTCCCCGGCGATAAAGATGCATTCCTTCCGCTTTGTAATCGCACGTACACAGACATTTTCAGATTAATCTTTCGATTCCATTTCCTTTCTTCGATATAATACGCGGGTTTTCAACTCGCTCTCGTATCGAAACATCGCAACGCAAGACAAGTACGAACCAGTAATAGCGCCGTTTGTTGCAAGCGGGAATGCAACGGCGCAGTCTTATCGGAAAACTCACGTTACGATATCTGGAGCGCGAACGGAAGCCATTCATAGGTTTTGTAAGCGCCTTCAGGGCCCCGGTACGTGGCTCCTCCAGCCTGGGTTTGTTATCGTGTCCAGCCGTGGAGAAGCACCTTCGATTTAACCCTAATAAGATAGATGGATCCCGCGAGACCGCCCGATACGGAGCAAGCGCGCTCGGTTACACACTTGTGCCAATTGTACGTATGTACGTATATCGGTCCTCCCGTTCAATCGATCGAGCACGAGGAAGCGAAAGAGAAAGAGAGACGGAGAAAAAGAGAGAGACCGAGTAGAGTTACGGGAACCAGGTCCGCGAATTAATCCCTCTTTATCTCGCCGCAAACATTTCATTGAGGCTTGATGTTTCGCCATATAACTGCTTTTTATCGATCGCTGATCGGATCCTTTAATTATGCAACGTCGATTAAAAATGACGAACAAATAACGAATCGTCGTTCTCTTCCTTGGAGGGACAGAACGGGATTGTTTCTTAAACACAATCACCTTTCGCGCGGAACAATTCGACAGTGTATTAGGTTTCGCGTGATGCAGCGAGATACTGCCAAATTGACGGCCACGTTAATCATGCGAACGATTCATCCATCGATCGCTCTTTCATTCCCGTTTATGGCACGCGTTTCAACGCGCCTTCTCCTTCCGCGGCGCGCAACGAATTTAACCCGTTTGTGCGTTGACAATATCTATTGGGTATCGCCGATAAAACGGCCTGCGAATTTTTCAAATTCTCAATGAGAACGATACTGGTTCCGCGACAAGCACCGCGGGACAATTGTGCTGTCCTTATCCGACGGTGCCCCGCGGCAGCAGTTTGAGCCTCGTTAACGGGAACTCGCGTCCGTGCACGCATATCCGAGGCCGAGGGAACTAATTAGCCATAACTTTCCGTAAATGGATTTTAGCGCGCGATACTGTCGGCTTTATTGCACCTCGCGCGGTCGCGCTTGTTGTCTGAGATTGCCGGTGCGAACGTATCGGTCCGCGTCCGGTTTGGCCCGGTCGGAAGATCGCGACGCCTATTCGGCGCGCTGCCACGGACTTAATTATGCAATATTCTGGAGCGCGGTTTTATTGACGCGGACCTCGTTCCCTTTCTGCATCAGCGGGACAGGCGATAAGCACAAACGCGCCGCTTGATCGATCGTCATCGCGCACTTTCCCACGTTACGATTACGAAATGCAATTTGCTCTAGAATAGCAACGCGCACTCGTAACGGCCGATGTTACCCTTATTATTTTTTTTTATCTGGATTTCAGACTTTGCGACAGCTATAACTGATGAAATTTAATTAAATAAAGTGAGCTTTAATCAATTGTGTTATAAGCAACAAAGAATACGAATTAGTGATTCAGGGGTTCATTTATAAGCTTTTATGATATGCAACATGAATAATATTATTTCAATATGATTGGAAATATTTTAAAATTGTGAGAAAGTCCTCTTAAAGAAAGTTCAATTTCTTACGCGGCATTTTATCCATTATAAAGTACATTTATACTGTGATACGATCCGTAATTTTGTACAGTAATTATAGATGTCGATAAATAGCCGATAACGAGAGAGGAATTTTGTATTACATCTAATTATCGCGAGTGTGAAAGTTCCGACGCGTGACCAGCAATACGTCACCGATTAGATTCGTTTGCCCTTTCCCTACCGAACTCTCCGTCAATGCGGATACGCATTTAGAAATTGCTAACCCTGTCGCGACCGTATCGCGCTTATTCACCGGATATTAATGCACGCGAACGCGTGAAAAGAATAACTCGTGGATACGTCGACCATGATATCAATGAACTCGCCGCACGAGAGCAGCACGCGCAATTACGATAATTAGATTTTATAGTAGTCGTTTTAACAACTCGCTTCTTATCTGCCCGTCGCGGAATTACGCGCTGTAAAGACATAATAGGAAAAGGTGATACAATAATATCTCTCCTGGCAAGAGTATTTATCTATTCGTCACGGTGTTTGGTGTAATGAACGGTCCTGACGGCGATACATTACGATTATAAAGTTCGCGCGTTGATAAAACCGCCGTAAATGCAATGAGCAATTTTCACTTAAAAAGATGTTATCGTGCCAGAGCGAGATATTTAACCGACAAGATACGGAAATACATATTATCGCAAAATGTTAACAGACCGATAATTCATAGATGTACGCGAGCTGTTGCAACAATTTATAATTCTGGAGTACAAATCGCTCTGGGGGTATAATACGAAGGTATAAAGTGTGCACGTCGTATGTATTAATAATATAAAATATGTAAAGCGTAACGCGAAGATGAATGTATTTATCAATTACATAAATTTATCGATCGAATTTTTGCGCAACAACGCGGCGAGTCTTGAATCCGTCTAGAAAATTGTTACCCGGGTACCAGGTGAGAAATGGCTGCGCTTGATTTATGAGGCAGAGAGCGGCTATTTCTCCGACTGCTTAACTATTGTTTCCTGACAATAAGCGTATATCAGATATGAATGACACGAAGAAACGTTCTCTATCATTCATCAAGCTGGCACTCGGCCGGGAAGTAAAGTAATTACACGTTTTCCTGTGTCACTTGAAAGGACCATCTATCTGCGCGATGCTGCAAAAAAGCGATAATAATACCGACATACTTCTTTCGAAAAGCAGATGATAATTAACTGTCCGATCAATAGCATAAGATGCCGTGATACATAGCAGTTCGTTAAAAATAACACGGTGGAATCGTCCACGTGTTGTACGATTGTATACTTTTAAAATCCTCCGACGATAAATCATATTTTGCTGATACATACGCGCAAATATATGTTGCTTAAATTATAAACTGATAAGATCTTAAATTATTTGCTGTATTACAAGGATAGCCGCGCGACACCGAGGAACAGTTTCGTTATGAATTACGAGATTATTCCCTCGCGCCTCGCAAACGCGTTTATGTATTTATTCAGTTGCACCATTTTCGCCTATCGAGGCATATCGTAATTAATGTCTGTGTGCTATACGTTTCTTTAATTAATTATTATTTGAAAAACATGGCAACCGATTTCACGAATAAGCGATGTATTATACGTCAATCGTGACAGTAGTAAATTGTGCAGCCGTTTTACAAACGCTTTCTCGCACAATGGCCAGAAACATTTTCTCCCAGTGTTAAATATTCCTTCTCTGACTGAGAAATTTATACATTCGGCATTTACAGCTATTATATATCTTCTAATGAGATATGCTATCCATGCGGATTAGGCAATCCCGTTCGAACAATGAATGCGTAAAACCTGTTTCGCCATTTGAGAATGCAATATACTTCTTTGAATATTAACTACACGAAACCGCAAACTTCTGCGCTAGATAAACAATGGTAATAAATTTTGATTAATCATATTGTTATGCGGTATATTCACCGTTACATTCATATTCCCATACGAAAGATTCTATAAAATACGCGAAATTTTGATGAGATCATAATGCAAACTGTTTGTCATATTTCAACGACGATGTAAATCATCTCGTCTCTGTTTTGACAAATCGACTTCGTCGTCGTGACGCATTGCATATAGGCGATTGCCAAAGATTCCATCGATTTTAAAACACGTCTCGATAAATAACTTTCTCAAATAACTGGTAAAATAAATTCATCTCGTAATGAATTGCCAACATGCTACCAGACATAAGGCGGAAAATAAACAAATTCGCAGAGCACAGTACATGAATATTGTTCAAACAATATCGATAACTTACCCGAGGAAGGCCTGTCCGAGTATCTGGTGCAGTAGACCCACGCTGGCCACAACATCTTCCCAGGATCGGTTGCTCCGCTAGTCGAGTTGGAATTTCCAGACGAAACACCGGTGGGGGAGGAGTTGGTTGTCGTCGTCGTCTCCGAGTTGCTCCTTTCGGAAGCGTCGGAAGACGACTCTAGAAAGTCCTTCGTTAAGTCGATCGGCCTCGAGGACACTTTCTTAGGCCGAGACTTCTTCAGGGAGATAGGATCCGTGATCCGTCTGCCAAAGTCCGCTTTCAGAATATTATCTATACTGAACTTCAGGCTCGCCTGATGCTGCAGATTGTTGTTGTTATTGTTGTTGTTGTTATTGTGGTGATTGCCATTGTTGCTGATGCTGTTCTGCACGCCGTTCGCGGCGGGCACGGTACGTCCGTTCTCATCCCTGGCGCCGGGCGACGCCGGGCTGCCGGAATCTCGTTGCAGGAGTTTACTGACCGAGAGTCGATGCTGGTGCACCGAATTCGACGGTACGTGCTGCACTTGCGAGCCCTGATGCAGATGCGTGTGGGCGTTCGCGTGATGCAGATGCTGACTGTGATGCGGCATCAACGAGGTAGTCTCCCGCAGATCTCTACAGCTAGCGGGATGCAGAACGGGCGTCGTCGCTTGGAGCCCGGTGACCGTCATGGCCGACGGCGGTGACAACGAAAGTCTCGTTACTAGAGGAACGCTTATCGGTGTACGATGTAACCTCTCCACGGTGGGATAAACTATTTCGTGACCTAGACTGTGCTGAACTCGCGCCGAATAGTCGGAGATATCGGCTTCCCTGGAGGAGTATCGGGTAAGGAGGTGTTGTTGATGACTGGATTGGTATCTAGGTATGATAGCCTCTTGTATTGCTTCCGGCCGACCGGGGGACGAAGCGGTAGCCGAGGAGGAAGCCGGAGATCTGACGGAAGACGCCGTAGGGGACGACGGTGGTTGACTGTAACCAGGTGGACTCGGCGCCGGGACGTGATTACTAGACGCACGCTGATAATACAAATCGTTGCAGCTGGCGGAGCTGGACGGCGATGGCGTTGCCGACGTTCTCGTGTTCTCCTCGTCACGGAACTCGCCCCGGCTACTCGCGGACTCCTGGTCGTACCTCATGGTGCCGCATATACGCACTCCAACTACGCTGGTTGGCGTCGGTTCGCTGCCGACGCTCAACACCTCGCTCGTGTCGCTCTCGCAATCGCTGTCCGCATTGTTGCATTCTGTTCCTCGTGCCTGATCTCGTTTCTCCGCGTCTTCCGGATCCTGATCCAACCGTGAGATCAGGTGGTTCGATCTGACATCCGAGTCCGATGAGTCCACACCCATTGATACCTCCGGGAGCGCACTCGACATTTTTACCCGAAGAAACATCCACCTCGCACAGTGACGAACTTTGTTTTCTCGATCCAATCACAATGGAGCTTTGGTAGGCCGTGTTTTCATGGTGTCCTCTTCTCCTCGAAATGTTCTTCAAATTAATCGTAACTTTCTTTCGATTTACTTAATATCATTTTAATTATCTATCTTACGGAAATAATCCGTCTAGTATCGACGGATGTTGTCATCCTCATATTTGTATCTGCGTCATTGTCTATTCAAGTTTCACGATTTCTTTTTAACAAACATTGTTGATTAACGAGCTCGTAACCTAATGATTCCGGATGATTCTATTGCTGGGAGAATTTCTCTTTACAATTTGACACTTCTAACGCTTATTTTGATCTTTCGCGAGTTGTATTATTGGCTAAACCGTAAACTCACTTGATTTCATTCCGACGGATAGTTTTGCGAACTGTTCTAATCAATGTTTATACTTCATCTCACTTTCATCTTCGATTTATCCTTCGTCGTGGACTTTCTGTCAATGTTTACACTATAAATTACTTTGAACAAGTTGATGGCTCATCTGTGGTACAAATGATCTTAGTTAGAATCCGTGGAACGTTGCGATGCTTCTGTCATCATTCACAAAACGTAGCCCTTTAAAGTCCCCGCTATAGTAGTCTAACACGATACACTCTCACATGTTTCTCAGATCGTTGATTCTGGTTGGACGTTCCTTAGGCGCCATACAAAGATCACTGACGTTCTCAACGCGACGGCGATACATCGACGGCGTCGCCGTTATAGCTAGTCCACGATCAGAACGGAAATCACGGTTGCGACGAAGGTAGGAACGTCCAGGTCAATGGATTACTCCAAGTGGACCGCGCCGGTGAAAACGTGGAGTCCTTCGCGGCGCTGGTAGACGCGGGTTTCGACGGAGCCGTAGTGCGACGCCGTGAAACCGGACCGGGCCTGGTTGTCCAGTTGGTTGCCGCGGAACGTCTGCGGCGAGGAAGCGGCGGGAGGGCCCGCGATGGGCGTTTCTGGGTGTAGACCTGCAAACGTACACGCCTCCGAAGGTGACCCCGAAGGGACGAGGACGCGGGTGAGGGACACGATCGCTCGACATCTGGTGGCTGACACGCGAACACGCCGCACTGAAACCGCCCTAGCTCGCCCCACTCGAGCGAGCCGACATCTCCGCGGGTTCGCCTCATAGGTGGTCACCACGTCCCACTTCTCGCAGCGATCGGCCGCGCGTCGCCCTACCTCGCATCACGTTCAGAGGCTATCCTCTTCCATCGTGTTCTCGCTTCGCTCGGCCGATCCCCACTCGGCGCCTCCGCTGGGTGGTAGAGGTCTATTGGGGCGGCTGCAGCCGTCTCTCCCTCTCTTTTTCGCGCGGACTTTATTCCATCGTGGCTCTCGCGGCGCGTACCCCGCGTTTCTTCCAAGTCCTGTATCTGCCCATAGGTGATACAGCTCGCCGCGCTATTCCGTCCTCGTCGACTCGTTTATTGTCGGCGTCTGTCCCTCCTTGCTTTCATCCCCACCGTTTCACCTTCACTTCGCCAGTTGCTTTTCTCGTTATTTCTCTTCGTACTATTTCGCCTTGTACGTTTTACGCGTGCTCTTTTTGATTCCTCTCTCTAGCTGCTCATATATGATTTAACACTTAGCCTTTACTACGCTTAAAACAGATGATATCTTGCATTTATCTTATTTAGTTGTATGAACGTTCTACATAGTTTTTAGGTCTGTTGAACTTGCTCCGACTTTATTCATTTCTTCTCTTCCTTTATGCTTTTTCACGTTATCCTGCGCATATTGTTTCTTGCCAAATGTGTTTCTTTATGCGAGATAAAAATATACTCGCCAGAATTTTTATGCGAGACGACATCGAAGCTATAAATCAGGCAAAATCATCGACTTGGATCTAGATGTGTCTATAATGAGATCCTCTCATAATTNNGGGGGGGGGGGGGAGGAACCGAATGAGGGAAGTTAAGAGAGCAACTCTCGCGTGACATGGAAATGCAAAGCGGATAAAGGCCGCGAATCATCGGTAGCGATGGAATTACTTGACTATCGATTCTCCGCGATGTATTTTATCCTCTTCGAGAAGGTAGCGTGCCTACAGCTCGTGAATCATGTATTCATTTTTCGCTCGGCCAGTGAGGAGCTCGGGCGCGCGTCAACATGATCCCGAAGCGATCGTTAAAGCTCATTATAAGTCGATCTTCATGCGGATAAGGATGTAACGAAGGTAAAAACCTATCAGCTTGTAAATTCCGATCCTGCAGATTTTGTATACGTCGGAAGATTAATCCTGCCATTTCGCACTTAATATTATACGTCTGTCTTTCAATATTCTTAACACTATAAATATTTAATTATAGCAAACATCTTATTTTAAATAACTATTAAATTGGCTCGTTCTCTATTAAATTCTCGACTATTGAAACTACTATACATATTTAAACAATTAACCAAACTAAATTAATATTCTTATATATGTACATAATATCTGTGGGGTGAAGAAAAGGAATCAATTCAAGTAAATTCTGTTAATCAATTTAATTGAAATCTAATTATTGTCCACATAAGTGTTTTTCAAAACGTTCTATTGCTTTCCTTTGTCTACATCTACGCAAGATTCTTCACTTTTCAACCAATTTACATTTTGCTCATCCAAGAACATCATAGTTTGTGATTTCCCATATGTGCACACATTTTTTAAATTACACGCGCAAATAGATATCTACGGAAAACTCGTAGCTTTCTGTACGCTCGACCGTCATACACATCACCATAATAACATATTGTTAGTGGCACGTTAACACCTCGTAAATTTGAATGCAAATTCGAGAAGCAAGCGAGGAAGCAAGACTATCGCAAAGTTTATCCATTCATTCTTTCCATCGAATTATTTATTCCCACTATATTACGATTTGCATTAGTTGTGATAATAAAATTATATTTATTCTTGTTCCTGTCACGAAACAAGACGTAGGTATCCGTTTCGCTTTTCTCACTGAATAATTAAAATATGAAGTAAGATTCTAGACGAGATTACACATGTACATACACATTTTTGTCGCGATACGTGTATCGTTTTGGAATTATATATGTAGCATGTAGCGATATGTGATATGTATCTATGTGTTTGCGTCCACTTTATTCATTTTTTCGTAGAATAATTTTTATTCTTTCTATTACAGTTTTCGATAAACGTACGACGATTTTGAAATGTATCGTTGAACGGAGATCGAGGGGAAGAGAATGCGTCGTAATTCAGGTAAAATTGACGAAAAAGGGTATTCGAGCATGGTAAAAGATCGGGAACGTGGTAGTTTCGCCGGGGCGTACAGAGTACGTAATGATGGAAAAAAGACGTCGGTTAACAGCCGTGATCGCGGGATTAAGGACGATATCCTCGCTCGCAGCATGTACTCCAGCCTCGAACTCGTTACCGTCGGCTGGCTTCGTAAATTTCGTTAACGCGGGCTACCCTGCATTCCCGCCTTAACGAGCGTCCACGCGCTCGTTAGTATCCCTAAGGCCTTCGCTTAGGTACACCCTGTAAGTTAGCCGGGACTTGCTGCGCTCGCTAATTCGTAAGCGGCTACTCTCATTCGTTGAGAGGATGCAGCTCGCTCTCGTGGAACGAGTGATGCATCCTTCCCAGGGGCGGACCTGCAGTGCCGATGTGTACGAGTCCGTGCCGGAAAACAATCTCGTTTCGTCCTTTGATCCGCCGATTTTCATCATTCTGCTCAATTAAACGCCGTCGATATTTTACAAGACAATAATTTTCGTCACAATATTTCTCAGTCAATTAATTCTTCTTTCATTAAACGATAGGAATAAATTAGTACTGTAAAAAGTTAATATGATATTGATATAATCGCATTTATATCGCCGAAATAAAAATATTCTCGCGAATTATCTTGCAGATATTATTATTCGATATATATTTGTAATTTGTAATTTAAATAAAATCATGAAATAAGATTTTATCTTAATTTAGATAAAATCTAATTTTAAATAATGACATCATGTTTCTCGAATGTATAGAGCGAATTTTTTTTACATCTCTTTTATTTATATTAGATTGCACTTTTTTTATCGTAACGATACAATCCAACGCCGCGTAACACGCGGGCGCATCCTTCATAGGAGTGAATCAATTTGCATAATTTACACCTTAATGCCTGCGTTGACTAATTTTACGCTGCTGATTTTTATCTGAATACTAGATTTTATTTTAATTGTGGCAGCCGTGTTATTTACGTTCCGTACAGATACGAATCCGCTTAATGATACAATAATTTATATCGTGCGAAGTTAGTGATGCATAATAGGGCTGGGAAACTCTTTTTAACATGATTTACGACGCATCCGTGTGAAGCGCGTAATATGCGGCAAACTAAAATTCTTTCCGTGACATACAAAATTGCGCAGCACAAAGTCGGCGCTGCCATGGAACATCGTACGTAATTTTTCGTTTATTTTGATTTATGACTCAGTGCGTGCAATTACAGAAGTCTTAATATTTCAAATCAAGTAATCACACGAGGAATTTTTACAAAGAGGAAATATTAAGCAAACGTTTTTTTTTAGTTTAAAGTTTTCTATTCTATCTTTCAAATTTTTATTAAAAAAATAAGAGTTGTTGACATCTACCTTGAAACCTTTAATTCATTTCTTTACACGAAAAACGATTGAAAACTATTTTAACAGGAGGCTGCGTCCCTGTTACTATGCGTACGTATCGATTTCTCGAGTATCAAGCTACCCGGCAGCATTAGCATGGCAAAGAAGGCGCCAATTTGGCCCTGATAGTGGGCTGCTGTAAGAAACAGGGAAGGACACTATTCTATCGCGTGTTTCACTTTAAGCTGTTCTTTTTAAGCTGTCCCTATTATAGCTTGCAGCGTCTATTTTTCCATTTAATCATGGTGATATGTCAGTACGTCAATTCAGCACTGTCGTTTCAGCAAGAGACAATTTTCTTGTCTAAACACACAAACGTTATCCTCGACGCGATTAAGCTTATAAAAAATAGCCGAGTCACGAGAGACTTGCCACTTACGCAATTAATTGAGGCAAACTTGGTTGAGATCTATAGATAGAATTCTTCCTTAATTAGTTCCTCTTCGCACATAGATTATGGAGAATTAAATCTTACAAATCATTAATCCGACTCGCCTGACAGTCGAGTTAGGGGGGGAACGGTCGTAATGTAATTAAATTATTATTAATTGGACATTTAGATAGAACCGCGATGGACAAATTGCCCGTCGTTTGATAAGGTAGATACACGGAGTTGCGCCACATCGCAGTAATGAACATCATTGCCCGCGCCGTGCGTCGCCCAAGACTGTGTACAAAGATAAATTATGGCGGAATCCACAATGGAGTCTTTATCAGATTCGTGGGATGCACGTCGCTCATTATTAGGAAACCTCTCTTCGGGCGGAGAATCCGTCCAGCGAAATCGTCATTCGCAGTCAAATAATCGCGATGTTGCAAATTGCTCCGGATCGCAATAATGCACCGCGCTGCAGGCGCTAAATTTCGTGGGATCACGCGAGAAGACTCGAGCTACATTCGCGATGGGAAATCACCGAGGTGCATCTATCAGACTTATCTGACGGTGGAGTACCTCTGGCGAACGCCCGACCATCTTATTTATGGCTTGCAACGAGAAACAGACAGTCGCGATCAATGAAACTATTCGATTGGAAACGATATCATTTAATTAATCGCATTGTTTGACGAAAGTAAAACATTTTTGTAGACTAAAGAGAAAGCAGGATACACGTGGCCGATGACAGACTATCAGACTTTAATAATAACAATCAAATAATTCTTAAATAAATTGCTGTAATTTAAGTTTCAACGTAAAATTATACGCAGAAAATTTCCAGCACAAATATATATAATCTAATCTTCTAAAAAAAATTTATTCTTTTTACGAAAGTATAGAAAAATATATCTCATGGTCGAAATTAAATCCTTTCTTTATATCAAGTCCACAACGTCAAGCTGGAATCTCCTCCGAAAAGAATCGATATTTTATCTCATTTTCGCGTGTCAGTTGCCACGTGCTTTACCGATCTTTTAACGGGGTCTCGCTTCAAAAAACTTCTAAAAAAATTTATTCTTTTTACAAAAGTATAGAAAAATATATCTCATGATCAAAATTAAATCCTTTCTTTCTATCAAGTCCACAAAATCAAGCTGGAATCTCCACCGAAAAGAATCGACATTTTATCTCATTTTCGCGTGTCAGTTGCCACGTGCTTTACCAATCTTTTAACGGGGTCTCGCTTCAAGATAATGCGAGAAACTTGGATATGATGTGGCCAGAGCGTTCATAGCCGAACGTAACTTGCGCCGAGCGCTATCTCCGCACTCCACACCTCTACTTTATTTGGACATATGTACGCGTTGCGCGGTGCCGAGCTCACACACGTGGCATGGATACACACGGTAGCAAGCCAAGTAAGCGGATACGTATGCGAGTTCTCGTGTGCTCTGCGCGGGTCGAGGGTGTATTGGTGATCTGCACCCGGTAAAACCCCGCCTCTCAGTTCCGTATCGCGCGATAACTCGATTACCCGCGATAACCGAGTATTTATTAGTCTGCGAGATTTCATTTTGATATCCGCCCTTTCCCTTCTCTTTCTCGCGGTCCTATCTATCTCTCGCTCTTCTCCTTTTCTCTCTTATATATGCGTCTTTTCTCGAACGAGTGAACGAATGAACAAATGAGCAATATTCATGAAAACATCACAGTCGTATGTTATCGGAAATTACTTATGTGGATTGTAAACAAGGACAGCTTTTGATAAAGAAATTATTTTTTTATCCTAAAATGCTGATTCATTTTTTTATATTGCAAAATAACTGTGTAACATCTCTGTAATTGTCTAAAATAATAACTGATGATGTGATTGTTGCATGAGAGAATCGACAATAATAGCACACATTGAGAGAAATGTTTTGTATTATGAACCAAAAGTTTGTTGATATATGCTCAAAAAATTTATTTAGTTGCTGTAAACAAATATGTTATTTGCTTATATCTTGTTAAGTCGTTTTGGTTTAAAGAACTAAACAGAATTATTTAGAGAACAAAACTNTTTTGTTCTCTAAACCAAAACGACCTTACAAGATATAAGCAAATAACATATTTGTTTACAGCAACTACATAAATTTCTTGAGCATATATCAACAAAACTTTTGGTTCATAATACAAAACATTTCTCTCAGTGCACAATAATATATCTTATAATATATCTTTTAACATAATTTACGGAATGTTTTTGCAATTTTATCTGACGTTATTACGAAATTTGTCTCAGAGTTATTACGAAATTTCACATTTAGAAAGGTTATTTTATTGAAATTAAATTGGTTTTGCAAAAGGTCGCGCGCACGGGGAACGATCGATCGTGATATACGTATGTATCGAATTACGAGCGCGGATTATCGTTGGGCGAGGATCAACGTTCTACCGGGGTGCACGATAATTATTTCTGCGTTAGCCATAATTATTGTCGGGCTGGCAATTAATTCTTGCCGGAGCGGCAATTAATTTATTGCGGCTTGATTAATTACCGCATGGTAGGCGGGCGAGACAGTTCGTTACTACGGCTGATTGCCCTTTTGCTGCACAATAAGGTTCACAGCTGGTAACGCCTCTTTTTCGGAAAGAATTTGGTGACATTGAGATTTAGTTGATGTACACGTTGATAATTAGATTTCAAATAAGTAGATTGCTCTAGCGTATCGTTCTTAACATAATCGTTCCTTTTTGTTTTTATTTTTTAATAACATTGAATAAAATTAAATTCTAATTATAATCAAATATTATTTTATGTGTCATATGATATTTTTTGTTGAAAAAAATTTGTTTTAATAATATCATTTAATTAGTAAAATATAATGAAAGACAAAAATGTTTATATATTATTTTATATTTTGATATAGAGTGCACATTGACTTCTATTCATATTGCATTTTATACATGAAATGCTTATTCTCTTTTTATCAAGTTTTACCTAGTTTTACCAGTAGTTTTCAAGTTGGTAGTCTTCAAACAGTACCACTTAATTCACTCGTTAAGATATACACACACGTCCCATCCATTACTCTATCTGTTATAAATAATTAAAGCGGAAGCTTGTCCTCGAATAATGTTCTTCTCTTGTCGGATGAACGAGAACCGGTCGTTCGGTGATTAGCGCGTTTTTCTTCCATTATCGAGGGATCCAACGATAAATGACGGTCACGGTTCGTCTTGCGGATGAGATATTGCGCGGAGTTTTCACTTTTCATCGGGGCCCCCCATTTACGGCGGCGATTGACCGACGTTTTTGGATCCGTCTCGTAAGACGAATGCGCTGTTTGAGAAACACGATTTGTTCCGTTCCGTGACCATTATACCCCGAAACATCTAAAATTTTTCAAGATCAGCCAGGTAGATCTTCGGCTTTCGTCACGCTGGTTTCCAGATTCTTTCGCGAGCGATCACATATGTTATGGTAAATGGCGTATACATTTAGGAATGTAAACATAAATAAAGTTAACATTAATCATATACAATTTTTTTCGATTAAACAAAATGACATGTAAATCGAAAATTAATAGAATAAATCATATACATATAAATGTATGTAATTAAAATATAAAATAAAACAAAAAATTTTATAGAAAGATATAAATAGAGCTCCGATTAAAACAGATGCCTCTCGTTTTAAGATTGTAACAAAAAATAAAATAGAATTTCAGATTAAATTTAAGTCTTTGAATTTTTTTAAGCTGGTTGAGATAGGATCGGATCGCTTTTAACTTATTCGTTTATAAGTCATCCCGTTACACTAAGAGGCTAACATTGTATTTATACGAGGTACGTCAGATAAGACATGTCAGAACGCAATCTTCTTCTATTATTTATTGGAAACCTTGATACACTCGAGCTTAATCATAAATATTATGAGTCATGATACAACACTATATTTACAGATAATTAATCGAGCAGTTGAGTCCTGATACTTAGCTTGATACTCGAAGGAGGGGAGAGGCATTAGGGACTTGGAATCAATGTGGAGCAGTGAAAACCGGGAAGAGATATGCTGTTATGTTAAATTATACGAAACGTGTAAAGAGGGGAACAACCAGGAGGGGAAATTAATATTTCACACACGGTGGCGAGAAATCGCGCGAGGTCGGCAAATTTCTGAATAAATATTAAAACGAGAACTGAGCTACGCGACTCTTTGGCGGGGCGATCTCGTAAAATATTATTTAATCCTCGCTGGCCGTACACCCGATGCAATTTCGTGTAATTTTCTTATGTTCCGTTCTTTTTCTTCCTATTATATAGAGTTCGCACCTTTGATGCTATGTATACATATATAAGTATATAAACCTAGGCATAATTCGTTTGTTATATAATTGATATTCAGTTAAAACCTTAACACATTATTCACAAACATTCAGGAACGAGAGATTAGGCCGGCAATTTAATAAATAATTTAATTTTTACTCGCGCTCTTGTTGCAAAATAAACACTTATCGATTAAGCCGCGAGACGATATAAAGTTATTAGATTTCTAAAAATTACGAGGTTTGCTTTTCAATTATGCAGTAATATATTTTGATTACATGTTAATTTAATGTATGAAAAAATTGTAGAAGAATATATTTTTCTCTTACTTTATGCATTTGTTTATGCATGTGAAAAGCTTTAGAAATCAATATCTACATTAATAAAATAAATTTCTTTTGTTTTATAAAATTTAATAATATAATTTTTTTCTATTGTAATACTTTAATATGATTAATATTTTAATTTGCAAAGTTTATCTGCTTCGTGATATTGTTAAGTTAAATATTAGACATTCTTCCTATTAATGATCAGCATTTTAAATATCAATCGGAATGCAAAATTATTTTCACGTTCCTGAATATGGCGAGTAATGTCATGGATAAAGACACATATAAATACTGAATCTTATCAACGGCAATTAAGCGTCGTTACTGACGTTACGTTTGTTTTGATCTCTAAATGTACCGCATGCGAGATCGAAGCAATAAAAAAAAAAGAAGACACCATATCGATCGCAAGTAAACTGTGTGTTAAATTACCGATCGACGCGGTAAAGATCGAAATCTTAATTATTTCGTTGACCGCACATTCGGCACCGAGATCGTGGCAATATCGACGACTTCTACCTCTATTTATCGATGAGCGATAACTCGCTACAGATACCTCACTCGCGACATACACATCAACTGACGAATGAGTATCGTTTAACACTTCGATAAGTAAAAGAAGCGAGAGTATAGCAGCGAATATTATTTATATATAAAAAAAAAAGCATTCGCACACAAAGGATCGATGAGACCTATAATATCCATGGGAGCCTGAATTATCGACGACTATCAAAATACGTAAGGCACTTCGCACTGTGTGTGTGTCAATTCCTCGCTTATCTTAAGAAGTTAATAGAGAGAAGAGTAGAGTATAAAAAAAAAAAATCTCTCCTAAAATTTTTTTACAAATCCGATATTCTTCCGAGTCATAGAAAAAAGAAATTAACTTATTATCGCGTTTTAAATGCATCATTTATCAACCGATGTCGACTTATCAGTGGCTCGAAAAGTTCAGTCATTTATATCGACCATTTTCTATCTTAACGACGCATTCTTACATTATCGGCGGAGCAGTTCCTTGGCGGCTCCATGCGAAAGATGCGAGTAGATACATCGCAATCTGATTGGGATGAAGCGAAAAGAAATAGGCCTCCGCATGCTAGAAATATTACCCTAGTTGATTCGGCCTTTGTGCGTCATGTAGCTTATACTATCCGACAATAATTTTTCTCGCGCTTGCCGCCGCATTCGCGAACACATGGCTAGTATCGTGCCGGCCATGATGCAGAAGAAGCCACAGCCGAGACCCACTATTGTACTGGCCACTGTCGATCTCAAACATACTCTGTCAGTCGTAGGCTCGCTAAATCCTACGAGAAAATAAGAAGATGATACTTTTAATAATATAAAATCGAGATATACATCAAATATTTAATCATATTTTCTTAATATTTGATAGAAACACTTTAATTTGTTTCAAAATTACTGCAATGAATTTATTACTTTTGTTTGCTTATTTCTTCAAAGCGTCGTATGTAATTTTATATAAGTTAAAATTTGCAATATTTTATACTTGCAAATTTCATTCATTTAAAATCGGCGTTCGCCATAACGTCATAATAGTCATAATAAAAAATTAAAGCATTTCTCATTGAACGAAGCTATGATAAATGCATATGTTTCATATGTAATTGTTCCAACAGTAAAAAATTATGCTTGACATATATATTTTTGCTTTACCGCTGCGAGAGAAGTTGGTGGAATTCTGGAACAGTTCCGTGTCCGCCTCGCCTTCCTGAAGAACGCGAAGAGACTGGAAGAGGTTCACGTTCTCCGACAAACTAGTTGCCGGCGTCGACGGTCCACCGATTTCCGGCACCGATCGCTTCACCACATTCTTCGCATTTCTCCAGTGACAAGGTTGGCTCTGAAATACAAGTGAATCGTTCAAACTAAAAATATCTGTGAAACTAGAACATATCTCATATTTTCGAATACCTACAAATAACAAAAGCGTAAATGGCACTGCGTAAAAATATCGCTTAGAAATTAGAATTTCTACTGTACTTTTTTTAATATCATTTTTCAAGAGTTATCAGTTTCATTGCAAAAATTAGGAAGTACGTAATGTAAACTCGAAGAATTAAATACAACATACATATATTAAATTTTATAATAAAATAATATTAATAATTAAAATATTATAGAAATAATTAATTTTAGAATATTTAATGAAATTCAATAAGCACGAAATAAATGAAATTAATAGTCTTAAATATAGAATAAAAATAGAAAAAAATCTATTAGCAATGCGTTGTATTAGGAAATATCTAATTACCGGACATCTTCCGTGGCACATGCGAACATCGCATTCGATATATAAAGCCGGCGATCCGGTAAATCTAAAGGTCTTCATATAAGCAAAGACTTGCGTCTCGAACAGACCACTCTCTGACCAGGAACCACGAAACCGGCTGATTAGCTTATCATCCACTGGACATCCGTATTGATCAATCAGTTGAATTCTTTTGTTCCCGCCATTATGAGCGTAGCAATCATTTACGACGATATCAAAACCATCTACAAAATAATTAACGAAAATATTTAAATTTATTTGAAAATTATCAAATTTGTTATTATCCGTAAAAAGTTATTATTTAAAAAGTTATAATATAAAATTTACTGACTCAAAAATTGAAGTAAATATTTGATAAAATATTCAAAATTCAGAAAAAAATTACTTTAAGAGCGTAATAGATATACAAGATTCAAAGAACTGTTCTTTAAGATTTATTATAATTAGATAAGAAGCGATGATTAGCTCCCATGAAATATGTCATCACAATAACGAAACCAATTAGTCAAAGGCGGCAAGATGAGGATAAGATATAACATCCTCTACCTTCTGACACAGATTCGCATGACATAAGTGATGTAGACGTAAATACAGAAGCCTAACTCGTTAAAGTACAGACATCTGTCGTTACGTCGAAGCACACATATTTTCATATCTCTTCGTCAGCATTTCCGCATCTTTCGCAAATTACCGAGCTTGGACTGACTAGCCGACTGACAAAGTCTTCTGCTGCTCATCTTATACCGTTATCGCTGTCGAATGATAGCTCGGCGGAATCGGACGTCGTATGATTAGGCTATGCGTTGAGTGAGAAAAGAGATACACGAAAATACGTAGTGTGAATGATTTGCGGGAACGGCAACAATTGTGAATGATTTGCAGGAATATTTACTTTTCGTTTGAATACCACAGATTTTTTACCATGGAGATTCGTTTCTGAATACATTAGCACAATAATCGTAGCTGTCGACAGTCCATTAATATTTTACAGTTTGTGTTTACATTATGCTTTACATTTTATATAACTTTATATAAAAAAAAATTAGAATCGCGATTAAATTTATATTGGCTAATTTTAGAAACGTTTCTAAGAAAGTAATAAAATTAAGTTATTGTATAAACACGAATGATTCTAATTGATTTATTATTTGCGCATAACAAAATGTTAATGAGCCAATGAGTCATTAATCAATTATTTACGCTATTATTATTTTCATGTTTCATTGTCTTTCGTTTGCTGTGCTATTACAGCAGCGTTGTGAATCCTAGAGGTGGTTGAATCCATTATGCGTTCTAGCGATTTACGTGGCAAAGCTGCAGTTAAGCTGTGCGTATGAGGCTTACCGTATTTGCTGCGCATGTAGATAATGAGAGTCAGGGGATCGCCGACGCGAACTGGTCCAGCCACTCTAGTTCCAGTGGTCCCGTAACCGTATCTGATTTCCATGTAGCACTCCGGAGGCTGCAGGGTGAAGACTACGGGATTTCCCGTGGCGACCCTGGAAGAAGGTGGGTGCGTAAGAAGCAGAAAGAATGCGTATCCGTTATCTCTCGCGAGCAGTACGGCCTACTTCGCGTCGGTAGGATAGCACAGATGTTAGACATTATCGTAGATATTACGTAAACGCCTCGCGCGAAACGTTCCATCGAGCCCCCCCCTGTAATCGAAGGTTTCAAACAGGATGGATCATGTCGTGTTCCTCGCGTGCGCTATGAAAACGACTTCGAGTCTTTGATCGATATGACCCTTCGTACCCTATTTCTACGCTCGAGGCTCATCTCGACGTTTCGATACAGACACCGCCACTTTATTTCAAAAGAGAAAGAAAAATAAAAAGATAGACACTCACTCGACATCAAGAAAAGGAAACGTCACCGTCTTCCAAAAGTCGTAGCCGTACTCGCAAGTCACCTTGAAATGCTCGTCGAATTCCTCTTCTATCAATGGATTGTACTGCACCGTGACCGTGTTCCACATAAGATTTTTCTGGAAAGACAAAATGCGAGCAACGTCATTGAGTCTGGTTTCTCACATGAATCCAGTCATTATAATAGCGGTGTGTACGTTCCCGCGCGGTCTACGCGCCATGTGACATCTAATTTTCTCTAATTATCGAGTTTAAAAATAAGCTACCGCCGTGTTCTCTCTCTCTCTCTCTCTCTCTCTCTCTCTCTCTGTCTCTCTTATTTGTCCTCGGTACTGTTAATCATTATTATTCCTTGTCGACCGACACGATTCACGCTAAAGTAACGATCCGTCATTCTTGCGACGCGCTCGCGCTCGTCTATTTTACGTACCGTCGGATTCTTCCTGCTGTCCTGATGATGAGTGTTCTCGCCGAGGGTGCCACACCGATTCAGCTGAATGTAGAACTCGTAATAGTCGCGGCCCGTCCCATTAACGTACATGCAATCGGGATCGTATGAGTAGCCTGCAATTAAATGCGATTATTCTTGTTCATCCGGAACGGCGGCCGCCTATGATACGGCTACATCGACATCGAATATCAACCGATATCTCGTCCATCAGACGATCCTTCCTCGCGGCGTTTCGACCGCAAATATCGCATTGTGCGAAGAATAGGCGGACGTTGATGCATTTTCATCAGCGAGCAAATGGACGGTAAAGCGTAAGTGAGGAAACGCCGAGTACACTCGTTAGCGCCGGTGTTAGGAAGTCGGGGATTAGGATAATCAAACTTTTTTTTTTGTCATCCTGCTGGATTCAATCATAGAGGGGCCTCAGTGTTTTACGAAGCTGTTACATCCGCGTTAGCACAAAGGCGACTCGCTCATTATTGAAATGTTGATTAACGGGAGCTCATTATCGATCAACGAGAGAATCAGCGGGATTAGCAGAATCGGCATTGAACAGATGCGAGAGTTCGAGAAAAGGTCTTCTCATCGAACGATTTGTGAACAAGTCATTTCGCGATGATGCAGTTTTTGCCGGTGCATCGCGTCCACTGCCAGCAGGCACGGCCGCGATACACTTCTTAAATAACGGAAGTATCTTACTAGAACGGACAGATGAACTTACGACGGCGAGAGAAAAATTCTGGCGCGGCCGATGTGGACGACCGCCGATCGCTTTACGATAATTTCCGCCATTACCTCGTTAGCGCGGACGTATACTCATCTCACTGTCTGCCGAGGTAATTGCGAATGCCAGCGATGCAGTCAGTTATGCAGCCACATATTTTAGGTGTAGTATTATGTCGAGTCTCTTAACCAGAGTGGAGAGTGTAGCACAAAACTCTCAACCATGACTTTTTCGACACCGCGCAATTTGCATAATTTGCAACATCGCGATATTTACATAATTCTTGTTGCTAAATGTAATCAATGTTCAAGCTTTAACTTCGACACTATTATTTGGTTATTTTTATACGTGATTGAACATCGCAAAAATATAATAGTGTCTATCAATGGATTGAATAAGAAATTTTTTTAGCAACTGGCACGATAATGCAAATAATCATGTATGAATGAGCCATTAATGTTACCTGCTGAGTATAAAAGACCGGCGAAGGATCCGTTGAATCCGATCCTGATTTTCATGTAGTCATCTTGACATTCCGCCTCGATATCTAAAATATAAAATTTAATTCATAATAATTATGCAACAGATTAAAAAAGTCTATAAATTTTTTTTTACGTATACATTTTTCCTCCAATCCGCGTTTTTCGCGATTAAATCTACATTCCGTTATTTTATATTTCGTTATAAGTATAATTATATGTTGATTCATCAGCATGATAAATCTTCTATTTACATTTTTTTGTATTTGCGAAATCAAGGTCTAGGTGGAATATCTGATGTCGAAAGAGAAATGGAAAACTATGCATCCGGAATCAGCGAGAAAAACTGACGTGTCGCGCCGCTGTATCCACATTTATTAAAAATCGATTTAAATGATAAGCAATCGCTGAAAAATGACATGGATTAACACATTATAAGATAATATAATTTGTCAAATAATTAAAATCTTGTTTAAATACAATTTAAATATATTTAAACATCCTGTGTATTATGATTGATGACAATCATGGGTAAATTAAATTATTAGTAACCAAGGATCGATCATACTTAAAAAAATCAGTAATTCTTTTTTGCAAAAAAAAACATCGGAAAGACAATCGATGATTCTCTTTTGCAAAAAGAAACTTTCTCAGCCGAGAAGGATTCTCGAGCTGGCGCAAACAGCATTACCATATCGGGCCTGGTAATTGTCACGCGTCGTATTCAAATGAAGATCAATCACAGAAGATGGAAACGTGTCGATCGGTCATCGTGTGGGCGCGCGTTCGCGGCCGGGAGAGCCTGTCGTCACTCGCGTGTAGAAACCGGGCGCGGAAAATCGCAGATTCGCGGATAGGAGCGAGTGGAAAACCGGTCGTCGATGACGAGTGAAAGTAAGTTGGGGGTCCCGTATAAGCGCTCTTCGTGGTAAGAAGCCGTTTCCACTGTAGCAACGTAACCGCAAAGCGGAATGGAGATTGATGGAGGATGAAGATAGTTACACTCGAGGTGTCTGCCGATGATACAACCTTTTCGTTTCGTGACCCACGCTCATCCCACGTATGTACACCGTCATCGTAGGACGCATGGCATCCTTGCATGACATCTGAATATGCTTGACGGACATTATATTTTATTAGCATTATATAAAGGTATCATCGCCGCTTATCGAAATAAGATTGCGAAATTAATTAATATTTAATTTAAATTAATTCCGACACATTTCTTTCTCTAAAGCAAACATGTATAAAAATGGTATAAAATTTTTGAAGTGATTTTAAAATCGACTCAAGTTATTAACATTCGTTAGTAATTAAGTATTAATAAATCATCCTCGGTTCTCGATTAGGTAAACAAAAAATGGAGATAAGAAAAAAACTTGACACTATCATGAGCTCATGGAAAAATAATAAAAGATAGTGATGAGAAGATAGTTACACCGGAGGCGCATGCCGATGATACAACCGTTCCGTTTCACCCTCGTCCTACGCATCGCGCCGTGTGCCGAGCGCATTTTCGAGCGGCGTATGCACGTATACGCACGCATACGCACGCGCTTATTAGAATTGCGGATACGTGCTTTGTGTTCATCGTCCGGCAAAACTCTGTCAGTGGGCAGACAATGGGAAGAGTTGAGCAACGCCGATATTTGCTCGAACGTGCTAAGAGCGGTCACGGAGAGACGCGAAGGATATCGTTGAGTTCCTTTAAGGCCTCGCTGCTGCTGCTGCTGCTGCTGCTGCTTCTAACATGTGAATGTTAGATTCAATGTTTTCTTCATGCTTGGTATTTTTATTTATCCGAATCCAAATTGGTTGGAAATTGCTTCAAGGAGCGTTGAACGGCAGAAAACACGTGGGCTGCGCGAGAATGGTAAGAAGGGAAAAAGGTACCAGAATGGACTTCGAAACTTCGAGGACGTATAAGAATCGAGCATTGCCGAGGAGGATACATTAAACCTAATGGGCTCTCTTTCGCGTAATTGACGATACCGCGGGTGGCCTCAAGTTCCCGCAGAGAACGAGCGGCTCGACTTTACGACTTCATTGAACCAGCAAGCTTCATAGCTCGAATGTAGCATTCGTCATTGCCAATGGCAGACTCATCCAAATGTTTTAGGAAATTTACCGTAGCATTACAATCATCGATCGTCGTTTCGAAGGGATATACCGATTTTTTTTTAAAATGTTATCTGGTTGATTGCACGGTCGATTTTTCTGAATGGAATTTTTTTTTTAGATATGCGTAGAATGATTTATCGGAATGAAGTAGAGCGAAGCAAATTTATATGGATACGCTTAATTTAATCCTTTCGATACTTGCACTATGGAAGAAACAGTTGTCTTGTAATGAAAGGAAAAACTCTACAACGTCCTACATATAAGTTTGCGTAATGCTATTTTGAAATAATTTTACAATTGTAATATTGATTTTCTACAAGGAATAATAATAATGAATAATTTCATNAATAATAGAAGATCGTATCTTCATCCCACATGAATAATAGGTATCGACAAAGCAAATTGCCATATAATGATTTAGTTAAGAAGCATGAAACGATTAATTGCAGACGGTAAAAATGCCAAAAGTAGTGTAATAAACGCTTCGTTCTGGTCGAATAAGTGAGGGAGAACGACGTGTCGTTAAAGCATTTTTTCCACAGCGCGGTTTCCAGTATGGTCGTAATTTTCCACAAAATGCAATTAAAAGGGTTCGCGAAGGGAGGTCTGATAGCGGTATGCGATTCCATTTCGTAAATATTATTTATTTACATTACGACGAAACACGCTGTAATTTTCTCCAGGAGTATCAGGCAGTGATGTCTGCTACGTTGATTACTCGCCATATGCACGAACAGTGAGTGTTCAGGCATTCACAATAAACTTGGAGGCTCCGGAAAAATCGCGCTGCGGCGGATGAGCGTAATACATACGCGCCGTAGGAAATTATACGCACGCGTAGGAAATTAATTTTATTTTCACAGGACATTGTCTATTATTCTTTCATAACGGGATACCGACTGCGTCGGCGCTATTAATGTCTTGTTCTACTGGCATTAATTACTGCCGCGCACCCGCTATATGAGATTAAAACTGAAGCATCGGCCGATTAGAGTTTTAATGACTCATTGATTAAGCCTTCGCCCCCATTGCATAGAGGCACCTTTATTCGACCAGGATAGGAAATTCATTGTAAAGTCAATTTAGAGGTAATAACCTCGTCACTGAATCATAAAGTTCGCGGTCGCGTAAATTTGTTATTTCTGACAGGTGTCCTTCGATTGTGTTTTCATCGCGACGTAAATTAGACGGAAAATCGATCGCTGTGAGAGAGAATAGTGCGAAAAGAAGAAATCGCAAGGTAATAATAACTGTAGGTCGAGAAACCTCGCTGGATATTACAGAGCATACACATATATCGGAGATAACATTAAATCATTCAAAGAATTCCCGCGGACTCGACGACATAACTTCACGTCATCGTACGCGCCGGCATGAAAAGGAAAAAAAAAAATAACGTAACGGCCGCTCATAAACATCATTTTCATTGCGACGCGGCGTCGCAATTTCCTCGGAGAAAGAACGATGCCAGAAACGAGCTGTCGTCGATTACCAACGCCATAACATATACGTGTCAAGATATCTGCGCGGGGCCCGTGTGCTCGAGTTTCCACGAGGCAATCGCGATCCAGATGCGGATAATGATGATCGCGCGGGATGATGATGACGGTCCTCGTGCCGATGACGACGATGACGATTGCAGATGCCGTCGGTGGAGTGTACGTACGTAGACTTGCGAGGCGAGGTGGTGTATCTCTCTGCCTCCGTACCCTCGATGTCAGGAGCGTCGTACGACTTTCCGACACCGTTTTAATTGCCTCCTCTCTAACGGTAGCCATTCGCCATCGCACTCTGGATTCCCGGGCGCGCTACGCTGGGGACCGAGATGGACGGATACATCGCGCGGTGCGCGACCGCGCGATTCTTCCGAGCCGATCGACCGAGACACCGGAGGGAAGTACTTTTGTCCTATAACGCGCGCCATCCGTGTGGCTCCGGCCCCCTGCCGGACAATGGAGAGAAAAATAACGGATCGACATGCTAAAGCGACGACGACACCGCTCGTTCCTCCGAGACACACTGACCCACCAGACCGATACCGTAGACACTTTTTGTCGGCGCTTTTATTCGGAGGGGAAATAGCGGATCCCCGAGCGTTTACGCCCGACGTAGCCGCTAGTCCCATCGTTTCAACGTCCTCTTGTTCTAAATATCTAAATACATTCCCCTATCAAGTATGTTCTCTTTCTTGTGTAAACGCAATAATGTAATCACAAGTTAAATTGAGTCGATAATCCATTATCGACTAAATAGGGATTCCTGTTAGCTCTAGAGCGATATAATCAATACCCTTTCGTAACGTATTTCCGCTGAATTAGCGTCTTGCGGCAAGCCGCTATTACGGCTACTTACAAACCAGGAAATTTCTATTAGCTCGGGAGATTGTGCGGACTGAAGAGTAATTGCCTTATATGGTGTACTCGCTTGATTTATATTTAATTCACCTCACCGAAAAGGCGCAGGCTGTGCGAGGCTACTAATTACTGCACTTACGAGAGATCGTTTATTTTAATATATTATCATCAAGTCTGTCTACACAATAATAATCGAATTGAGCAAAAAGACAAAGAAAGCTGCCCTTGTACTCACGTTGCACTCTCGTCGTGTTGGGCCTGTATCTTCGGTGCTCGCGGTCCCAGGTTTCTGGATGTCTCCTCCAATCTTCGTCGCCGACGACTCCCGTACCTCCGTTTCCGGCGAGGCCCTGCAGGCCCTGGAGGGTTTGAAGAGCCTGAAGATTCGGATTTAACGGTCGATTCTTCAACGAGGGAATTGGCACGTAAGCGGCACCTTCGCCAACGTACACGACCTTCCAGAAAAACAGAGAAATACATATTTATGATTAATATAATATAGATCATTTTTATTTGCGCCACTTATTATGCGTATAAAAATCTAATATGTTATTTCCTTGATAATTAAATGTATCTTTAGTTATTCAAGGATTAATAATTAATGTACCTATATATTTCATGGATAATGTTATGTCATGGATAATAGATTCTGTACTATGTACAATTTAACGTTTAATTAAAATTTCACATAAAACTTAATGTTGTACAATTTGTGCATTCAGTGTTCGCCCAATTACTGTTATTCACAATTACAGCCTCGGAAAAATCGTCGATAATCGATCGGTTCAACCCTCGTGTATAAGCCATTACCACATATTTCCCGTAATTACCGTATTATGAGAAAAACGGTTCAGGCGGGCCGTGTGTGTTCAGATTTGATCATTCACGTTAATAATCCTCCTCCTAATAAGCAGGCACCCGTAATAAGCAAATTCCCGCTGCTACTAATGATATTCATATGAGAGTTCGGAAAAGGAATTCGCTAACGAGTCGCAGGTAGTGATTTGCAGGTTCAAAGCAGTTAGCCCGCGTATTGCGGTTGGGAGCGGGATTCCAGCAAAATATTCTCGCGTACACAGGCTCGCGCGAGTCCGGCTATGCAAAACTATCCTGTCGAGCGGGAGCTCTGACCTCTCCTACGTTAACGATCCGGTTTAACCCTCAGCCTGTACGGATCGCTACCGCTCGAGCGGTGAGAAAGGGCGAGAAAAAGTGCCGGGGGTCGAGACCACGACGAAGAGGAGAAATACGCGGAAGAGGGAGGCATAGCGTCGGCGGAGAGAGTCGCGGGCGGGCGAAAAGGGACGGTCGGGAGAGAAGCCGACGAGGAAGTCTGAAAAACGGACAGCACGAGTAGCGCGTGACTAACGCTTTACGAGCTCATTCCCCCGACGTCGAGCGTGGGTACTCGAGGTAGTCTTCCATCCGCGTACGGGTGCCGCGCGCAAGAAGAGCCGCAAGAAGAATCGGCAAGATGACGACGACGGGGGCGGGCGAAGGGCAGCCGATTGTACTTTGAATCGCTTGTCAGCGAGCACGACGCGAGAGCACGGCAAATAGGTACTTACTCGGGCGACGCAGCCGCCGAGAGGGAGAAAAGGGGAGGACAGGCACGTGGTTGATGAAGCCGAAGGGACGGAAGGAAAAAACGGTTGCGAACAACTTCCATATGCCGTAGCGAAAAAAGCACCATTCTGCTCTGGCCGGCCCTCCTCCTCGTCCTTTCTTTCGATTCTTCATCTCATCCTCACTTTCCGTCTCCTCCTATTCTTTCCTCGCCCTATTCTTTCTCTCGCCATCTCGCAATGCTGTTCCCGATGACGTTCCGCCTGTAGCCTCGCCGCGATGCGATATAGGTTGCCATCTCGCAGACCGGCAGGGAAATTGCCTCTCTTCACGGATTCCACTTTTGAGGAATTTCAGGAACTCGAGTACAATGTTGCCGGGAAACGGAGCGGGCTCCGCGACGAGCCAAGTGGCGTACAGCGTTTATGGGCCAGTAGAGTAGTTAGGAGATCGTTCCTCTAGCAAGAAGCCGGTCCGAGCGCTGGTGCCTGATCTACGTTCCGCGGAAAATGACCGGCGGTCTTTGAATCCTCCGCGGTATCTCATCGGAATGCATTACGGACGATAAGTGCCGATTACCTTCGACTCCTGCTATGCTTAACTACGGCTGCTTCGGTATTAACTGTACTAGGTAGGAAATGCAATAACACGAAATGCTCCTTCGTGTCGAATGCGCCGCCGATTCGATCTCGTCGGAGCTCTTCACACGACAAGCGTCTTCCGTTTTGTAGGCTCCTCTTCCATGAACTTATTAGTTTCAATTTAACACAAATCTATTTCCGATAACTGTTTTGGAAGATTAGCATTTGCCAGAAGCAATTCGAGGCAATATTTCTACGCATTAACATTTGTACGCGTCCGGCGATGAGCGCAATTTGACATTGAGTCTCGTATCTCGTGCATAATAAGAACATTTTCCTTAATCATCATCGATATCCGCGATATAAGCTCACGTTTCTTCAGAGAAGAAGTACCGAGAAGAAATAAGTAACCATTTAGTTTTTTCCTCTTTCATTTCACACTGCGAGATGACGTCGATGGACGGAGCCGGATTTTTTTTCCTGGGTGAATGTTAATTTCTTCGAGGACTTTATTTGATCAAGTCGCATCAAGACATGCGCATTCATGCCATGATTAACGGTAGCGTGGTTAGAATGTCGAAAGTCATTAGTCGAAGTAAGATCGCGCTCAGATGACTTAGATAAATGTACCTCTAATCTATCTCTTTAGAATCTTTTCCCAAGATTCACTTGATTGTAAAAAAACGTTACCTGGATCGAATTCTACGTAAGCGTAAAGTTAATGTAAAAATTTTATCGCAATTACATAAGAAGGTACCAAACGAAGATTGATATTTTTATATCGATTTTGCACTCTCCAGATTTCCATCTCTAATATTATTTCATTTATTTTCATGAAATATATGATAAAAAATTCGCGACATCCGAAACGACTAGAAATCTATTACGTTTACGTCGAATCAGCATTTATGGTTATCGACTAATAATTTTCACAGATACAGTTTCTATCTTACAGGACGATTTAAAACTGTTGAGACAGCTTTAAGCTATCCCGCGCGATTTCCGTGCGATTAGTCTTCGCTTCTTCGATCGGAACGGACGGAAACGCAGCAGTACGCAGAACAGATGAAATTGATCTTGTCTCCCGTTTCGCAACGGAACGCTCGTAGGCTAAATAAACCGCTTCTGGTGCTCTCTCGAGTAATGAGGCCTTTCGCCGCGGAGAATCACGCGGCGCAAGAAGCGATCTATCCGCTCGCAATTTGCGATATAACGAAGGTCGCGCACGGACGTGGCCGCGATACCCTTTCTCTCTATTCTACTGAAAACTGGTTCACATTTTTTCGCGATCGAAATCGATTCCGCTCGAAAACTAGTTTAAAAGCAATCCGAAGATCATCGATAAAGAGCGATTAATCAAAGGAATGGCCTTTATTCTGCTTCTTCCTCTCCCCCCCCCCCCCCCGGCGCTTCTCGATGCACCGGGGGCAACCTTCTGCCCTTCGTTTAGAAAGGGCCAGCGGTATTTTCTACATGCCACGGGAAGGAGGAAGATTATGGGGATGGAGTAAACGCGCCTATGCAATAATTGATTTTTATTGCAAAACCGATCTTTCGCGATTTTACCGATACCGATCGCGCAGCGAAGACGAGAGTCACACGAGGGAAACAAGACGATAGATCTTCAGCGGGAGTTTTACGCCTCGATCGAGGACACGCCGGCGATCGAGGCGTCGTCTTTGCTGCGGTTAGCTGTCAGCATTTCCCTTTTTTACTCTCTTGAATATCATAGCGGATGCAGAACACCTGCATCTAGGTTCTCCACCGTACGGCCTTGCGCTCGAGCATTCGTTAACGAGAAATCACGCAAAACTGAACAGATGGGCAAGTATTATTTCTTCATTTCCTTTTTTCCATTCCGCTCTCATAAAATCTTTTTTTTTTTTAATCCACTTTCGAGGAAACCGTTTGCCAATTAAATATAACTGGATGGACGCGATCATACGGCAGATGAGCCTATACGCTNTTCTTCTTACTTGTCTCACTTTCCTTTTTATTGTCACATATATTTATTTTTATTGTCAGAGATTTGTAAGACTCGCGATGAAAGACTTTATTGCCTACTAAAATTTTTAGCTTTGATAACTATTGTTAGCGATACAATAAGTAAAATTGTAATGCTAATGCACATTTTGTATCAATAAATTATTAATTGTTTTTTTAAATTGTATAATAAAATTTTATAACATTGAAATATTTTCGACAATTAAAGCAAATGGTATAATTTTCTTTATCGGTTTCTCTTATATATATATATAT
>JAJVSH010000011.1:1416218-1509415 GCA_021460005.1 Tetramorium alpestre
ATAGTTTGCATTAAACTGAATAGAAAAGTCTTATACCATTTTACGAATAGCGCAATATTAATCGAGTTATTAATTGTTAAAAATAGGAAGAAGGGATAGGCAGCGCGGTGCGCGAGACGTGAGAGCGGTAATGGCAGCAGGCGCAGCGAGCCTCCGTCCACGTCTCTCGCACTGCGCTATCTATCCCTTCTTCCGATTTTTAACAATTAATAACTCGTTTAATATTGCGTCATTCGTAAAATGGTATAAGACTTTTCTATTCAGCAGTTTAATGCAAACTATGTACCATTGATGGGTTGGCCATTCATTGTGGGACACCCTGTATATGCCGTTTTCGCCAATCAACGCAGAATGGAGAAATAAATAAATATTTCCATAAAGATAACGGAACAAAGAAATAACAGATCGGGGAGAAACTTCTTGTGCAATATTTATCATGAATTTCAATAAGTAAGTGCGCAACGCGAAACAAATTGGCGATGCGTGACTTACAGCATCGTGGTCGCTAGCCTCGTGAGTTAACGCTTCTCTGGTTTCGTTGTGAGAGGAGGAGGACTCATCCTCGTCGGGACCCGATCCGCTGCCCGCCCAATAGTCCTCGGTAGTGTCGTCGATAACAGACTCTTCGGAATTGCCCTCCACCTCCGTATTTTCCTGACTGGTCGCCTTTGAAAAGAATAATTGTCTCCTATGAAATCCTGTGCCCTTCGCGAGTTATCACGTGCGCAATATTGCAAACAAGATATATTTACCTGACACCTCAGCGTGATCACCGTCAGCATCCAGACGCAAATATATCTGCAACAATACGTTATTCATATTAAAATGATGTAGAAAGTCGGCTTAAGAATTACATAAAACGCGTCGCGAAACAATGAAATTTCCGACGTCGCCATTGCAAAACCTCTTGAAATACGTAGGTGTATAAATTTCATCTTATTTTAAATTCGGAGTGTATTGTGTTAGGGCATTGCTTATGAAATGTGACTAGACGGTTACGGTTTTGAACCGTAATGCTTTAATATATGCTCGCCGGTAAAGCGATCAAGGACGAGGCCGTTATATCGAGGAAGACGCTTACGTAATAGAAGTCTGTGAAACGCAATATAAAATGATTGTAAAGGATATCACGGAAGGAATGCGAATAGACAGGAAAGAAAGGAATAAATTTCGGATTAAATATATATATATATATATACATATAAGTACACATATCGCGCATATGGAAACCAAAGTGACGCGAATTGCGACACATTATATATAGTCGGCGAAGTAAGAGCATCGCGAAGATGACCCGCAACGGCGCGGTCTTCTTGTTTTCTTTCCCTCCATCGCGGCTTGATCTAGGATGTGACTCATCTCTGTCGCTGGCTGCCGTTGCTGTTGCCAATGCACTCCCCTGCTACTTCTACATGAACCTCAAATGAGTTTTTTGCCTCCGCACTTACTTGCCGTTTATGGATCTTTTCGGTGTAATCGCCGGGAGCTCCTTGCATTATTCGCACGCGCTCGATAACCCCGTACCGGAGCAATCGCTCATATCAATCTTCATTTTCTCAGCTTTTATATCATCTAGCTGGGTCAATATTAAGTATTCATGGCTTTCTTGTTCGTTATCTGGCTCATTTATGCTTAAGATCCTATTCGCGTAATTTAGTTTCTTTGCAAAGTGTAAAATCTTCGATTAGATCTCGTATTGCATAATTATTAAGATTAATTCTGCATTTATGTATTCAACAAGCAATTTTTCTCTTACTACTTTTAGTCACATTGTTAAAACAGACGTCAAAGATGCATAAAGTATAAAATGTGGAATTAATCTAATATAATCTAATCCTCGTCGTAATCTTTGACCGCGCTATTTATCTGATGGCGCTTTAATCTTGGGATGTTTCCATCTCGAAGATTAAAGAGTGTGTTAAGAGTTAAGCGGGACGCTTCGTGCATACTGAGCAACGAGAGTTTGCAAGGAGTACACGTCAATGTCGCTGAATCTTTCGTATTTAGAATTCTCCTATACGAATGCAGACATGTATTGCTCTACTATTTTCAAGACAGTAGAAATTATCTGTACTTTCATCATGTTGCAAGAATAATAATTACTGCCAGTAGCAGTTGAATAGCCGTTATCAGTGCGGCTCGATCGTTCTCCCTCCTGCGATTTTCCCAGGGTCGCGGGAATCGGTTGACCGTGGTTTTCCGAGACGTTATCGTTGGAAATTTTAAGCGCATATTACTTAGGTTACGAGACGGTCGAGCAGACAGTCACCGTTTCATCTCGGACGGTTAAGCAGTCGTTAAAAAAAGTGAGATGCTTCCAGCATGCTAGATACTGGAGTCTCTGAGAAAATTACTCGCATCAGATCGGAGCGCACGAGAGATTAAATAATACAGCGAATCTCACGCACAAAACTTTGACATAACTTTTCGATCATTCGTATTCGAGAAAATAATAGGACCGCACAAATGCTGCAAATGTCTCCCTCTATAGTCTCGTTGTTATTAACAAAATTTTAATTTAACATATTATTAAATAAATTTAAATTTATTAACCGAAGTAAATATGCAACAAACTTGATTGCGATATCTAATTTAAAATCCAATTTAGTTAAAACATTTTTGCAGGCGTACAGTCAGTACGACGTACCCATGAAACTTATTTAACGCCGATCGTAATGTAATCCCATTATTTTCGCATTAAGGCAAAAGCGTGAATTAAGAAGAAATGGAAATGTACCCGTCTCTGCATCGTCGGAGCGATTAAACGATAATTATCACCGCGTAACGGTTTGCGTCGCCGATTCGTCTTCTTCTGCAATATGTTAGACGATGACAAGGATGATGCCTTGATAGCAGTCCTAGAGAGAATGTTGCGCACGTAAGATGATTATAAATATCTCGCGGAGATATTAAAGGGGAAAATTCATCTTATCCTACGCGCGCCATGGAATTCGAGCCATCGCGATTACATCGGTTGTCAACGGGATAATGAGATAATGACATATACATAATTACAATAATTAATTTATCGTCGTCGTTAAGAGGGAGTCGATTATAATTGGGCGACGATTTACGGAACTCGCTTTTTCCGTCTTCGCGGCGTCCTTCACGATCGGGGAAATTACCCGATTCCGGTCGCCGTTGCTCGTCGCTTCATCGAGTGTCGTCGTTTTGAAGGAGTGTCGTCTCACTGCGTAATTTATGAGACGTTTCTAAGCAGCTGCTCAAATGCTTCAAACGTTCGTTCAGAGGCTCGTGACTGAATTACCCGGGGTGACATAAACTCGTCTTGAACGCGAAAGCTTAAATGGGATGTTGAAGATGAGGAGGTCTCATCTGCGCAACGCGTGTAATGATGAATTTGCCACTAAACGCACAGAATTGGATCGGCAAGTGACTTACTTCTTGCGCGTACGAGCACAAAACAGTCGTCGCGCTTGACACCTAACAGCACGCGAAAATTCATATTCCAGTTAATATTATACAGAAAACCGCTTGTCTATTCGTCGAAACGACCGCGCGAGTCATCCGGCGATCTTTCTCGATTGATCGCCCGCTGACGCGTCTGTTCCACGATACACCGCGAGATTGCAAATGCGACTCATTCTCCCTGGCTCTGGCCGTCACTGAAGCATCGATGCCGCAGTTCCTCATTCACGGTGTTTGCGCTTCGCGTTACGGAAACAATTAATAATCTCATCGCCCGTCGCCGCATGCTGCACTGTTCGTGCGGGGTTCCCACGTCGCCCACCTGTTCGTCGAAAGATCGAGGAATCGCCGCGGTCCGTTCGACCCGTCTCATGTCGGGGGTATTAATTATCGCTGCCGAGCGTATTGGCAGCGATCGATAATTTCGCGAACGTCCCGCGGGGGGCATTCACGAGCGCATGATATAATTATTATTCGTTCGCCCCGTTCTCGCCGCCGCTGCAGCCGTCGCGCCGGTAAATGGAACGGAAGGTGTTAGGCGTGGGATGAACTCGACCAGCGCAGATCGCGGGCCACGCTACGCGCTACACGATGATGATGATNGCCGTTAATCATGTGGCGCCGTGGAGCGGGATCCGCGAACGCAGTGCGCTACGATATAGGCGATGCGCGACGCGTTGCGTTCGCGACGCGACGTGGGGGCGGCCGCGGTTCGCCGCCCGCGCTCACCGCAGATTACCGTACGCGTTACGCGCGTTACACGCATCGCAAGGTACCGGTGGACGTGATCGCCTGCAACGACATGTCGATGTACGCGCAATTAAACTGCCGTTTGGTTTTTCAGAATGTGCCGGCCGTAAGAGGCCGGCCATGAATGACTCGTTTCGCTTCTCCTTTCGGAACCACCTTTTTTTTATTAATTAATTAATAGTCAAAGTCGTCCTTGAATGCATAATCAAAAGCGATGCCTATCCTGTTTGTTGACATACTACAAGGTATCTCAGATCTACACAGCCAAACTGAAGGAATGAGCTTCAATACGCTAATTGTAAGACAAGAAACTTTTCTAGCATTTTTGGTAAAATCTTAAAAATAGCACTTTTTCAAATAAAAATTTAATAAAAATAAGATAATATTACTATTTTTACCAAAGAATAGAATAATATTACTATTTTTACCAAATTCAGGTATTAAAATCATGGATTCTTATTTTTTTTCTATGTGTAATTCTAGTTTGAATACTGAAGAATTTAATATTTCAGTTTTTTTTTAAATAGCAATATTTCACTTTTATTAAATTTCATTTAGAAATGCACTATTTTTGAGATTTGAACAAAATGCCAAATGGAAAAGTTTTTTCATTTTGGTGTACTGAATCCTGTATACATTCCGTATGCATATGTGTATATTTAAATTATAAATATGAAACACGAATATTTTCTCAATAGATCGATGAAATTAAAAACGATTAGCATAACTTTCGGAAAACTATATATTTGTAATGTAAATATAACGGTATCGAAAAATATAACGATATGTTTCGAATCGGGGGAGACATAATTCACTTTATGCGAATATGCGAGCAGCGAGGCGTAAATCGCCCCTTGGCGCTCCCGATAAACACAATTAAGATGCTTCGGGAGTTTTATGGAATTCTTCTAATGGTAGTCTCTCGATTAATACGCTAAATTCCAGGAATAATATTCCGTTCGCCATCAAATGCAGTTAGAATTACCGGCGTGAACTCTCGAACGGTTCAGCGGTGTAACATGTGCACGTATAATAGAGAAACAAAACGTAGATTCTGCGAGCGGATGTTTGCCAACACTTACAGATTGCAACGTATTTGTTCCGTAGATGAACCTAACGCGGTTGTACACATCAATCATTCTGGCGAGACGTATACGTACGTTTGCCTTACGTGGCATCGCGAAATGAAGGCGGCGAAATCACCCTCTGGTCTTAAAAATGTAAAACGGAAATATTTATAGATTTTCAGAAGATATTGCCCGCACAGAGAGCAATCACATTAATGACTTAGCTTCGCGTTATTGCGTCGAGAGTAAAAAAAAAAAAAATACGTGGCTGTGCCACGAGGTATCGCGATACAAGTGCAGCGTGAATACACATGCAAAGCCGCAAGTCACGCGCAAATGAAACTCACGCGTCGAAACGGAGATTCATCATCGGACGGATTGAAATCGATACGAGTTTTGAGTTTCGCTATGGGGAGAATTACTTCACCCCAATTATCCCTTTATCGCAAATAAATATTTAGCGTGCGAAAGAGAATATCGGATCGGCGTTAAATTACAGAGGCTGCAGAATTTCCCAAGGTACCGTTCGTTTTATTCCGCTTCTGATAAAGCCGTGCGCTTTTCGCGTGCCGAGTTCCGCCCTCGCGTCCATTCGCCGTCGAACAATTATCAAATCACACGTCAAATCTCCGGCGGGCGGGGGCGCGCTTCGCGCCTGTAATCGTTTTACTTTTGCGGGGCCCGCCTGGCGGAGCGCGGCCGCGGGAACGACGCCGTTTCGCCGCTCTCCGTCGGGGAATTACGTCGTTGGGAAGTGAAATGAACCGAGCACGAGATGCCCGCGAGGGATTCTCCGGCTTGATTCCCCGCTACGTCGCATCGCCACCATCGTCTTTCAATTCCGTTACCCACCGACAGGCAGGAAACATTTTTATTCCGGCGCGGCCGGCCTGCGCTGCGCTTCTGCCTCCGCGGTCACCGTCGTAGCTCCGGGCGAAGGCGCGAAGGAAAACTGCAGGCCGCTCGTGAATCTCGCTGCGCCGCGCGCGTAATTGCGTTGCACCCGTCGTGGTGAGCCGCGTTTAAAAGCCCGCCCGTCCGCGGCTTAATCGTATGGCGCACTCGCCTCCGATTTGCCCAACAGTTTCGTTTACTCTGGTCTCTCACCTTGGAATCCAGTAAACTGCACAGCTCGAGTTTGCAGTTTCAGAGGAAAAGAATTTTTCAAATATTATCGAGTAAAATTGAAAATTTATAGTTTCAGGACTGATTTTTTTAGACAATTTATTAGACATAAAAATCCAATCCGACTGTTTGGCGTTTTTCATATTTATTAATTTTATATCACGACAATCTTGATTTATACGATTTATTTGCTNAAGATTAATTTTTTTCATATTAATTTTTGATAGCACTAATGAAAAAGAGAAGATTTATATTAACGATGTTAGCCTAGCTGAATGAAATAGCTCTGTAGACTTTTGTTTTATTTAAAACAAACATATAAATATAAAATAAAAAGTTTGAATGTTAACTCATAGTAAAGAAACGTTTCACTGCCAACCAATGTCTGAAAAAAAATCAATTACTTGGTTACTAGCGTTGCGAGAAACTGGAGCTCGTGGTTTACTTTCTCAAGCGCTAAACGGTCCTAAAATCTTCTTGCGGAATGCGAAATTATTCTCCGCTGCAATCTTACCCCATCTTACGGTACTTATCCGCCAGCGGTCTGGAAGGGTGGCGCGCCGTGGAAAATCGTTCGCGTCACTCATCATCGTGCACGTATATACGCGAGCCGTTCGGTCGTCGTAGCTTGTTAGTAGCATGTACGTACGTATGCATGTACGTGCGAGTTTTAGCGCTCTTCTTTAAAACGGTCGTTAAGCGACGGTTAAGAAGCTCGCTCGCCCGATCTACGAGAATCCGGGCTGTGAGAATCGAAAGTCAGTCGACCGAAACTCGAAATTTTCCGCCAGCGGCTCGCGCAGCGACAGAGAGAAGAAACGCAAAGTACGGACATGTAGCTACCCTCGAGAATCAGTGGTTAACCCTTTAAAACTGGAGCACTTCGCTCGCCGCGGCTTCGCTTAACTACGGCCTGGCACAATCTTTCGAACGAGCCAGCCGTGTCGAAATAATTTTCACGACGACATACATCACGACATAAATGCGCGTGCCTGCCTGACGCTTTAACACTCTTTGTTTCTAAAGGGAAGAGATTTTTTTTATTTTACTGTACAACTCGTGTAATAAATCAAAATTTTCCCTTTACAATTCTATAATCTAAAACGTGATATATGTATATGTATGAATCAGATTACAAAATGCGCATTTTTATAAAGCATTTTATAAGGCATTTTATAACATATTTTCAAGTTATGGGTAGAAATGAAATCTTTTATCTGGCTATGAATTTTATAGTCTTTTTATAAAACGCTGAAAAGCGACCTCCCGTCACGTTGTCAAACGTTGCAAATCGTTGCATTAAAAGATATCATTTCTAATTATAATCTTGACATGTATATCATTAGAATAAGTCTGAATAAAGAAAAACGTAAAGCGTCTTAATGAAGAGTTACGTTTAATTAATTTCGGTATTCACACCAGTGCGGCTCTTTACGCTCTGGTAAGCGATAATTAATTGACGGATGACTGCGCTCCGGCGCTTATGCAGCCGTTGAACTCTATCGATGCTGTGAGAACCACAGCTAGGGCAGACATTGTTAGAATGACGCACAAATTTCATGCCGCTGAGCGGGAATAAGAAGCGCGCGGCACGTTTTACCGAGTTTTAATCGACATAAGCTCAGCCCGTCCGGGAAAGGACGTCGGAAAAACGGGCGGTCTCGCCGAGCGCCCAGCCGTATCTGAATGTTCTTCTTCGGGATCGTACATGATCGATCGCGCGCTCGCCTTTATGAGCGATCCGCCGCGACGCAAGAACACGGTGTTTACGCCGCTGTCATCGACCGCGAAGCGGTCCAATCGCTCGCGGAAGTGGATATATTCGCGTATGAAGCACCTTTAATTGCGCGCCCGACAACGCAAATCAATGTCAATCGTTTGCGAAACATTATTACGAAGACGGGGAGAAAAAAAAAAGTCATTACGGGACCATTGAGTAGTCGTTTATATAAATCCTCGCTTACGAACAGCCGGCGGCAATCGATCCGCTCGCTCGCGTGTTTAGGTTTGTTCGCCGCTTGACATCCTAATCATCGCGTATGCAAACGTGTCTATCCGTATGCAAATCATCGAACACAGAGAAACGTCGTATTTACTTTAGTCTCGTGTAAGCGGAGCGCCGACTCATTCGATTAGTTGTACTACGCGCTGTCATGTTACGTGGAGCAAGATACACGGGGGGGACTGATGCTCTACTTACCACTGATATAAGAGTACCGATAAATGTTTCCAAGTAGTCATTCGGAAAAAGCAATCGTCTTCTTCAGTATCCTGTGATCGATTCGAAAGGTAAACATTTGTTGCGGTTTATGTTGAGAAATAAAGCAGCGCTCTATTTAACATATAACACAAATTCCTGCGGTATTCTTATTGATAGGTACATTGTATATTTTTACTTCCTCTCCTCTCCGCGGAAAGATCATGCACAATGTAACAAGATGTATAACAAGATGTCGAGTTGTATAATACATGCAGATTACGTGCATATCGAAAATACAGAAATATATGCTCGCGATCATACGTACGATAACAGATTCAAGTATTTAAAAAGTATAGTACAAATTATCGCTGAGATGCTATCAGCCTGATATCAACGAACTAGCATCTACCTGCTAATATGCTTTGTTGTACACAATATGAAAATTAATCTGGCTCACTTAAACCGATCTGATGATGAAAGTCTTAAACTGATGAGTCAGGTAATTAATGAGGCTCGTTGTAACACTCGATGAACTCCTCTGCCGATAACTTCCGGTCATTCACATTCTCGTTCCTGATATTTCCCACGGGGCACAAGTGCAGGAGGGTATAATAAAAGGACCAGCACGCGCTAATTATCTTCTACACTCGGGCGAACATTACCGGGATTTCTTCCGCGGGATCGCGAGCGCGAATCTGATTTCCCGGGAACGGGACGGATCTCATTTGCGCTGCCCCCATCGAGGTGAAATGTTTATTCGCTCGCTGGCTCGGTTACGCGCGGCATAAAGCCGAGCGCATCGTCGACAATTAGCGGCTGCTCGCTCAGCCGGTGCAGCCAGTGAACCCGAAGCTGTGTGAGAACCCGCCGGGGAAGCCAGCCGGCCGACCTAGACTCAAATTTCCCGGTCGTCGCGGTCAGACGGCGCAGATACCGCGACGTTCGGCCTGACGACATTACGATCGGCCAAGTTGCGGTTAACCCTTCTGAAACTCGCGGTGTTGCTAACTATCCGCTCGCCTACCGGCAAAAAAACATCTTCCCGATTTAACGGTCCGTGCGATATTTAGCTTAAAGTTATGAAACGTAAACGGCCGCACATCGCGCGCCGCGGCCGAGCTTCCGATATGCCGCCGAGAGTCCGCGTCCGAGTCTTATTTCTAACGCGTTCCCAGATGCCCGGGAGACCAAGGGTACACGCGCGATTAAACTAGTGGGACGGTGACTCATCGCGAATATAGCGGTTACTAATTACATTTGACGTAAATTGCATGGTTTATATGTATTTTCAATCTTACAAGTACGACGTTGTTACTGGATACTCTTGCCCACGGTATCGCTATCTTACCTTTGAATGAGAGGGCATTCTGTAGTATTATAACATGTATTTCTCTTTAGACTGTCATGTTGCAGAATGCGCACTTTTACATCCAGACTTGAGAGCAGGATGGCCGCGAGCCCTGTGTTCTCATCTTCCTGCTCGAAGAATCGCGGTTTTGACTATCGCGGCGATCGAGAGACGGCGCGCTTCCTATTTTATTTGCGAGAGATCTAGGATAGCGTATGAAATAGGATATATATATATATATATATACATAAATTTTCTACTTCTTCCTATCTAGGAAAGAGAAAATAGACTATCGGTTGGACTGCAGTTTACGTGATGTACGATTGCGAAAAATGGAAAATGAGAAGATGAAATTGAATCGCGCGGCGCGGCGCTGATGAAGCATGCAATCCCGTGCGTTTTAATTACATACCGGAGTGATAAACTGTGCGAAGTCGCGATTAAGGTCATCCCTGGACGTATTTGGAAACGACGGCATTCTTAAACTTGCCATTAACGCACGTATAATCGTAACGTGGCGGCGAGGCGCGCGGCGATCGCGTGCGTTAGGTGCGCTTGTTATGATGTAAGCGTCAACGTATACAAAGCCTAGAAGCCGATTTCAAGTAGCGGCATTACCTGTTTGACCAGATCGCAGAGGAGAAGACACCTATAGCTCGCGCGCAAATATTTTTAGCCCGCGCTTCTCTCGGACGGAAGACCTTGGACGGAGCCGCCTCGTGTAATTAAATGAATCTTCGAAGCGTTGGCCATAGTGACGTTAGCCTGTCATTAACTTATCAGTCGCCATACATTATTTATCGGGCCAGTTTGTCTATCAAGTCAAAACTCGTCGCAATAATCGTTTATTAGGGGAGGACGTAACCGTAGCGGTTTTCCAGACGAGGCGTAGACGTACTTTATTGGCATGCAGCATCTTTCTAACGAGACTTAACGGAATAGCGGATTATTTCACGTTTTTTGAAAGACGGTGATAAAAATTAACGGTATTGGTAATCGATATAAAACTGCACATTATTCTAATGCGTTTTATTTAACGCCATCGTTGTCACCGTGGTCTTAAACAGTAAAATTTTATCTTTGCAATTTTCTAACGCCGACTACTGTCACCCCGATGAAAAAGTAATATGAAAGTAACGATAATGCGTAGGTATCGATAGCGGGATTGGCGGAAATAGCCTTATTCAATAAATCTATTTTATTTTATGACCACCTCTTTTAATGTCATCGCCACTTTTTTCTCCGCGTCACTTTGCGTATAAATTTGTTTAATTTGTAACATTGCTCATAAAAGTTACGACGTTTGATAACCTTCATCTGGCGACGTAATTGGCAATATGTGTATAATGTGTATGTATTTTTTGTTATTATATCATTTCTAAATTTATTTGTTTTTAATCTGTACCTTCTTATTACCGATTACCGTCTTGCATCAATTGCTTAAATGTAATTGTTCGTCTAACCGAAAGTTTCTATTACACGATCTTCTACACTTTTTTCCCTTATACTTCATTTCCTCATAACGACGTAATTACGCATGCAACACTGGTCTTTGACCACTATCCTTTTCCGTCCCTTTACTCATCGCGGTCCAATCGTCCTCGTGCTCATTAAGCAGTATCTTGCACCCATGAATCGCGATGGCCATGTATACACCGGTATCCACCTTACGTTCACGCATACGCACGCACGTTGGATCATTCGCCTCGCAATTGTACGGCGAATTTGCATCTAACTGCAATTAAGAACCGTCTCAGAACGAGGCAAGGAAATGGCGAGGCGAGAGGCCGTCCGGAGAAATGAAAAGCGGCGAAAGAGGCGGCCACGAGAAAGGACGCTACATTCGGTACACGTGAAGCAATCAGATTTCTCGTTTTTTTTTACGATTTTGCTCAGCGACGTTGTACATACATGCGACGAGCGCGAGACATTCGGATGACGGTAAATCTGTTTAATTTAATCCCTGGTTGCGCTGGAATAATGTGCTCATGGTACATGAGTTATTCATTTTGAAAAAGCAACCGGATATAAATTCTAAAGATCTTATCACACGCATGCACACACACACACACACACACACACACACACACACACACACACATATACAGACATACATATAAAATGAGAGTGTCGTACAAATTTTTTAGCGCCGTGTGTCTTGTTTAAATATATTAAAAAATCGAAATCTCGCGCTTAACGTGTTACGAACAAAAAGAAAGAGTCACTTAGAGAGTCAGAGATATTTTATGAATAATTGGTGTAATTAATTAAAGTTTCTTTAGTACAAATAGCCGCATATTTACGAGCTAAAACCGTCAATTTTCATTAAAATTATAGTTATCTGTACTGATTAAATGATTAATCATAAGGGGTAATGGGCGCTACCTATAAATAACTTAATTTATGGCACCACGGACTGTACAGAATGTATAAATCACAGCTGATAAATATACATCGCGCATAATATTTATCGCTAGTCCCACAGACGCGCATAATTTCAGCGCACGTTCTGTGAACGGAAGTCTCGTGTAGTTGAGATCTTTTCCATTTTTGCCATTTAACACGGCGAGGTGTCGCAGCGCGGTTTTACCGCAGTTTAAATGAACATCGTTCAATGAACGACGCTTCCATAGAACAGAGAGAANCGAAACGGGATAAAAGAGGAGGAGGAGATCGAAGAGAGAGATCGAAGGGACGAGGGAAGGGAATGATCCACGAGCCGAGTTACCGTTGCGCCTAAGTGAAGCCAATACAAGAGCCCGTAGTAACCAGTAACGCTCTGCGTTCGCAATAACAATCGTTGCTCCGAGAGCAGCTCGGAAATCTCAGAAGAGGGAAACGGAATATAAGTTTCCTCGCGACTGGATGGTTCGGGTCCAGTAAACTCGGGCATAATCGTCCTGTCGACGTAAATTTAACCTCTCGTAAATAATGCGAAAATAACGTGAACGAGAAAATAAGAGAGAAAGGGAATACGCAAATGGACAGGATGTTCCTGCACGGTCAATTAAAAATGCATGGTCAAGACGGCCGATGACGATGCGAGAAACGCAGTTGCATTCTCTGCCTGAGAAGACCAATTAGAATGATATCTACATTAGAAATAACAGTAGCTTCTATGTAGATAAACGTTTCTATTTATATTAAAAGCAGCACCGTTTTATCTTATTTTCAAGTGCTAATTCTTGAGCGAGAAGAAAAATGTGACTCCTGACAATCCTTAGCAATAACAAGTCCCGTAGCTTCAAGCTTTGCGATCGAAGCGTCGAGCGCGCTTTTCAGATCGCCGTACCGTTTGCAACATAAACCGCAAGATTTCAGCGTAAGGATGTCTATCGAGCGTTCGTTAGAGCGCGAGAAATACCTTTGCATACAATTGACATTTCGCTGCGTCCTCGCGTCGCGTCGCGCCGGTTATTGACTTGGTCGTTTAACAGTAACCGCTGTTATCCGCGAAATCTGCGGACCGCGCGAACGGCGAACGGTGACGAACGGCGGCGTCACGGAGGACGTATCGCAGCCGGAAGTCATCTCGCGGACGTAACTGAAGTTTTATCGGCCGTTTCTTCCAAGGACGATAGAGACGCAAGAAATATATCGACGGCCAGAGTAGCATCCTCGTATACCGTTGTCGATGGCCGCGCGTACGAACGCATCCGTCGTATTTTCAACGCACCGAACGTGTCCGTTTGTGCCGCGTCATTTTATTTCTCCGCTGTTTCGTAACGCCGCTTTTGTGTATACGACGGACGCTTCCCTCGCGTGGACTTTCCTTGCGGCGAGCTTTTACCCGCGAGTGTAAACATCGCCTTTATGCGCTCGTCCCTCGCGTTTAGACGGCGAAAAAGTAAAGCTATATAATTTATTCCGTTTATTTATTAAGAATACATGTACCGATATTTCTCTCTCTCTCTCTTTCTCTCTCTCCCCCTTGGCTGATTCGGAACCGCATCGCGAATCGTTTCACAATCGTTTCGCCGTGTCTCCCTCCTCCGCGACGCTCGCTCCGAGCCCCGCGAGACTATTCGCGTTTTTGCCGTTCGTTGTTTATCGGGAATGCTCACGGGTTCCGCGAACGGAATTAGACCGACGGACGTACCGCAAAGTCTCGCCGCGATCGATCGTCCGCACGTTAAATCTAGCCTGGATACCCCGCGAAGAATTCGCCGCTAATGACGATACCGGCCCGTGGAATTCCGGGGCCGAGAATCGTACTATAAATCGGCCGATCCCTGACTTTCGAAGACGAGCGCGGAAGGGAATGTTTGGTCACGCGTGGTTGCGGGCGACTGAAACGGTAGCAGTTGGGAATAAACGATCTCCTCCCTCCTTCTGTCCCCCCTCCCCCTCCGCCCTATCGAATCGAGGCAATTTGCATACTCGAATCCGTTAACTCTTTCGACTCGAGCTGTCTCGTTGGTTTTTTTTTTTTTTCCTTCGTCTCTTCGTTCCTCATCTTCGTTACGCGACAAACAGCCCCGATTACCGTATCGAGCGGCTTAAGCGTGAGAGGAAAAGACGATCCGCTAAACGCATGTACAAATCCGATAACGACCGTCGCAATGTCATTATCCGCGGTTACCACGCGGTCGTATCGTAATAACTGCTGGTAATAAAAGCTAACGTAGCGATCCGCATCAATTACCGCAACAAGAAGGTGTTAATGTCAAGATGAAGGGAAACGTTTATACTACCGCGATGTTGTTAATTTCGCTAAAAAAAACCTGCCGTCTAAAGCCGCTATGCGCAATCGACTTTCTTGCGGTTTTTATTATTCACTTCATAAAGCATTGCTTCATTATTACGTTATTTAAGATCTACAGAGAATTATAATTCTCTCTCCTTCTCTTTGTCTTCTTATCTACTTATATGTATATCTTTTTCTTTATTAAAATCGAAAATTTGTATCAAAAACGGTGAATTACAGAATAATTATCTTGCTGTTTTTACGATGTATATCGCTAAATTCAAACCATTCCCTTTAGATTTATATTCCCTTTACGTTCTCGCTTATTATGCGATTTAGGGACAATGCGGGGGATTCGTAAATAAAAAGGGAAATAAACGTGAATCGACGACGAACGTAAAGCTAGCAAAGCGCGAACACAATCAATTCGTTGAGCATGATCGGGCTTATCCGTTACTCCGTAAAAATATCGCGCAGCGCGCTCGCCAAGATGTATAGTACTGTTTGCATTTGAAGAAATGAGAACGTTTGCATTAGAACAGCGTAGCGCCATTACGCAGCGCAGCGAAGCATGCGTCGTCGATGGTTTCCGAGAAATTCGCTTTGATAGATCGTCTCTTTGGGAACTGAGCCGTGTTCGATTCAGGAAGCAATAGATCGCTCATATGGCTCGCACGGCGATTATTGCGTCATTACAGATGATTTGCTTTCGCGAGCGACGTTATTAGTTGCCGGTCGGGGAGGAGCGTAAAACTTTTCTTGCGTGCGGAATGAAGCGCGATTGCTCGATCGCTCGGATTGCTCGATCGCTCGATTGCCGAAGATCATTCGGGGCCGAGCGGGAATCGGCGGCGACCGCGAGCCGTCGCGAGGGCGATCCGACGATCCCGGGAAACGGAACGCTTCTCATCTCGCTGTGGGAAGCCTGGCTATAAAACCAATTTTATTTTTACAGGAAAATGTTTAAGAAAGAGGAAAGGAAGGAGAATTTTCTGAGTGTAATTGAAGGAAGCGTTAAGCGGTTTCGCTAATGCTAGGACGCTAATTTAATAAACGTTGTAATTAACGAACATTCGCGATAGATGCACAGGCAAGTTCATTGGCTTTCCCGGTATGGAAACAAAGATAACGTAACTGTTGATGAAAAACTATAAAGTTAACTCTTGAAACGTTAATTATGCAGGATATGCAGCTGCCCTGGCTTCCATTGTTTTCGATGACACGAAGATTTAGGGTTTGCAAACCTCATTATCATAGTGTTACGATCCACTTCCCACAATTGCGGCTGTGTTTACCGTAATGTTGGGGTAATAACATTATATAGTTGCTGCAGAGTTACGTTGTTTAACAAGGGTAACACGCTACCGCAGGGCACACACGTCGCCACGCGCGTCTTCGTTATCTTCAGCGGTCGTAATTATTATAATACTCTGCACGGTGTTAACGATCCGCAATCAGATCGAAAGAAAGAGTGGAAGCAAAAGTGATATAAGAATTATATCGCACGTAATGTATGAGAGAATGGATCGCGGCTAATGGATTAGATTGCTAAACGAGATACCGCTTTAATTCGACGTAAAACAAGACCGCTTCTCCGCAACGAGGAGTCAAAGGAGCCCCGACGATGGTCGAGAATGGTCGGCGATTTATAATAGCGCGATGAAGCGGTAACAGTTGTTGAATGGCCTGCATTAAGATCGAGACCGGCCGCATCCTCTTCCGCGCTCGGGAACTTCTTCTCGCGCCCGAGCGGGAGTGTTACCTCACGCGCGAGCGGAACCGTATTTATATTTTACGCCGCCGCTTACGAATTTGCAGATAATGGAGCGTTTCGCGGTTCGCTAATCCCGGAAAATAGGTCGTGAGCGAGCGCGCGGGGCGCGCCACTCTGCGCCGCGGCCGCCCCGCGCCGGGGTTATCACTCACCGCACGCGCGATTCTCTCCCCCGGCCGCGGGGCTGCGTGCGAATGCCATAACTGTTTATTCTAATCTACATCATCGGCATCTACGGGCCGATAAATCGCGACGGTAGACGCCCACTTCGCGCTTCCTCTCTTGCACGCTCTTGCGTGCAATTTTCGCCCTCCCCTCTCCCCCTCCCCCCCCCCGGCTGCCGTATACGCGCCTCGTTACGCGCGCGGCTGATCCGCTCGAACAATAGCCGCCGCGTCTTCTCCCTATATAATCAAACAAATCGCGAAAAGAATCGCGGCCGAGATAAGCATTAATAGCCGTACTTTACGGTACGGTCTCACTCCGCTCGGCGATTAACGCATTTCGCGCGCGATCATTGAGCATGCCCGATGAACGCCATCGAATACCGTTGCGTGCCCTCCGTGCCACTCTTTATTCAGCTTGTCGGTAATATTTATCGAATTTATCTGTCTTAACCTTTTCAGCTCGTACAAAATCGCGGCCAGTTTGCTCGCCGAGCATCGTATCACGCGTTAACGCCGAGCGCGTTTATCATTACGATAACGTCGTTGAAAATTGGCTATTACGGTGGAATACTTCGGACGGTACGGGGAATATATGCGACGTATTTATACACGCCAAGAATCCACTTGCGTGCCTAACATCTCAAGTGTATGCGGAGAATTTTACAAATTACAATGTAGATAGCATTGAAGAAATAATTCGACTGCCATCTCAATGCCTCCCTCCCCCGAAAAAGAACGCTTCGATGGTCAAACGAATGCCATTATCCGTCGCACTCTTGCGCGCTCGGCGCAACTGTCAACATTGGAATTACCCATCTTAATGCTCCCTTTGTGTTTACAAGGACGGTACAGTATCCAAGGCAAGGCACAATCGCGATTGCGTTTGGCTGCGTTTGACCCGCCTCGATGATCGGCGCAACCGCAACGGGGGATCGAGCGCGACGCGGCGAGGAGAAGGCGCTCCTTGTGGCAGACGCGTCCCCGTCACGGTTGAGGTGGCACGCGCGCGGATGAAGAGGACGAGGAGGAAGCGAAAAGCAAAAAGGGATCTCCCCCGATCATCCCGGGTTTAGGGGGAAGGAGGAGGAGAAGAGCGAGGTTACGAAGCGCTCGGCTCGCTCAGCTCGGACCTGGCCCCCATATCGACCCCCCAAGCGCGCCGCCACGCCGCGCCGATACCGGCAAAGCGGTGGAACCGTAGTATCTCTCCTGCCTGTGCAAACCGATGAGGCGTCGCCTTACCGTTAGGAGCGCATATTCGCTCGCTCGCTCGCTTGCTNGCGCACCTGCGCGCCCGCGAGATCGTTAAGCGCAAAATCGCACCTGTAACGCTCGCGAATCCTGGCGATCCGCAGATCGGCGCGGGTATTCGTCCAGAGGCGCGCCGAGGAAATGCCGCGGGCCCGTCCCTGGCTCCTGGTCTCTCAAGCGTTTATTTACGTTGCTCGATCACGGCGGGAAGACAAGTGGAGTGACGTGATACGCCTCGAAGCCCGAACGTAAATTCCATGGCTGTGCGTGGCGACCGGCGATTTAAATAAAATATATTTCTATGTACTATACGCAGGGAGATATATAGGCTACCATAGCTAAGGGGATAAAGCGGAAGATGCGCGCGATCTCTTGACGTAAATTCATGTAGTAGATTAGTGCATTCCACAGAGAGCTCCAAGATAAAGATGTAATAAAAATTGTGCCTCCGGAATAAATTGCAACCATTTCTGGGTGCGCTATGCTTGCTTAAGCACCATTTACCGCAATGCACGCCGAACTAATGAGCTAATCGATGCTACGCTATGTAACGATTCAGAAAGATACTGTGGGACAAATGCATAATGCGGAGAGAAAGGTTTACTACGAATTTATGACGGTAACGGAGGAAGCCGGCTGCCGGCTTCCTCCGTTATCGTGATAAGCATACGAAAGTTGTACTTGAAATAGCCTCCGATATTTCCTGATTTATCGCGCGGATACAAATCGCGCGCGTGGCACGTGCCTCGAAGATGCTCGTTACGGTTTCAGCGGTATCTCGGTAAGGCTCTCATCAGTCGCGAAAAAAAGCTTTTTGCGCTTACCGATCGGTACCTTTTGTGATAATACATGGTTATCCTCAGTACTACTCACGATGACCAAATATGGCGAACAAGCGTTACCGGATATGGTTTTGGTGGGCGTAACCGGAAGGCAGCGGGAGATGATGCATTGCGAGTCGACTTATGTACCTACATGCAAACGATCTGTTAAGGAGAACAAGTTCATAATCCTCGTATTCTTCCTGGCCTTACTTTCTCCATTTTTTCTTAATGAGACTTTTAAGACAATTTAAAAAAGTATACAAACGTAGATGTCTTAATTAATAAATATCTATAATGCTAATTAAAATTATTACGCGAGAAAAAACTTTCTGTTTTAAAGACTCACTTTACAGATTCACATACGGAAAAAGTGAATAATGATAAAGGAAAGAGAATGTACGTGAGAATCGTTTTCTTAAAAAATATAAGAAAGTTGCGTCCTGAAAAAGATGTCATCGAAAGAGATACAAATAAAATATATTTTATAGTCAGTTTTACTGTGCTCTTGAGTATCTTGCAAAGTTGAAGTCACTTTCAATCTATTCGTGAGATCGCGTGTCAATCTCGATGAGCCTACCGACTGCGAATCTCTTTCGCTGTCATCTGGGAACTGCTTCCACTGGACAACTACGAGAAATTGCAGCGTGGGAAAAGAAAAAACGAACGCGCGGAAGAAAGCGATATTCAAGACAAAAAAGAAGAGACGGAGAATGAAGGTAGCGTGGGAGATGCAGTTAATCAATTGGCAAATTATTGTCCGTTACTGACCCCATCCAATCATTTCTCTCTCTCTCTCTCTCTTTCTCTCGGAAGTGTGCATGCTCTCTGCCAGGCTATCTTACGTTCGTCGGACATCTCATGCCCCTCGAGCGAAAGCCGTCGAGCCGTACGATTAATCGAATCTAACTATCTCCACAACGACATCGGATGCCCTTGCGCTCCCAGCTATGTCGCTCTCGAGTCCATCTCGATCGAGAGATGGTTAGCCGGTTCGGATCGTGAAGGTGCAATTATGGGATTCGAGGCGAGGCGTCGAGTACCGATATCGGGAAACTGGACGATTCCTAAGCTTCAAGGCCAATGCGATCCCCGAGTATCGGGTAATCTTTTGCATGTATATAACGTATATCTATCCTGTTACATTTCGCAGATGATCGTTAGAGTCGACCGCGGCTATCACTGCATGGTCGGTTAATTTCTGCGAAACCTGAAAGTTTCGCAAAAGTTTCAGGACGTGCTTGTAAATATGACAAGAGAAATCAATAAGAGAAATAAGAATGATATCTATAAATATTTCTAATCTTCGGAAAAATTTTGCTAGTTTTTTTTAATGCCATGCTTTTAAATTAAATGACGTAATTCTCGCTAATATCAGTAAATGGCGGACAAATAAGAGTCACCTCATAAAATAAAAAGTTTTCGTGGCAAGTGCCAGATTAATTCTTGGTAGCAGCAGTAATATTCCGTATTACAGCCGCTTCGCGGGATGAAGTAATAACGTGACGTGTATAGGCATCCTCCCAAAGGATGTACTCGCCGTCGTGAAGCTTTCTAGTTAACATGACGAATCCTCTGGCACATTAATACCGCGTTTCACATTCCGATAATTTCTTTAACGGCGCATTAAGCGCACGCGAGGCGAGCACCGCAGGAGTTACGCCGATCCTGCTGAGACTCGATTACGACAGGATACGCGAGGGTTCCAGTAGATCGATCATGGAGAATTCTCAGAGGTGTCGTGTGAGTTCAAGGCCAGGCCTGGATCGGCTGCCAGCATGAAACCCATTTGACTCTTGTTGCAATTAGTTACCGGCCGCTCCTGAAGCTACGTGGCTGATGATCGCGACGTATATCTCTTAATCATTGTCCGTCATTAATGAATCGTCCCCGACTGCGTTAACGTCACGGGCGATTGGGATTGTCGGCGATTTCAGCACGGAATCGGATATTACGATTGATAGTTACAGCATAAAACGGTAATAAGCATTTTTGCACACTTATTTCTGATATATTGCTTAAATTTGCATACTTTTCGCGTAAACCTCACTTTCGAAAATTTCCAATTATATATAAGAAGATTTTATAATGTAAAATTTGATATATTTTTTTTCTTCATATATAGAGTATCAATATAAGATTGAAAATACAAATATATAATTGTAGAATTTAAATTTACCAAATATCGTATTTTTAGAAACTATTAATTCAATATTAAAAAAATTAATATTCAAATTAAAATTACATGTTTGACTGTTCATTACTTCTTTTTGTAATTTGTACTTTGCTTTTATTATGATAATATAAGCGAACAGGTGGGATGCAAACGCAAATAATAAAGTGCGTGTTGATGTATTTTTAACAGACCATCTCCGCAGCGAGGTATTTTATTATACCAGTCAGCTTCGAGAGCAACAGGATGTCTGGTGATACGTGAACTGGTCGTAATACGATCCTCGTAACCGCGGGCTAGGATAACTAGGTAACGGGTAGCAAGCACTAAACGCAACTGTCCTATACACGGCACGGAACCTTCACCGGGTCTTCAGGATGTTCATGGACTCTCGCGATACGTTCAGGATGCATGAATGTATCATCGGGATAGAGAGCGTTATAGCGGGATAGCATATAATTAAGTAAAGAAAATTCTATAATCAATTTCAGACGTCTTCTTGGCTCGCTTGTTTGGATTATCTCTCACGTGTATGTCAAATCATGTATTTCGCTTTACTGCTTACCTATTCTAATTTATTTTCATTTACTTGAATATACGTATGTTGCTCTCGTATACAAAAATGATTTGCCAAGATTTTACGCGACGCGAAAGAATGCGTGAACTTGATAAGAAAAAAAATAAAGTAAAAAAAAAGATTCTCTTTTCTCCTTTTTTTTCAATCTAAGAAATTCTATTGCAATAAGTAGTTCATTTCGCTTCGCTTGTTTTGCATTCGAATCCTTCTTTTATATCTTAATGCATAACTTGGTGCAAGTACATAACGAGCTATGACGAATGACATCGATGAAGCCGAGACGGCTCCTTCAAATAATACGCGTGAAGTAGATTTTCACAACCGCTCGATCGAATAAAAAGTCGAGAATCACCTCGCCGCTCTTCAATTACCCCACCCTATATAGAAGAGACTCGCGCAATTTTTCACCCATTACACACGCAATCCTCTCCTTGCTCGTTATTCGAAACGAGTTCGCCTCTGTCTTCGCCACGATTACTATCCCTCGTAAATACGTAGTAGCGTATTTTTATGGGTGATACAGAGCACTCTGCAGCCTTGCAGGTGGTCCGCGTGATTCGTCCGAGTTTATTGTGCATGTCGCGCGCATAAATGGATCCGTGAGGAAGAAAGGGAGAGGTTTAACACGTCGAAAGTGGAAAAGAAATGGCAATCGCGTTACGAACGCGTAGAAAGAGAGAGAGAGAGAGAGAAAAGAAGAATCTCACGACCGCGCGGCAAATCCTATCAGGGGATTCTCGCAGGCCCTCGGCGGGTATCCCGAGCTTTACGAGGATATATCGACGAGACGACAGAAATCACGCCGTGTTAACACGCTCCTACCTAAACCGTTATCGCGGCCGGACGCATCTGCTCGCGGCTACGTGCATCTTAGGTGCATCTGCATGCTTACTCGGTGTATCTACACGGCAAATTGTCGACGCACGTAAATTGCCGCTCGAATAATCGCGAGGGTGCGCCGAATGACTAGTCGAGGCGTCGTAGGATATGCGCTCGTACTTACATTAAGTACATTAATTTAAGACGCACGCCTCGAGCGTGACAAGTGTGGTGAAGTCGTACTCGGCGTTTTCGTTCCATTCTACTTTTCTCTAAGGCAAGAAAATATCACGATAATCTTGAAGAAAAAGAAGCAGTAACTGCTAGAATAATCTGACTACCTTTTGAACATGAGTTTCAAATGCNTACTTTTGCTACTGTACTCATTTTAATCTTTTCTTTTCCTTTTTTTAATAATAATAATTGAAACATTTCATCAAAGTAAAAATCAGAAAACTTAGCAAGTTTTTAATTTATATAAAGATATTTCTGAATAACGTAAAAATGTTTTCATTTATCACAATATTATCTTATTATTATTAATATATAATATAATTATTATATATATATTATATAATATTATCCTNTCTGTGCACGGAATTTGGTGTACATGTATTTATCTGTTCGATTATTTTAAGATTTGCAGATTTAATTTAATAGACAGTTTAATTAATCCAGTTGCTCAGGCGTATTTCGACGTACGTTTCGATAATAAAAAGTCATAGGATCGGTTCCACTCTAATTTGTATTTCTGTGCATTGATTGTCATTTCGACAAATGCTGAAACCAAAATAAAATCATTATAATAGGATGACTGTCAGATCTGGAGTAAATCTCTTATCTCATTGACATGAGGCACACGAAAGCGTTACGCGAGAATCAGTAGTAACGTTTCGCTTCTACAAAGCCATAAATCTGAAGATAAGATAACTTCATCTATTCGAGCTTGATGTAATACCCGATGTAGTTGAGATGCACTCATAATTGAGTGTTACTCATATCGGCGTATACTTCGCACCTTGAATTCTCAGCGGGACGTAGATATTGCGTGTACATAACGTAACATTATCCAAATGTTCAAATCAGGTTGACGTTGAGCACGCAATATTTTTATAAGGATATAATTACAATAGGTAGATACACGATCTAAAATTACATCGAAAAGCGGATACGTACGCTGATAATCCATAGTCCGATCAGTATATTGGTACTAACTACATCCGCATTAAGTTCGCGTTTCGCCGGCGGAGCCTGCAGATATAATTATATAGAGCCGCTTAAAATAAAATCTGCTCCCGGCAATTTTGATCTGTGATTTGATCTATATATAGACGGACGTACACAATGCGTTCGTTTTGTTCGTGCGAGTACATTTATAATATATTCATCGAGTACAGCTGGACCATTCAAAGTTGAAACAAAGTTATCTACTGTCAGGATAATCGGCGGCATAGCGTAGCGCGACAGTCGCTCCTCACTTCTTATTAAGATGCGAAGCAATAAATGTGAGAAAGAGAAAGAGAGGCAAGGGAAATTATCTGTCGGGAAGTAAAGCAACGCGAGCGAATCGCAGAAGAAGAAGAGAAGCGTAACGGGCAGAGCAGAATTGCATTCAGCGAAGCAAGAAAAGGTCCTTAGGTTTCAATATTTGCGTGACGGCATACAACGCACCTGTCAGCGGTCCGCGCAACAATCATCCGCGCTATACTGTTAAGCGGCTACCGCCTAAAGTCCACGACAGGATCTTCGTGCAAACTTATCTCTTTCTGCGGTTTCTAGATTCATGGAACTTCCGCCTTAAAATGCGACAAAAGCTACACAGGAAGACTACAATGATAGTCGCGATGTCACGGAGCATTATTGCCGTCCGATAATTACGTCGAGCGGTATTTCGTCTAAACCTCTAAACCTGCCCCAGTAAAAACAGTACGTGAAATCCATGTTATTGTCAGATGGAATCCACGTTTGCACATGGATCTTACGTGGTAATAACGTGGATTCCACGTACTGTTCTATTGGGTTGAGGCCTACCTAGGCAGACTGAGCGTTAGCACTTTGTCAAGTGTCGATATAATTAAGAAACTGAAATTTATGCAGACTGTATAATGTCTCATTCATTATGCGCCACGCGCTCAAGCGAAACGGAATTTTATCTGGAGTCACCGTTCGATATCGGCAGCGATACTAATAATTAAAAATAAAACCACACGAGAGACAGATATCGGCACGGCACGGCGTGGCGTGGCGCGTGTTCCATTAACATTCCACATTAACATGAAAGTGCTAAGTGTCACGGCAGAGCGCACGTACGATATCTAAACTCGAATTACCGCTTCGAACGCGTTTCATTCTATCGCGCGCGCACGCAGCGAGGCGAAAAGAATCCGCAACACGGAAGGCGTATATGACAGATATTCGTACGACATGTGAAAATTATCGGGTATAAATCTCCCGCTCGAAATCCGCGTCGTTCTCTCGATATCGGCGCACGAACAAAAAGGCGCGCGAGGAGGAGCAGGAAATCACGCGAGGTGAAACAATTTAACCGCGATGCGGAGAGGAGGAGTTAGTTAGCGGGCGAATTGCGCCGCGTAACGAAATTGATTTCTCCGTTCTCTTGCATAATTGGCGCCCATCGATAAATCCGATGCAAGAAGACGAAACGAGAGAACCACGAAGAACGACATGAGGAAGTGCATGCATTTACTTTCAAAAGGAAAACACGTTATCGATGCCACGCATTTGGATTAATCTCCGTTTCCATCTCACGCCGTTTACGAGATTTTGTCGCGCTTTAGGAAAAGAAATGGCAAGGATGTCGTTTTTCAAATCGTCGCTTACACCGTTCTATGAATATTATTAGCATCGTGAGTACGTCCCACTGTTTCTCTGCGCGCGAACGAAATCAATTAAGTTTCGACACGACAGTAAAACTCTGACCTACCATTTTTGTATTAGCAACTAATTTTGGAAATAGATGGAAAATTATCGTTATTTCGATATCAAACGGAAAATTGGACTCTGCTAAAACTGCCATTCTAATTGTTAAATGCGTCTCTAGCTTCTTTTGTTCTCTCGTTCGTACAACGGGATGGATTGATGTTCTTAATGATGGGCAAGTGATAGGTACAAGGCAGGAGAAGAGAAATGCGTATCAGTTGGTCCGAGAACATGCCGAGAAATCCAATCTATTGACCGCAGCGAAGGAAGCGAGGCGACGCGGAAAAACAATACTCGGTGCTGTCGACCGAGCTGCCACATCGTTACGTACACAAAACTGTTGAATTTTATCGCGTGGGCACATAAAGGAAAAACGGTAAATTTAAGAAGCGGGCGAAGAAGCGCGTGACGAACGAATAAGCGAAAAACATATCGAGCCCTGTATGTTTTTAATATGACACATCTAACTACGTGGTGACGCGATGTAAAATCATCGCGATGCCCGATTGCGAATCTCTTATTTGCAGAGAGTATAAACGGGCATCCCATGGGTAACAAACCTGTCGGCATCCGCCGTCGTGGCAATCTTATTAATTATTTTTACTTCCTTTCTTATTGATCGATGCCTTACCTTGCGGTTTACTCTAAAAAGTCAACATACGCGCGATATCCGCTGCTTGTTCTTATTTGTTCGATATAATAGTCGTGATAACGTTATGGGAATGGCAGACGATAAATTTTCTCGGCTGTACGTGACGCCCGCCGTAATGAGTTTCCCGCGGATTTCCGCGATAGCGAGACGATAATTAACGCCGCATCAATGGAGAGGCAGCTGGAACGGAAGGCATTCATCGACAGTTTAATTGACGAAATTAAAAAAATATAGATCTAGCGTTTTATCTAACGAAAACTGTTTCGCGAACGGAGCAAGGCCGCCCTGCGCGATTCCTTCGTGGCTCTCAACCGTTTTCTTCAACAACTGCCCTCCGATGCTTTCTAACCAGGGGTAATACACTGTGATACACTTAGCGAACGGAGAAGGAGAGGGACGTAACCGGGACTCCGATCGTAAGCCGACGCTCCCTCACGCACACCCGTTATTTATTACGCACGTTCGTTATTATTATTTATATGTATTTGCTTCTTTGATCCCCATAATGGTGCGTAATGACGATAGCGTCGACGAGCGTTTTTTCATCGAGGGCTGCAACGTCGGCCGACCGATCGCCTCTTTGCACGATTTGCGTTATATATATATATACTTGGTGTCCGTAAATCAGCTCCCGTCCGTGTCAACAGCAAAGGGTGGCCATTACCCAGCGTCTTTCAAAGCGGGTGACTTGGATCGCTCGTTAACTCACCACGGTCCTTACGTTGCACGGAAAAAGATTCCGCGAAGGGTGAACGATGGTGCAAAACTCGAGCGAATTTACACCTGATGATCTCAACACGAAACGGTGCGAGGGACGTGCATAAAACGGACGAAGGACGATAAGAAAAAGCGGGAGCAGTGAAACGAAATTACTCGTTGGCTCTGCGTAAAGCTATTCGCGATGCAAATATTTGCTTCTGCCTCGGATTTGCTTTCGTCCCGAGAGGCATAAAACTTGATCTACGTAGGTCGTTTGAGAAGTTTCAGCCTGATCAAGAAAACAACATTTTACAGAGCAAAATGAAATTATATTTACTCCAATGTTTTTCAAGACCTCTCACCTTGTTTTCTTGTTTAAGCTTGAAACTTTTCAAAAGTATGTAATTGTATAGATTTTCTTATATAAAACAAAATTTTATATAGCAATTATAATTGAATTTCGTATTAATTGGCGTATACATTATCAAAGATTCTGCAAGTGCCGACAACACGAAACAAAAGCGTGACTCATTTCCGTCCGACGACGCGCAAACGTCTATCCTAATGCACCGCGATCTCAACGCTCCGAGAACGCGAAAGCTTTCTGTCATGAAAGATTGACGTTGGTCAGGGCAAAGACGATTTCCTGTTTACGGGTGATCCTCGGACGGACGCCACGTCAGTGTGAATTGATGTAGCATATAGTCGTTCGGTAGAGCGAGAGGGGAATGCCGAGGACATTTACTCGGGGCGCCACATGGAACGGACCGTTAGCTCGGTTTCGTAGCGCACGGAGAGTCGGGTCTTCGCTCACGGTCGTCTCACGGTCTTTCTCGGGACAGAAGAGCGAAGTCGAATTTTCCAGCCGTTTCGTGTCGCGCGACGGTATAATTATCGTCGGCGAACAACGACGGATGCAATAGCTGGGCATGGCAGGGACCTCTCGACTCGGCGGTACACTCTCGGCTTGGCGCTGCGGCATCAGAAATGTAGCTTCCTACCTACCTGCTCGCCGTGATTATTTCGGTGCGTTCGTTGCGGGCGAGACGTAATAATGGTACGCACAATTATTTACAGTTAGTAACCGCGGCGGCTCCATGCGCGAAGTATCGAACAGCCACGATTCTAAAATATCGTACTTAACGTCCACCTAACAGTACGATCGACTTAAATACGTAATTACGAGCGACTTGTTACGGCGGTTAAAGCAACTGTTTCGAGTTATCCGAGTCACGATGAAGTTATTTAGGAGGCATATATTTATGAAGCCGCAATTTCAGAAGTAGCAATCAAAAGGAACGCTCGGACTGAGAACTGCGCGCCATCGCCGCCTCTGCCGTCGCAGTTTCATTTTACAGCCATTCGTATTCTATTATTATATTCCTTTTCCATTTTATCGTTTTATACCTTAACAATTTAAGGTATAAAACGTAGGTATGAAACGTTAGGCGAAACTTTGAAGGAATAGATATTTTCCTCGGACAAGGTGTGAATTTATCCGAGCTCTTTTAATATAAACTTTTGATTTTACTTCAGCTATCGTCAGCGTGGTGAGACGACTGTCTCGACGTTTGTTTCGCTACAGGGAACACGTGTTCTTGAGATTCACGTGGGGAACCACTGGCTTTTCCTGGTCGGCCTGTACCGTGCTCATGCTGTTTCGTGTTGCCGGATACTCGGTCGGGTACTCAAAGTCGTCTAATTGTCGGTGACCGTTATGGACTCACTATCGGTGAATACACCAGCTGTTAGGCGCGACTTGCGTCTCTCTTTACTCTATTTATCGCACCAACGGGGAGGAAAAAAGAGCAGACATGATCGCGTAATACGAAGCGGCGTAATCTCGGTGGGATATAATGATAAGCGCGTTATCATTTAAATCTTGCTTTACAGCTCTTCTAAGAGGATAATGACATGGCGATCCTGCTAATATAAACGATTAAACGCGTATAACCGAGGCTTTTACCTAACAATTAGTGTCGCGCGTATCGGCGCCTTCCTGATTTTTATGACATTTACTTTCGTGTTGCATGGCACACATATGCAAAAGCGACGGACGAAATACCGTAGCTCCATTTATATGGTTAACGATATATAATATAGTTAACGATATAAGACGTCGTACATGCTTTCTATGTATAATTATAGATGCAGATAATTAATAATTGTTTATAATCGTAATTAAAACCGTTAATACATATATATCTGTTGCAAAATTTAAAAATCAATTTATTCTGTTGTAAAACTGTTGATTATTTATTGGACGACATCTCGGAAATAAATTTGATAAATTAAAAAAAAAACGCTTATGCGTCTGCATAAGTTTCTCAAGACAATTCAAGAACACAGAGGTTCGCAATCGCAAAAGTTCGAATCAGTCGAAAGAGCGGCGGCTCCTTCCAACAATTCCGACTACTTCTTGCTCGCAATCTACGAATCGTTTCTTGGAATGATACGAAGCGCGTTTTACTATCCCGAGAAAAGGACAGCGCACTTCCTTGATCGTGGCGATTCTTTGAAAGAAACTTCGTCCTCAGGTCTACCTCTGTCTACGCAATAGGATAATCTTGAAATCATTGAATCGCACAAGATTCGTATTTTGCAAGTCGGCCATTCCGTAAACCTAATCAATCATGCTTTATGCATCACTTAATTTCATGGTGTTATCGTCGCCAGTGCGGAAAATTATTTCCGCGCCCATGGGCGTTACTGCACGTTCCCCTTCCTCTCAAATAATCGTAGGTCAGAGAAGAGAAGCGTGAACATCACGATGTCTAGCTTTGTCTGAGAGAAGACGATTTGTTATAACATATTAAGAGCATAAGCAGAAGAGAAATTAAAGAAAAAAACAAATATCTTACAAATTGTATGAAGTTTTATAACGTCACGACCTCTTTTATCTCTAAACATTTTCTCGCACACAGATTGTTGTCATTACGCTAAAATATTTTTTATTGTACTTAAACTTTAATATTAGCCATTTAAACGACGTCTTTCTTATTCTACGTTTCTTACTCTAATTTTTCATTGTGCCATACAAGACGGCAAGTCCCTTCAGCGTACAAATAGCCATTCTTCTTCCTAGGTAAAATCTGGCGGTCGTATTTCGTTTTTATTATCTCTTCTGTTGCAGTTTATTCTTAATACCTCGCAAATAGCTGTTAGCCGCATCGGCGGCCGATACTTAAACCTAATTACGAAATACATCCGAGATCATTATTCGTAAGAGACGGCCGTTCCTCAGCGTAAGGGGTAACTAAAGCAGGGCGCTCCGCAGCATCTCTCCTATTTCCTGTCATCGGCGCTCAAACATTAACATTCCGGCGTCCCATGACGTTACGCTCCGGCGCGCCGCGTCAAATAATGATTTACGCTTTTATTACCGGCAACGCTACTGTTCTTATACACGATCATTACCGTCGGGAATCTCTTTCTTGCGGAATCGCCGGCACAAACGGCGGTATATCGGACCAATAGCGCGCGGTAATTGGCAGTGCATATCAGACCTAGATATCCGGTTCTGAATAGTTTTTCTATTATGCAGCATTAATTTTTTTGCATTAACAATCGAAAACATTTTGCTGAATTTTAGAGGGATAACGATATTCCGTATAATCATAATTTTTTATTTGAGGAAAACGACTTTAATCATCTTCCTTCCATAATATTTTTCTCTCAGAAGACAATTAAGTCGCGGTCAAAGAGATTGCAGTCACGAAAATTGCAGGTTGCAGCCGCAACGAACGGCGGAAGAAGCAGGAAAGGAAGAATCTTAGTAGGTCTCTACATTGTGTGATGTTTTATAAATTGAGGACATAGAGAGAAAGAAGGAAATAGGAAAACAGCGCGAGTGGAATAAGGAAATCTGCGGGGAGAAAGATTAATGTGAATATAATAGCATTCACCTAGTCAAAAGAGCATGATTAATTGAAATCCCAACCTGAAAGATACCTAAGGGCACATATTTTACGCTATTTATAATGCACACATATATTTCAGTTCTTCCTGATTACTTTTAATTTCGCTACTGACAATGAATGAGAAAGGTACGACGATAATTGATAAGGAAATTACGCTTGTAGCGAAACTGATAGTGTTTCACATCTCGATAGAAAGTTGCAATCAAATTTCTCTTGATGCTTGATAACTCTTGAAAATAGTTATGTCATGTTTTTTTTTATAATTAATTAGATCGAGAGCTAGTTACCAATGCAATGTCAGCTCCGACTGCCATCCAATACCTAAAAGAAATTTGCCCGCAAGCCTGATACATACAATTCTAGCCACTCGTCAAAACGAGATTCGCTGCATCATCGAGAAAGAGAGGATCTCATTAATATGAGACGTATCATTAATCATAGTTAACAACGGCGTGCCCTGATCGTAACTTTGACACCCGGTCGCCGACATTGTTCGAATCGTGGGCATTAACAGGTAACGATTAATGCTTTCCGGGTGTGCTCCATTTAAGGAGCATCAAATGCAGACCCGGAAGTATACGTGCGCGCGCAAGTCTGCGATAATGCGTACGATTCTGAATGCGTTTTGCACCGTACAGAATTAACTTCTTGGTCAAGTAAATCCTTGGATAATTTATAAATCATCGCATTGGCGACATTGAACAAAAGATTCTTGCCTCTCCGCGACAACAGGTTTAAAGCAAATCGTTATTCTGTTTTCATTACCCCGCTTGCCCGCGAATAATTTGTTTGACATAAGACACGTATAATTTTCGTAATTAACTTCCGGCCTCTGCATGAACAAACGTGTGATACAAAGATAAATAATCTGTCTCTTCCTCTCCGCGTGCGGCGAGGGTCACAGGAATGTTTATCCGGGACAAATCGGCGCGCTGCTTCCCGGACGCTTAACATGGCGAAATAGTGAAAATGTCGGTTGCCGAGCGTCCGCGCGAGAGAACGAGAGGGGCGGCAAAAGAGCCAAGTAAAAGGAAGAGAAAAGGAGGAGGAGCAGGAGGAGATAGGAAAAGAAGCAGAGGAAGACCCGTTAGAACGACTGACACGTTGTTACCGTGGCGTCTGCCGTGCTCTGTTATTGGTCCGTAAAACGACCTAATGAATGCATCGCCCAAGGCCCACACTCCGTGCCATGTAAAACAATTTCAGAATATGCCTCTCGCGATCTATGTATTATTTATTGCGGAGTAGGTCGGTCCTACCTGCCTCGGGACTGGCGAGAGAACCCCGAGTTTTACCTGGCTCGCCCTTCTTCGCCTCCCGTCGCTCTACCGCTACTCGCGAAATTAGCCGTCTCCGTGAAAACGATCGGGTGATGCGTTATGATGACCATAGGGAAGGGATCATGCCGCGGCATTAACGGCTACTTTGCCACGGCATAAAGAACGGCAGTGATCGCGCCGTCATCACCCTCGATTTCTTCCCCGTGGACTGACCTTGGCAGCCAGTAGTAACGGAATGGCCTTGCCGCGGCCTGGCCTGGTGGCGGCTGTCGCCTCCACCGGGGCGAATGCGGAGAATGTCTTCGGGGAGATAGTAACGGACGCGCGCGCGTGAATATTTTCGTTCGCGTCGCGGCGGGGTCGTGAGCGCCCCGAGAGACACGCTTAAGATTCATCGATTCATCGGATATAAGATAACATAACGCGAAGCGATGGTTGAACCTGATCGAATCATCGTCACCCTCGCAGCCATTTTCGAAGAATGTTACAATCGCTCGGCATTGTAGTGGCGTCACAATAGCGGCGTATGAGCCACGTCAGCGTGCGAGCTTGGTCGGAAATGATAAATATGAGATTCGAACCATTATCTTAATGGCACACGTCGGTTTCAATCCTTTTGGAGGATGATGTTCAAACGCGGTAACGACACTGGGATCTCTGAAGACAACGATGACATCCTCGTGATCCAACTGTAAAACATGACCGCAATAAACGAACGTTATTTTCCCGGAATAATGAACGCCGCAATCTTAGCAATCTTCCGAGAGTGGTGAAGTTATAAGTGTGCATTCTTGGGTTGTCGAAGAGATAAGAAAAACAGGCATGTAATGCCTTCCTCGTCAAACCGCCAAAGTGGCAAGAGTTCTCAAAGTGGGAAGAGATTCTAATCTCGAAAATGTGGCGGCAGTTCAATCGAACTTCGCTGCAGAAGTGCAGATTGAAGTCAACTGTCTCGCGCTGGGAGACCCACCCGCTCCGCCTCGGCCAAACAACTCCCACGTACCCCATTGCGGTCTTCTCCGCGAAATTAACCGTGCGACTATCAATCACTCGAGTTCACGAGTCTCGAGCGACTCGTGCAACGTTTTCACAGGCTACACGTCGCAATGTTAATTCCATTTACCCAGATATGAAGATTACGAACATCATCATCTTCAACCGCGCAGTCTTCGCAGCAGTTCCGTTCGGGGCAGCAAGAATGTGCACTCCTTGCGCGAGACGCGGAGATCCCGCAGAGGAGTAGAAAAGTAGGTCTACTTCATCCGGCTGACTAACTGCTCGTCTGCTACCGCTCGAGTACCGCGCGCTGCATGGTGATTCGCGAAATTAACCGCGGCGATAGATGCTACGCGAATATACTGTTACGACGCGATAGAAGGCCCATTCTGTCGGAGATAAACGGCGAGCGCGAATCCTCCGCGTCCCGCTCCCTCATTTTCCGGCACGGAGAGACGCGCGGTCGACCTCGAAATCTCTCGAGGTAACGGAGCGACCTTGCGCGTCATCAGCCGGCTAACAGCTGTTCCTCTTCGCCTGTTGGCCGATAGGCAGGATCGGAGTGTACGGTCGCTGTCTTCCACGCCGATGTTGACGAGCGTTTACAAACGTCGCCGCTAGTAACCTTGACACTGACAAAGACACTGCGGCGTCGCGGATGCCGTTGTCACAAAGACGTTGCCCGCAAAGTTTCTCTCAATGCGCGGTATTAATTATCCTGTCGCCACGCTACGCGACGGACTGTAAGAGTATCAATTGACATCGACTGAACGTGCAATACTTGTTCAAAAGCTGATCCTCGTGCGTAAATATATATATATATAGCTATGTAGGATTTGTTGCGAATGATTTATAATACTGTCATCCGTTACGTGTTATTCCGAGCTCATTGTCATTATTTGTATAGCGTCGTGATTAGAATATATGCAGATATCGATAACCTACAGTTTTTACTGTTATTACTGAAACTCTCCGGTATTATTATAATCTCGCGTAGGCTCTCTTCTCACGGCTCCAACATTCTTTCCTACCGCCGATAGCGCCGTATACGGCCGATTAGTTCCGCGACGGATTCTGATAATGTACGCCGCGAAATTACATCTTGTCGGGCTGTAAGAGCATTAACTCGCGCACGAAGCATCATAATAGAGAGATCACACGGACGCTGCATCGGCGTACGTGGCGGCAAAAAAATTTGTTCGGCATGCAAATACGAAAGTGAGAGGGGTCCGGCCTGCATAAAACGAGCCGGCGAGAGTGTTTCTTCGTATGCGCTTCGCCGAGAGAAACGGTGGGTGGCGAGGCCTGTCTTGCACCGTTAAGGTCAACGTACAAACACAACGACGACCTACGGTGAAGAGGGGAAAAGCGACTTCCCACTACGGCACGATCCTCGCCAGCGGGATCCTCGCTGATGAACTACGTATTTCATTTGTTTATTTGATTCAGGCTAATTTATTGCAATAATTAATTAATTGTAACAAATTGAAATTGTTATCTTACACGTATCGCGCACTTGTAACACTTATTGCAACATGATAAAATTAACGAAAAGATGACTATCGAAGAATCTTACATATTTTATTTTGTAAAGTAAGTAGTATTTTATGATACAGTTTGTAACTCGTATATAATTTACGCAGTTGTGCTTTATATAACGCACAGCCGCTATTTATTTCATTATAGGTTTGAGCTTACCGACTCTTTCCCTTTTCTTCTTACTCCAGCAAGAAGTATACCGTGATATTGCGTATTTCGCTCTTAATCGGCAAGACCAACGCGATTGCGGGAATATAAATAGCTCCAACTTTTTCAACAATAACGCGAGTAATAATTCACGTAATAATAATCATGAGAGTCGCTCGTGCCTAAACTTTCGACTTGCGCGAGTTATGTAAGTCGTGCGCAAGGCATAGCGATCAATTCGCCGGCTCGGAGTCTATGGTTAAGGCAAGCTGTACCGCTTCGGAGGAAGATTGAAGTGTCCCGGGGCGAGCGATACGCGGAATTATCCGAATGAAGATGCAACGACCGAACAACGGCTGGTACCCCAGTAATCGTTCCCAGCCGTCTGCCGTGATTAGCGCTAAAAACCTCGTGCCGATCGACATTTAAGGCACAAGACCGGGACCCCCCCCAAAAAAGGGGGCCCAAAGCGGTTGTGGGACGTACGTTTCTGTTAACGCAATTTGTCCGTGCTCCTTTATGGGGAAGAAAGGTTTTGATGCTCCGTTGCGTCGACCGCGAAGCGATTCTCGTGTTCACGCGCTTCCGTACCGACACAAATGCATCGGTGCATAGTGGCGTACAATATAATAATGTTGCGTAATATGTTGAAGTCATTGCCGGCCATGTATTCGCGGGCTCTTCCTGCTAATACATACTGTGTCTGAGTTTATAGTATTTGCCTCTCGCGCAGATATGCAGAAATATTAAAATGGCTTCTTACGTATCAATGAAAGCTACCATCGCATTTAATTACTAATCATTATAAACATTCAATTTAGTATCGAATTTAATTGCCTGTTGTAAACATCTAATTTTTATTGTGATTTAGAAAGTAACGGGAAAATAGTTCGTTGATATTGCTCACTTTTACATTCGTGTCTTCAATCTGCCAATAAGGAGCGATTTGTTCCGATGCTTGTCTCACGTTCTCAATGTATTCTTCAAGTTAATGCATGTATGCTGGTTCGAACTTACCCCTAAAAAGGACCCTCGCGTATCAGCGGTAATTGTGAAGATGGATAAAGCGATTTATTCGCGGGTTCGCTGGCGCAACGGGCGGCGTAAAATTACTCGGTGGAAAATATAATGGCAGGAACGATCATCGATCGTTTGTGCCTTTAATGATCCCGGCTTTCCATCGGTCCGCGCGGAACGTCCAAGCGATGCAGTTAAGACGTAGAAGACGAAGAAGAAGAAGAAGAAGAAGAAGAAGGCGCCTGCCACGATGGAAGCTGTGAGAGTCGGCCTCGTAAAAGGGAACATATCGGCCTCGGTCGTAGTGAGCACGATGCAGATGCGCGAAGGGATAAAGTAGGAGAACCGCGCGAGAAAAGGGACTTGCGCGAAGAGAGGAGTCTTCCGGTATATCGAAGAAACTGCCGCCATCATAAAAGTCAGCTTCGTCGATTTAACGACCGTTTGCGCCCCTCGCGAGGCTTATAAGGGCCACGGAGGAAAGGCAGCAACCTGCACTGCACCCCAAGATCGAACAATGTTTTATCGTTCGCCGGCGAGAGAGAAAGAGAGAGGGCCATCGCGAAGTGGTGAAACGCCGCGGGATCGCGAGATACGATCTTAATTAGAACCATTTAAACGTGGCTGTAAATCACGTTTGACGGATGAGAGTTATTTATCGCTGCTAATGCTTCTGTTATAATCGTTTATATTTGTATACTAAAGCACGCGATTTTATGCACATTTTTTCATAAATTAACAAATAATTAAACTCAAATAATTAAAAAAATTTTTAATGTCTTCAAATGTAATAAATAATATTGTAGATGCTCTTTATTCTTGTTTGTTTTCACTAATTTAAAATCAAGTAAGTATATGTTTGTGCTGTTTCAAATTAAAACTGTCTATGCAGATACTTTTTAAATAAGCCTTTGCTTCGAAAAAAAAATTTTACGTATAAAGAAAAAGAAAATATATATGTATATGTCGAAGTCGGTCCAATTGATAGAAATTTCACATCATAAAGCCGTCAACCGTCACGAATGAAATCAGCGTCTGATTCATCTTATTTCTTATTTCTTATTTTTTCTTATGTTTTAATGTTAATTAACTACAAAAAAATTTAATTTGCCACGGATCAAGATTGCTCATGAATGATATAGGTAAGTCTCTGTTTATTACAGAGAGTAATCAATCTATGTTGATCTAGCAATGTAATATTATCTAGCAATATATCATCAGTACACACTTTGGTATCTTTATTTTAGAACCGGTTTCCATCTAAAACTATCTTTAATCACACAACAATGAATCGATTCTATACCTCGTATCATAATATGTAAATTGTAAGTATTAGATCAATTATAAATATAATATATCAGAGAGAGTATAAATCCAGCATTTCAAGCGTTAATATTTTTTTTTGGTAAAATGCATATTTCCAATAATGCGCATTTCATGTTTAGCTTCAAAAAAAAAAAACAAACACAAAGTAATGCAAGCGTTTTGTGATTATAGTTTACCGCAGTTAAAGAGTTAATACCGAAACGGTACCAGAATAATTGCAGCGATGATCGCGACAATGGTTCATAGAGGAGTGTCGCTGTCGCTTGTATTCCCGTGTTAAAGTGTCACCACCGGTTATTGCCGCGGCACAGTGCTCTGTAATATAACTTACACAAACCCTCTAACTTTGGTGCCGCCTGTGCAACCGATTGTTTTTTACGAGCTCGTGCCCGCGTTTCGAGATGTCAGCCGTCCGCGAAAGAATACTCATAAAGTTAATCGTCTCCTGGGAGGTCGCTGCTCTACCGTTCTAGATTGTGCTAAGCGGAATCCGCGCATTCAATTACACGCTTCACGATTTTACATTGATGCGAAAATCGCTGATCCTTTCTCGAACCGGGCCTTTCTTTCGTTATTCGCGCATTCACGGCCTTCTTAGTTTGAAGATTTCTTCTTTTGTTCATTATTCGCTTTTTGCTAATTTTCTTGTTAATCATAACTAATACCTTTTTAAAAAGCATTTCATATATGTATATCTTCTTATACAGGTATAACACTTCTTATATAAATGATTATCAATTATTTTAGTTACACAAGATTTTATTTACGGAAGAATAAATTCTCTTTATTTTTTTATTTCTTTTTCTATTAACTTTTCATATTTATATATACAGACATTTATTCGTGGAATTTTACTGTTATTGTTAGAATTTCATAAAATATGAACAAAGTTGGATTTCGGGAAAATCTATATGTTAATAATTAATCGCGTTCTATATTACAAATTTTTTTTGATATTCCGGAATTTTTACTGCAATTTCTCATCTACGTCATATAAATTCATTCATTTGCCGGAGATGTGGTCTTACGAAAATCAAACTAGCCATGCAGCAAGAACAACAAGAGCATCGGAAGTGGAAGCCGACATGCGGAATTTTCGCCGACAGGACTGTTCAGGATCTCGTAAGAGGTTTACGCGCGATATTTTATGTGTCGGTGCGCCTCGTGCGCTCTGCCGGATATACATACTTCTATGCGCACGAGCGAGGAAAGTTGTAAGAGGGAGAAACTGTTTCCCTATTACCACAGGCCACCGTCGATTTCCAGGTATGCCGGACCGCCGTAGCGAAGTCCAGGAAGCAGCCCTCAGAGCGATTTTGTTGCCCTTTGCGCGCGCCCGCGCCTATATATCGCCACTATTCCCGTCCTTCTTCCCCTATCTTTTTCCCCTCTAATCTTCCTCTCTGCTCTGTCCCTCTTTCTCGCTATTTCGAAATTATGACGCTGGTGGATACTCCTGATTACAGGCGCGGAATCCGTCCGCGGATGACTCGACTTCTTCGCTGTATAGAGAATGAACTCAAAGGGCCGATCGTTCATCAGATATTACCCATTGCGAGAAACCGCGAAGGCGAAAGCGAAGATCGTAGCGATACGCTGCGGTCATCGGCCGTGTCGCTGGCGATTGCTGTTTCCGGCTATTTTTGAGCGGCAAAAATTTCCAACGTGATAGATACATACGTGATTTAAAAATTTTTTAGCTCCTTTTATAAAACTCTTTTAAAAAACAATTCGATCTTTTAAAGACAATTACAAGTTTTTAAAATTTTATAAACAACGGTTTTACATATGTATGTGTAACTGTATAATGTATAAATATATACATTTTATAACTTAATTTTTTACTCGTACTTTATTTTATTCATTTCGTAAGAATTAAAAGCTCTTATGCAATTATCTCTGATGAATAGCAATAAGAATGGATAATTTTAAGAAAAGTAAAGATAAAGATATTAAATGAAGATATCGTTTCGTCGAATTGAAAGACAGAAACAATTATTAAAAAAAAAAAATAGTTTTACGGATCAGTTCTCAAATCAATAATAATTAAATATTTATCAAACACTCTGCTTGATCTGCCACGTTTATAAGATTTTCACACAATCAGATTACCACTATTGCATAATATGACTAATGAAATATTCTCGCACTGTGAACTGCCGTAAGATAAGGATCTGCCATAAATCGTCGAAGAGAAAAATCCGCTTAACCGTTATGATCGTTCGCGAATATCATCTCGATACGTACTGACATTTCATGTTCCCGATTGACTCGCCTGATACCATCATTGCTGAAGGTCAGTCCCACCACGAAGGTCAATCTCGCCCGCCCTCTGTCCGTCCCGCCCGTCATCTTCGTGCTCTTCATCGTCATATCTTCGTGCTCTTCGTGGTCACGCCGCGCGATCATTCGTCGTTGGCCGCGCCGAAGTGTATACAACGGATAAAAAAGGAGAGGGAAAAGGGAGAAAACGGAGACGGAAAGAGGGATTGGGTGACTGGCCGGCTGACTGAAGACTCGATCGTAATTGCAACGGCGTCGAGTCATGGTCACGACGACAGTCAATGTCGTTGTCCTCTTCCTCGGCCGCGCCGCTCCCTCATTCCGCACGGAAATCCTTGCCCCGTCACGAAAGCGAAGAAAGTCGGGATTTATACGTGCGCAATCTCGGCCCGGAGAAAGGTCGTGACGTAAATCACCTCCTCGGGTTACATACATCTCGTTCGCTTTCGTCACCGATCGATCACGTGGACTCGTGGGATTATCTCTTTGCCATTATCAACGTGATCACACGAATCAATAGCTCCACAGTGATTTAGAACATAATGAAAGCAATAATTTACAAAAAAAAAAAATAATGAATTTACTTTTTTTAAATAGTAGATATTTCTGAGCATTAATTAAAAAGTTTACAATTTTAGGAAGTAAATTTTATTCTCAAGCATTGTAAGTGAACTCTAAAAAATACTTAATTTTTTTACGAAAAAAACGATGTGTTAGTGAAACACAATCTTTTGTGTATGGCAAATTATCGCATGACACGCTCGGCGATATATGGATTAAATCCAGCACCTGTTGCACAGATATGACTCTATTCCACTCGCGTAACAAGATGCAAAAACTAGATCCCTATACAGAAGATGAGCGGAACCCGGTCATCAAATTATCTCGACGTAATTACGAGATTATTCGTGCGCGATTTGCTCACGCGGCGAGTTGAATAGCATCCTTAGTTATCCTTTAAATCACTCCGCTGACGTTCGCGAGTCATTGATCGTTATACACGCGATAACGAAGAAAACAAGTGGAGGAACGACAGATTCTTCGACGCGGCTCTATTGAAGGCAAGCCGCGGTACGTAAAGCAATTAAGCGTTTATCAATTTATGGAAAGAACGTCGTAATTATCGAAATACATATGTAGATGTCATTGGAAGCGGTAATGCAGGTAATTATGAAGTCTTATCCGTTTAGAGCGGATTCGCCTGTTACATTAGCGTGACATAATCGGGCACGTTTTGTGGCAACCGGCCGCGAGCCTGTCAGTATAACGCGTCCTCGCGAACGAATCCTTATTACCGCAAATCTCATTTTGCGAGAGAAAAACGCGTGCTCGTTGCCGGTGCACGTAGATAAGGATAATTTAATTAAAGCGGACGTTTTTTTATAAAGACGTCTTAATAAAACGCCGTTATTCCTTCTTTTTGTTAAAAAGATGATGATAACATTGTACATCGTTACATCTTGATTAAGTTTCAATCTGATCAGATACAAAACCTTGAGCGTGACATGTCGTAAATCCAAGGAAGCGCATCCCAAATTCACAACGCGCGCATATCCTTGACGTTCTATCTCATTATGTACTCTCATGTCGCCGCTTATAAACATACCCATGTTTCTTGCACGGTAAAAATTAGAGGTCAAGAATCTCTCTGCAGTCTCATGTTATAAATTCGTTCTATCTACCTCAACGGGTTTATCTCATTAATTCTTCTTTGTGCATAGTTTCTTCAGCTTCCACAAGTTCACAGGTCAAATATAAAATAAGAGAAATGACGTATTCTTAGAAAATGCGGTAGCCGGGACATGTAAATTTATATCTATAGTGTAAAAGTAACTGAACTTTTATCTAGAAGTTGCGCGTTCATCGTCATGAACCATACTGTTTCGAAAAACAACGCGGTATTCCTTCGAATCCGCGTTTCTCTTTATCTAATCGCCATCGCGAATTTTGTCACTCGCTCACACGATTTAACGGAACACCCGGTACCTCGGCTAGTTGAACACCGTAATTGACTTGCATGGAAGTTCGTGACTTCGAGTCGAAACTCGGTGATTGCCGGGAAACCTGCGAAACTTGCGGTACTATTGCGAATAAAATTCAGACGTATTCCTTGCTATGAGCGATCGTGTAATAGCGGCATATAATTATTGCGAGTCGCCATTTACAGCAGGATATCCCTGCTATTTGAAGCGGGATATCTCCGTAAGCGATTACTGCTCACCCCATCTTTTTTAATAATAAGCTTAGTGGCGCATTACAAATCTATATTAATGAATAACAATTTTATCGAGAAATATTGTGCAACGTCATATTAATATTGACTCTATATACAATCCATCAATCGTGTGATTGTCGATGCACTCAATGATCGATGCAAATCAGATAAACCCGTTATATGGCGATTCGAAATCGGAGTCATTGTTTGATACCGAATGGGAGCATCATCACAACCCATCATCAAAAATAATGGACATGCGCTCATTCCACAGATTTTCGAATCATTGCGAGAAGATTTTAAATCTTCTGAAATGCACTATATGTATAATTTTGAAAAGTAACATTTAATTATTAGTAAGCATTAACATTTAGATCATTGAAGCACTCTATGTTTCTTAAAAATTAAGGCTATTCTTATCTATTGAGGAAAATAAATATTCGTAATTGAATAATAATTTAAATAAGTAACTAAATGGACGCTTAAATAAAGTTTTAAATGGCCAATAAATTTATCTTAGATCGTAGAAATACATGTTCATATACGCATACACATAGTATCAGTCAGAAATCGCGCTACACGATCGGTTTTCTGGACCGCCTGCCTCGGCCGTGGTCATAAGAGCGCACAATATGCCGTCGACCGGTCACGTTCGCTTCTGCGTCGGTTATGAATATCAATTTACGTCCACCTGACTACTCAAGATTCATTACATCCAATTTACTATATTCGCGCTTGCTGCGCTCAGTCTTACGAATGCCTAACTTAACTATGAACTGATAAGCAGATTTGGAATATGAAAACATTGCACTTTTATAATTATCAATTAAGATCAATTAAGAAAATATTCCATATTGTTATGAATAACTGCAATAACCGAGGAAGACTATCAAAATACATAATTGATTAAATCTTTTGTCTTTATTTGAGACACGAGTAATTCATATAAATGATTGTCGAGAATGTATCTAGTGAATATTAGATTTGAGAATAAAGTTGCATTTTATTATAGAATTATAGCTGAAATTATGGGTGGAAGTAAGGAAATATATATTACGTGTAGATAGGCTGAATATATTGTATTACATATCTCGTAATAGGGAGTAATATTAGAGTGCGTGATGGAAACAGCTGACCTGACCTACCAAGATTTGCGTACTTCACTGATAGAATTGCGAGGCAAAACCGACCTATAAATGCACCTTTCAACGGCCACTTAAAATTTCGCTTGCTGTTCTCTTCCTCTCATCTTTGATACGATGAATCGAGAGAGAGAGAAAGAAACAGGAAGAGCGAGAAAATTGTTCTCTAGCAACAATGAGAAACTCAGAAATAGCGTGAACGAATATTCCAAACGAAAGGAACAAGATAAAGTTACGAAAAATGTAATAAGACATGAGAAAAGAAATAGTAGCGAAAGAAATTTATGATTACTTACACTTGTTTGAAAAAATAACTGAATTATTTTTTCGGAAAATTTTAACAGTTATCTATATGTTAAACGTGATTAGAAATTAATCACGTTCATGAAGTTTTGAATAATAAATAACAAATAGCAGAACTAATGATGACTAGAACAAACGATATCTAAGATGAATAAGCGAGTGTGAGCTATCTAATACGATTGGTTACGCAACGCGAATCTCTTCGGAAAGGAAAACCGTTGGAGTAAGTTCTGCGGTGAAGACCGATCGACTAGCTGGTAACTCACAATATAGTTTTTCACCTAAGCAGCTCGGCGAGGAACGATTGCCCGTGCCCTTGATGGGCCACAGGCTAATCGCCTGGAACGCGAGAATCAGACCGCAACCGAAGAACCCAAGGGAAAGGCAGAAAAAGACGACGGACGAAAGCAGTGTCACGGAAGATCGAGGATTTTTCTGTGAATTTTACGCATCACGAAGCAGCACTGCAGCACTGGCGCGGTGCGCTGCATGGTTCGCAATGAATAAAAGGTACAAATGTTATACAGCATAACCGAGCGCGGGAAACGTGTATCAATATATATTTTTTTCTATTATGCATATACATTTTCATGTATATATATTTTTTTTGTTATATTATTAATGTCAAGCTTCAAGTTTAGTTGCGTTTATATTCCAAAGATGACAACATTTCTGTCCATTACATAATTATTATCTATAAAATCAATTTTTAGAACATTATTATGTCACGATATGAAAAATAATTCAGTACATTCACATCCATTCCAAATACGAATTTATAATCGTGAATATTTATATTCGTTCGTAGTATAATATTTATTTCTAAACACAATTGTAAACAAATTTGTAATATTCAGAATGCAGCATCGACACAAATATTATAATAATACTGTTAAATATCGTTCCTATAATTACACCTCCTCCAGCAATGATAATAATAATGTTTTATGCGGTACGAATTGATGTTCGAACGGAAACAGGTAAATTGTTGAGATGCGCGTTGTTATAATTTCTCTCGTCTGTAGGTTGATAAGATCGCGCACGGAATCCATTAACCTACAGTTAAAACCTACAGTGATACGTTAACCTGTGGTTAGTGATTAGTATTAGAATTACCGTTCATTACGCCCCGGATGGATAATAAGGCAGGCGTGGCAGCGGCGAGAAAAGTCACGTTAATTCGGTGTTTCCAGCCGAAGCTGGCTATCCGGCCGGTCACGCGAGCTTTTCTTGCGGCAAACGACGCTCGTAAAATTCGGATCGCCGGGAAAATCCCGGTCTTCTCTTCCGCGATCGCTTCATTACGATTTAAATCGGCGCGAACGGATCCGTGGGCGTCGGTTACCGCTGCATGAAATTGGAGCTAACGCAAACAGTACTTGAATATGCGCCGCGACATTTATTGTGATGTAAGATCGTAAAGCGTGAGGACGACATTCCTGTCGAGTCATCCGTGAAAAAGCTTCCGCGTTGGGCGCCTCTATCATCCCTATCGGCGTATACGGAGTATATACGAAAAATCAACACGCATCGCAGTCGGATGCTCGTAAAACTGAGATTAAGATATATCAACGGGATTTAATCGTTAATTAAATGAAATAATAGATATGTTTCCCGATACTACGATGTCAGAGACGACTCCGCGGCGGAAGACTACGCTATGCGTATCAAACGATTTCTTTATTTATCTGCCTAGAAATTACGGTAATTATTGAAAAATATATATTTTTATTTTTAATTTTTTCGTAATAAGGGTGTTTCATAGTAATAATCTTGAGTTTTATAAATAAATTTCTTTATCTATCTGCCTAGAAATTACGATAATTATTGAATAATATATATTTTTATTTTTAACTTTTTCGTAATAAGGGTGTTTCATAGTAATAATCTTGAGTTTTATAAATGAAAAGTAAATTTGCTCTTTTTGACTGACTCTTTCGGCTTAGTGTATATTAACAGATTTAAATAATTCTTCCGTTGTCTTTTAAAATTAATATGATACTGACAATCGAGTACACTTTCAGAAGAATCGAACAAAGCTGATCATAAAGAAGATTACATTGATCTCAGTTTGCGATCAAGGAAACTGGAGCATTTCCGCGATTATAATCCACGATATATTGACAACAACATTATAGAGATGAAACCCAGAAGGAATACAAGCTCTCTAGAGCTAGCTGTAAATTAACCACACACTACGATCTGGTATTCCTTCGTACGTATTTTTGCTTGTGTATATATGTCATGTAATATACATACCATTACTCATGTATCGTAATGTATAGTTAGCATATCGCTGACACGATCTCGCACATATATCGAAGAGCTCTGATATTATATCTTATTCTGCAACCTTTCTTTTTGGCGATCTATGAATACTGGAATTACGTATAATGGCACATATAATAAATATCATCTCATAGGCACTACGTTGTGATATTTATAGTAATATCGCGTGTATTTATGCCTGTCGTTAATTTGCTGTTAGTATTAAAATGAGTCTTCTCGCGCAAACGAAGCAGCCCAAAGAGATTCAACAAGGTAACAAACTAAAAACAAAAAGCACACGAGCTTTATGGAGCGAAATGGATTGTCCGTACCGTAAGTACTCGAAAGCAAAATTCCGATAAAGCGGAGCCCTCCGGACGATATACGTCCAGTTAATTGAAGGTACTACGGTTCTAAATGCAATTCCGTTGCATCCATTGCATTGTACGGCACGCGTGTGCACGAGCAAACGCACGCACATCAGCAACTGTCGGAGTAGCTAGATCGCTCGTGATCGCTTCCTTTCTAGGTGCATGCAAACTAGTGCACGATCCTTCCGAGCACTGTGGTTAATGTCCCGTTTGATTGGTCGGCACTCCAATGGTACGCGGTGAACGATCCACCGGCGACGATCGATCGCGAGATCGAGAACAACCTCGTCTTCGAAACCCTATCTTTTTTTTTTTCACTAATCCCGAATGACGAGCGATTAGCGTCGGGTCCTCGATACTTCAGAAGAAATAGCGGGACAGATTATTCATGTTGGTTAAATTACAAAATTTAAAGTACTTTGCAAGATTTTATATACTCCAGATATTTTGCTCTCTTTCTTCAACTATTATTTTTAAACATATTCGACACGGAGCACGCATTTCTTGTATAAAATTATATATGAAAATTGCATGTTATATTTTAAAGAGTATAGTTTAAATTACGCAAAAATGTTATGATTTAATTTTCAATCCTAATTCCTGATAGTAATTTGTCATCCAAAAAAGAATAAAAAGTATAAAAAGTATTAAAATTTACAATATGAATAAATTGATTAATATTATTACATATCCTCATGAAAGGTATTGAACTTATTACTTGCTGATACCAATAAAGAACTGCAGTAAAGATGAACAAGAACTTGGAAGAAACTGGGACAAAATGACGGGTGAGGCAAGATAACCAATAATTAATAACTCACGAGATTGCCGACATAAGCGATAATACATAGCGAACAGTAATTATGAAATAAGCTACTGTAGAATATACAGCAGAGTAAGTAATGCTTCTCTAAAACAGGTCCTGCATTAAAGATGTTGTACTCTCGATAGCTATACTATTATTTTATACGCGTACAAAATAATTTCAATATAATCAAAGAATTAAAAAAATATATATGTTACGTTTTTCCAACATTGCTATTATAATTTATTTATATGCATAGTGCATTATATTAAATTTTATATGTATGTTAAAAAATTTAATTTTTATAGATTTTATAGATTTATTTGATAATTAAAAATATATTAACATTTTCCTGTCATATCAGATTTTCTACATTCGAAGCATCATTTAATTCTTTTAATTCTTTTCTCCATACACTTTTATTTTGTGTTCATTTCTGCATGCATTCTACAAAAAGAATGTATGCATTGTACGAAACGAAAGACTGTCTGCTACAAAAAAAGACAGATTATGCGCGCCAGGATGATAGCAGCTTCTACCAAGTACTTGCGGCGTGGCAAAAATCCAGCAGTAACATTGATTTGAGTTCGTAACGGGAGAAGATGGTATCTGTGCCACGTTCCTTCCGAAAGAAAATGGTATAATGGAGTAATTATTATTTAGGTCGATGTATAAGAGACGGCGTATAACTTCTCGGAAGATCGGATACCACCAAGCAACTGGATAATAGATTAACCAGATACATGTTGCCGTTCCGCTTCGAACTAATCGATTAGGCATTTTTGAGGGAGCTTCTCCTGCGCACGAGATACGCTTTTTCGTATCAGTGTAGCAAATCGCGACCAAGCCCGTGAAAAACGCGCGCAGTGGGTAATATTTCTGATCTTCACGTAAATTAGTCGGTAATCAGTACTTGATACGATAGCGGAAAATAATCTACCTTGAAGATCAACCCACGATTTGGTATCGAGGTAAATTACATGGATTCATAAACGCATTATTTTAATTTACCGGCCCGGGGGGTATAATTAATGAGAGGCTGCGACGACTGTAATTACGTTAAGTATTTTCCGTAAAAAAATCTCGCAGGCTGGATTATTATAATATCAGGCCGGTGTTGAATGTTGCGAGAAGAGGGAATACAATAGAGAAGAATTCGTGTGGCAAATTGTTCATATAATCATTTATATCACGATAAAGAAGTATGAAGGTTATTACGAATCATTAATGTGAGCTAAATGAATGATTTTAAAATAAATATTTTTTTGTTGGGTCGTGCCGCAATATTCAAATTGTCTACAATTCGTGCGAAATAAATCAAATACATCGTTACTTACAAAGTGATGTTCCAATCCATCCTCGCGCCGGCCATTCTTCCTCAACCCCTTGCTAACGTCCGGTTGGAAGCAGCTTTTGTGAGGATCACCCGAGGTCTCTATCACGAATCACAGAATCACTCGTAGAAAGCGAAAGGTGCACGCGCAGAGCGTATACACGGATAAATACGGCCGCGATTTCCGTTCACCACTCGTACGCAAGACAGGTCCTCCTCCACTTGCGCGCGTCCGACGCGCGATATCCGTTTCCACGGCGGAAGTCAATCGGACATCCCGCGCGCGATGGCTCTCCGAGGGCGATAGTAGAGAACAGCAGTGTGACGGAAGACGCGGATGAGTCTTCACCGAGTTACGAGTTCTCTCTCTTTCCCTTTTCCCCCTGTCTCCTCTTCTCTCCGCCGATAGATCGAACAAACGGTCGCGGAGATTCGCGCGAGTGTACCTCACGGCGACGCCGGCTGCCGAGAGTGCGCCTAGAGCCGAAATAGAGCAACGTCTGCGCACTGTTCTCCGGCCGTAACACTCTGCTGAGATAACCGCCGCGCCGGTGGGCCGCAGTGCGCTCTTCTTCCACGGTCGCGGAAGGTGGGAAGATCAGGAGGAGAAGGACGGTGGAGCGCGTAGAGACGTAGAGTAGAAGGTGACCGCGGTGACGGTGATGACTACGGTGGAGGTGGCGGTGATGTACTCGTGGTAGTGGAGAGGTAAGCGACGGTGGTGATGGTGATATGGTGGTGGCGGCGGCGGCGGCGGCGGCGGCGGAGGTGGTGGTAGATATAGCTTCGTGAGAGGATGCTCGCTGTATGGAGCACTGCACCGTAATGACATGGTCTAGGAGATGCCAGTCAGTTTTGTAATGACGACGGTAAAAAGTGAATTTCCACCAAGGTGGGGAAACGCGCCTAGGGCCAATCCGAGGGCATGCTGCCCACCACCGGTGACCAATCGGAGCGCGACATTCCAGAATGCGACTATTCTTCTTCTTCTTCATCATCTTCTTCTTCGTCTTTGTCTTCTTCTTCTTCTTCTTCTTCTTCTAATACTCTCCTACGGCATGACATCCGCCCCTTGTTCCTCCCCTGCTGCACCGCAGAACGGCTCAAAGTTACGTGGCTTTGGGCGAAAGTCTTTGTGATGCTTCACGGTAGTTGTGGAAATTGAATAATCTGCAGCCATTATGTCATTACGTTCCATAAGTGTGCATTAAAGGGAAGTTGTTGATGGCAAGTATAGTATAGGTAGTACAATATAATATAAGAGCACGGCGCGTATTGCGCGCACTCCTGGAAACTGCTGCTCAAGTTCGGCGAAGATATGCGAACGCGTTATAATTTCTCCTCGATTATATATTAATTAAGATAAAGTAATGTTTACTATTTTAATTAGCAGAGTAATTAGGTCCCGCGACCTCCATACGCACTCTAATTAGTTCTAATGATCTCTATATCAAGTAGGGGATTAATTAATTTGTACTTGTTAGTTTTGTCATTTCGCCAAGATAGATATTATAGAACGATATTGTTGCGAGTCTTACGGTTTTCCGCGATACTTTAATTGAACGGTCTGAGCGGCCTGTTCGTATTTCAACAATACTTACCAGCGAGACTTGACGAGAGAGCGCAATAATCAGTTAATATATTCAAATACTTGGCGCATCTCCGGTTCTGTTATCGCTCGATCGCACGCGCGTCCGTAACGGAGTATTTTGATTCTGAAAACCGTTTCTATGTTTTTCTTTCAACGAACGATTTGCAACGCGGATACCCGGAAAACGTATACGCCGGCGAAAGAAAATCGCATTTAACACTGACCCAGAATTCGAGGTAATTGACCGGCTGCGATGCTCGCTATCGAATCATCGTTTTGTGAAATTAATGCGAGCGCGGATAATCACTTTCTCCGTGCGAGGCATACGGCGGGATAAGCGGCAACACGTGTCGGAGGAGCGTTATGAAAATCGAACGATACATCGCGCCGAACAATAACCACGTCCCGCGATTCAGTCCCAAGTGAAACGCTACATTACGGTCTGGTATTATTTCATCCGTCTCCGATGGTTGAAATTTAATCGTAATGGGCGGTACAGTTAAGGAGAGGTAGCTGTATCGTCGGCAATATCCCGATAATGTATGCGCCGACGTCTCACTCTGGTATGATAATTGTCCGGAGACGTGGCGCTCGATATTGATATGAAAATATCGCGATTCACGGCGCTGCAACATATGTTGCACGCATCAATACGCATAACGATAAGTCGTTCTTTATTGCATAACAGTAACGTATTTCTTAAAACCCGGCAAGCGCCGCTCGGCGCACATTCTCTCCGATATTCTTATTGCCCCGTGTATCAGGACAGGTATGTTCAGATAGGATACGTTTTACAGCTGTCGATGAAACTGCGAATCGACCAATTTTACCGTTCGCTTCCAACGTTTCTGTCGCACCTGCCAATTGATTGACAATTAAACGCTTCAGATAATTCAATTGTTGCTGAAACATCATAAACGTACGATAAAGTACGAACAATTGCTGAAAACCGTTTGGTAGAATTATTGAAAGAGTTCGATATAAATTAAAACTGACTACTTTTTGTTGTTATACCTAAAATTGTTATACATACTACTCTCTCTCTCTCTCTCTCTCTCTTTCTCTCTTGATTATCAAGTTTATCAAAATTATTATCAAGATTCTCTTCCTCCTAATTTATCGTAAGCAGTTTCGTTTCATTTAATTTACTTACTTTGTTTAATCAGTGCAAATTATCCGAGTAATCAAGACTTGGTGTGCTCGGCTGCGAACAAGCCGTAATTGTGTCTTTCCCAGCGGAAGAGCGACACCGTAAGAAAACTCGACGTCCAAATCATTCATTGGCGGCCTTTTCCGGCCGGTTACAGTTTCGAGCATCGTTAATTTATTACGGACGATAAACGCGGACACGTTGCGCGTATCCACGCAGAAGCCGGGCGCGTCGAAGGAGTTAATCATTCTCAGCCGGTTCGTATCAGTGGGACAATAAAGTAGAAACTTAAGAGAGAACGGGGAATATAAAAGCAGCGGGGAGGGGAAGAAAGGATGACGCGGGAGAAAGGGGAAAAGCGGGAAAAAGATGGAGATGGAAGTAGAATAGGAATTCTCGAGCGCCTTCTTTCCAGCCGCAGTAAAAAGGGCTATTGTTCAGCAGGAACTACTGTCGCTTCGCGAAGCGTTTCCGCGAAGATTCCGCTTCGCACTCGGCTAACGGCATCCCGCGCATCGTCCGCAGGGAAATTGCCAAAGTGGCAGTACCGCCAGGCATTCCGCAATAGGTCGTTTCCGCGGCCACAGCGTGCAAGAAAGGATGCTTTCCCGAGGCGGATCCTGTCTTACCGCTTCAACGTTTAACCGGATAAACCTGATGACAAACAGATTCGCGTAAATTCGACGTCCTCATCGACATTTTTTTATATATATTATATATTATTGCTTGATTGTTGTTTCATTGGATTAAATTGACTTTTTTGATAAATCTAAAAACACCGTACTATTAAATAGTCAGACGCACACGTAGAGAGAGAAAATTCTAGAAGAGTAATAACGTAAAAAGTATACATAAATTTTTTTCCGAAGTAAAATCGCTGAGCAATGCAATCGCTAGTTTTCACGCGGGAATTTTGTACGATCTCTGCGTTTCTACCTGCATAGTACTAGAAACAAATGTTCAGTGCTCGTATAACGGGAAGTGTACCCAGTGAAATTTGTGAAATTGACGGCAGTGCACGGAGACCGAGCTTCTTGCACGGGGTAGTTTCACGAAGCGTGGAAGTCTCGTTGACTGTGCACACAAATGAAAAACGAAAACGGGCTTAATGAATGATTCCAATTGTCTTATCATCTCTCAATTTATTTCCCGCGGCGAGAGAGGTAGCGCGCAGTAACGAAATTTATTTATCGAACCCAGAAGTGGAAGCCCCACGAAGAACTTTGACCTTATATTATTACTCGGCCAATGCGCACGAACTCATCATATATTTTCCTATATGCAAAGTTATATGATGTGTTATTCGCAAAATGGCGTTTACGAAGGTACACATTACACGAAGCGATGATGAGTAGTCGAAAAACAATAAGACCGTGCAACGTAGACGCGCAGGGAATATTGAATATTGCGGAGGCGCCGCCGTTTCGAGAGAGGCTCCCGCGTGTTTGCGCGTTCGCATAACGGGAAACGTATCCAGCGATATTGACGAAATTGACGGCAGGGAGAAACTTGCGTGGCGGTGTTTTGCGCGATCCGAGGAAGATGCTGCGCGGCGAGTACGAAAGAAGAAGAAGAAGCCGTCAAGGTTCCGGGTTCGATTCCCAGGGTTGCCACGGAGAAAACGGCGCTTCACTCCCTCATCGTGCGATCTAGATCGAAGGACTTGAAGTACCTACTGGAGTACCAGAGAACACGAGCTGGTAGCGATAAATTATTACAGTACGGATGATTTCGCGAGGGCCAGGGGTCAAAGCCGCCCGAATACCAGGCGGCGTGAGGAACGTAAGCGCTTGCGTTACCTCCCTGACTAGATTAAGTGGTATGTATGATTAAGATCGCGTTTTGTGTCTAGTATAATGCACAGAGAGAGAGAGAGAGAGAAAGAGAGAGTTTACTATGAAAAATAATTAAAAAAACAAACTGAAAGAACACGCATTTCGATACGCAAAATTGCATGCCGGAAAATGCGTTAATCGATGAAAAATTCTAATTATATATGCGATCTATCTAATAAGCATTGATTTATATCCTTCCAATATAAGATATTTTCATAAATCGATACATCTACAAATTACACACCGAAGGTTTATGATTTGCTTTATGATTATTTGAGATCTTATTTTCTAACGCGAAAAGTTTTTGTTATGGATTTTCCTTCGATTGTATAACGCACGTAAATCCTGTTCGTGGAACAATTTTTAAAACCGTTATTCCCAGGTATACGCAGATTTTCAGATATTCCTCCAATCAAACGTTCAAAAGGTCGTAACAAACCGAAGAACGGTAAACGCGGCCATATAAAAAGAAATTATTCGTGAGAACTTCTAAAGAGATGCGCGATTGTGGTATCCCGACGAATGCTCTGACGTAATCCGTAATCGCTGATAAAGAGATCGCCGTTCTCATATACTGTTATCATTATGCGCGATATTAGGATGATTTAAGATAGTTGGTCTTAATATAAGTGTATTAGCAATATCAATATTATCTCATAATAGTCGGCAAACATCTGGGTCGCAGGCAAACCTTTTTTCTATTGTCGGTAAACTAATTGCGATTCAACGCTCGTTAACATTCCATCCCGAAACTAACAGCTTTGGGAAACATCCTGAATGCGTGGAAGTTAAGCGATGCGTCGCGGATGTGCGCATTCGAAACTCGCCGCGTTCCAGAAAATTGCAATCTTGAATCTTCTTTCCACGATTGCACATTCTTATTCTTGACGATCTGTCTACGGTGCAAAGCCCGTAAGACTTCCTTGTGAGGCTGGTAGCTAATTCGTAGAACGCGCTAATCCGCTCGCGTGAAATGAATCGGCGAGCATGCGTGCGCCGCAGTAAATCAAAGAGGAGATAATAAACGCACTAGAAATAGATAATAAGTGCTGCATTGTTTCCGCGTAATTACGAGACTTTTCGGAAACGACTGCAAGTTGAACTTTGCTCTCGGAACGTTGCTCTCAAGACTTCAAACGAGAAATTATCGAGGTGTATATCTGAAAGTGTGCACGATCAAAATTATATGTGCGATATTTTACTGCGTGTATTGTATTGCGAGGTGGACGATATCTCGTGGTAAGTATGGTATACTTGCCGACATCCGATCGTAGCGACTCGAGCGATTTTATGAAGATGCCCACGATTTTCCGGATCGTTCAGCTACAAGAATTTACGTCAAACCGAGTAAACACTGTATATATAATGACAATGGAATACAGCTAGTCCTGAGAAGCGAACAAACCGATCCATGTCCGTTACATCTGCCGTTAGTGATTTACAGGCAATTCCGTTTTCCATTATCCTTTAATCTAGGTCTTTAGTGACAGATACTAAGCGCGACAAATGTGCATTACTAAAAGGATATTGCCGTGCGAAACGACGAAAAAACACTGGTTAAACGGTGCCTCGCGCTCTTTCCAATGTCAACGAGCGATTCAATGTCGGCGATAATCAAAGCAGTCATCACAGACACCTCGCCGTTTTTCTTCTCTTCTCCTTCCTTTCCTTTCTTTTATTTCCACGGTCATATTGCGCGCGCGGCCGCGCCGCGGCGGATGATAACATCGTGTCGTTTTCTACCTCGGAATCAGATCCGACCGACTGCTCGAGTTTCTCGATAATCTCGGAGCGAGGACCCGGTTCACGCCCCTGATCGTCTCTCTCTCTCTCTCTCTCTCTTTCGACTTGTCATTATTTTCCGTCGAATGAGAGTTAAACGGGACACAGCAGCCTTGTGCGGCGGCGATTATGCTCCGTAATACGCATAGGGGTCGATCGAAACCCACGATAGCCCCGGTGACGCTGCAGTTTGGTAAAGCGCGCCTGCGGAACACCGCGGTGTGCATCGCGGGCTTCTTACGGCCCATTGTTCGAGTTTGTGTGAACTTTCAGAACAGCTGAGTATAGAGCGCATAGCTGAGGTACACCTACACACGTACGGACATGTGCGTATCGGATTCTCTGCACAGTTATGGCTGTGGCATCTCGAAGCCTTGAAAAGTACCACGGCCTAGGTCGGTGCATTAACGTCCGAGATGGTACACGATCTGATTTTAAACGAATTTAGACTTGCATCTTACGCTTAGGTCTCATATTAGCGAGCGAATTCAATTGCAGAAATATTTCCTCAGCGGCTAATCTCAATCGATGCTCCACATAAGATCTTAATTAGTTAATTAATTGCATCATTTATAAACTCCTCCAGCATGTACATGCACGCAACGCATTATTATATAATGCATGAAAAGTAATATATTCATTGCGATGCCACTTAGATGGCATTAAATTTTTTTTTCTTAAATTATTATATTAAATTTCAGAAGTCATTTTTTTAAGCAAATTGGAAAAACAACATACATATTTTCTATGGTATTACATTTAATTAAATGTAAAGAAATAAATATAAAATACTTGCTCGATAAATACACGTCTTCACATATGTCAAATCGGTATTTCTTCACTTTTATCTGTATTCGCAAATTTATACTTAAATATATCAAATAACTGTATAATAATAGCTCATATATCATAAACAAAGTAAACAAAATTATACTTAAATTCCACGATAGGTGATAACTCAAATTTACATTGCTCGCTTTTCTTCGGTATAACGACTGATTTAAAATACAGCTTAATTTCCGGAATCCACTTAAATTTTAATAACACTCTGGTCTGCTCATAATGAATGAGGAATGGAATCTCTCGGAATAATCCGTGAGAAAAGATGGTGTCTTTCTTCATACCACATTATTTCCTCGTAAAAGTCAATCTTGCCATACAAAGTAGAGCAAGATTTTCCTCTTGGGCAACCTCGACGAGCTCCACTCGTAAGCTCGGTGGATCCTTAACGCGCGGTTAGACGACCGCTCGTATGTATCGAGACCAGTAAGCTTAAATCTTCAAAAGAACCTCTCAAGATTGAATATATTTGCTTCAAACATTTGTACCGTAGCGAAATTTTTCATTTTATTTTCATGAATGCAAAAATTAATCTTATTTAAGAAAACGCAAAATATAATCTTTAATAAAACTTTTGTATGATTGCACTGATTAACTAAAATTAATTAGAAAAAATTCTCGATTAAAATTTTTTATAAACAAGTCAATTATTATTTTATTTTAATTGTTTTATTATTTATTATGTTTTATTATGTTAAATTATTTTAATCTTCCAAAAAAATTTAACAGAAATGTATATTTCCATTTCTCTTAATTTGTGTACTGAAAATATTACACAAAATAAAGAAATAAATAAATCATACGTTAATAAAATTTTATTCTATTGTGTTAAAATTTTTGTTTTCTCTCTCTCTCTGATGATTTATGTAAACTTTCTTTATATAAACAGGTATCAAGATATAAGTTGTTATTTAATTCCTATTTTATTGCATCATGCAATTATGTTGTAGACGCGCGCGATATTAAACCTAATTTTCCAGTTGACTTGCAATTCACTATTTCAAAGCTGCGAGATAAGGCTTGTCCTATTAGTTCGGCCAGACATTTGATTTACAATTAAAGTTTCACAATTGCTTATCGTCTCACCTCGAATCTTCTCTCACGGGAATTAGCCGGGCATATCAATTCTCATTAACATGAAACAAGCGCAAGCATCACTACACAGTATCCCGGGATACGGAGCGAATTCATCTGGCATCTAGCTATTGCGCAATTCGCGGCTCACCCGGCTCGTTTCCACGTAACATCCGGGTGGAAAAATGCGCGAGCCTTAGCGAAATCGAACGAAACCTTTCTCGCAAGGGCAATTCCGAGATGCACGACTCGGGAGTCGGCGAGGATCTTTAACGCGCGGTTAGAAGAACGTACATACCTCACAAGCGAGGATAATCGATGGGAGCACCTGGGAGATTACGTTCGGAAATCTACAGGAACGTGGTGGATTGCGCCGTCGTTGCTTCCGTTGCGGTTGTTGTTGCACTTGGTCCATCCGACTGTGGGATGCTGGATCGACTCGGTCGGCGCAGGCAGCACTCTTAAAAGTCCTGATCCATTTGCGGCGGAGAGCCTGCCCTTACTCTTCTCCTGTCCTTAACAGCTCATTAACCACGTCCAGCCTCAGCCGACCTCTCTATGCATAAACTGTGCTTACCCTTGAGACACGCAAAGTCCTCGAGCCCTGTAAATTCCTTAAGTAAGCTGCATTGCAAGATGCTTCGTTTTTACTCTTTGGCAAGCAGCGACGGAAGTCTCGCGAAAGTATAATTATTAATTATTAATAATTATTAAGATATCGAATTTATTTCCCAAATAGGCACGCCCCATGTCTCGGAAATGATTACGAAATCATTATTCGTATTGAGCTAAAGTGAAATACTTGAGAAATATACGATGCGTGCACGTAACAACTCCATTTCTGTTTCTTTTTACAGCTATGCTCTACGCTGTATGCTGCTGATTACAGAATAATCTGCCTTTTTTTTTTGTTTCCCATGCGATCGCGAAAACTCACAATAATTTATGGCACATGCACAATACTATTAAGAAAAATATCGCAGATCTGTAAAATAGAAAAAATTTACTGACATGAATACTCTTCTCTTCACATGAATTCGACACCGTTACGTCGTTGAAAAAAACTTCATTTAAGATGCGTGAGCAAGAAGAACAATGTATCGTCTCTTCGATTCATAAAGTTGATAGCAAAATAAGAATCAAATTATATGCGCTGAACGTTTGTTAAAATTATTAGATTGCTCAATTAAAGTTTGCTTAATTGTCTTGTCATACTGGAGAGATGCGCCGTTATGCAATAGCGAATGGAATTAAAGATTGAATGATAAAATAAATTGAAAGTAAAACATTTATGGCCTAGAGAAATCAATTCAATAATTAATAGATACAGAAATAATTCTTTTTTTTTAAGTAAGAGAGAGAGACTATAAGGAAATTTAAGGTAAACAAAATTCAGATACTAAAAGTTTAATTTAAAATTAATTAATTTAATTTGTAATGTTAATAAAAAGAAGGGAAATTATTGTCCTTCTACATATATTTAGCTATCTTGTTAAACGTACAAAATGCAGAAAAGAAGAATGATACGAGAGCAGATCGATAAATAAAAAACTAATGTAATAGGTGAGAGAATGTATAGTCACGCGATCTTCAGTCGCATCAGAAACCATCCTCTGTAAAGAGCACAGGGCATTTGTGCTTTTCCATTGCATACCTCTTACGGAACTTTAATTTACATTTCCGAGTATCTATACCTCTCAATCGACATATCCAATTTATCGTTAAGTATCAATCCATACATGCTATTTTGTTAACACTTTGAAGATCAACGTATAGATCTGTTATTACTAATCTGTATCTCTGACACGATATTCCTTTTCGATTTAATCTTTAGGAAAGAAAGCTCATTTGCCTATCAATATATTCTTTACATCATTGTAATACGAAAATATTTGTCATTATAAATTAAAGAAATAACTTTTTATATAATTGAGTAAGAATAGCAATGCAAAAGTAAAATTTATAATTCGTACGCTTACAAATAGGAATATTTCGTTACCGCACTGTAATTAAAAATAAATTTTGACAGACTTAATCGATAATTAATTGCCTCAATAACATCAATCCGTTGAATCCGCCGGATGCCTATCAGATATTATCTTACAATGAATTAATTTAATAATTATCCGTCCCAGCATCTCTCTCTGTTTCTCTCTCTCTCTCTCTCTCCCTTTCCTCGTACAATTTTCTTTTTAACGAATTGCATTCGCGCCGGCTAAAACTAAAGGGGACCGTGACTTGCTGGTAAGTAACTTATAATTAAATCACGAAGTACGCCCAACGCCTCATCTTTCTTCATTATTTCTGCACACGTCAATATCCAGCATTCACCGGATGCGCTTCCGAAGAAGTTTTCGTCTGCAGCGATTAGAGAAAATGCGCGAAACAATTTATTACTAGTACTTTAGCATACTTCTATAGCATAGCGGCGTCTTCCACGGCGCGTCGTTCTAATTAGCCAATCATTTATAGATAGAGGCGTCTAATAACGTTCAATTATGTCTTCTCTCATCCCCAGAATAACATTGTTGTTAAGGCTCTATTAGGTTTAGTGCAATATTAATAATAAATTCTAATACAATAAAAAAATATATAATTTAGGCGCATGCCAATCTTCTCCATGACATCGATGGAAAACAAAGAAAATAAAATTACCGATATTGTTTCTCGACGATTCGTGGGAGTATCTGGACATTTTCATGGTCATTTGCTGCCACGGTTCGGTGAACTCCCCTCTCTCGTTCTCTTTGTTATTTTCCATAGACACTATGTCTATGGTATTTTCCACAAGCGGCTAATTTTATTACTGACACGAAAGACCGACAGACATATCGATACGATTCGTATGACATCTCGTATGACGATGTTGGCAAAAGTTTCAACATATGAAAGATGCGACTTAAAAAAAAAATTGTTTCTGAAGATATATAGAACAATGATGATGACTTACGGTATGCATGTGTGGGGATAGCATTACTCTATCGCAGGAGAATTTATCTGTCAACGGATAACGCACTATATAGATAGATGAGCGGATAATTAGATAAGATTGATGAGCGAATCACGCGGAGCCGACAGATAAATCGCTAATACTCGTGCGCGCGCGCGCGCACGCGCACAACTACTAGACAATACAGCAGATAGAGAGAAACATAGATAATATAGATCAATACCGTTTGAGCAATTACATTCGCTGGCGGAAAAATATGCTTATATCCCATACATGTGTAACACAATAGTCGTAAACATCTCACGTGTCCGTGACGTTTACTCTTTCTTTCTCTTTGGAAGAGAGAAGAAGACGCTCTTCGTGTCTTCCGGTATCTTATCAGAGCACCCCCGCACGGGTGCGCATAATAACGCGTTTTCTCGTAGATCGCCAATCGCGACGATGGATGTAGATTAGAATTACGCGCGGATAAGACGCGCGAAATGGTCCATTTGCTTCCGGATTCGATGAATAAGACATATTACGGATATAATTCTAACTTACCGATAATGATCCGAGAGGTGTGGTCCGGCGACTGACAAAGGGCAATTACTTATATTCATACATGAATGTAATTGAACAATTGTATGTGGCGGAAGTGGCAATTTGTATTAAGATTGTAGTCTTCTGCCTCTTTCCTCTCGCCGCGAGAATTACTTTTCCTTTCTTCACGTGACGTCTAATAGATGTTAAAATGATAAAATAATTAAATATAATGATACATAAAGCATTATCCAGTTAGCAATTATTTTATGAAGTAGAGAAATCCGAATTCAATATCGAATAAATGTGATTACGAGGTGATTACATATTGATAAGGAGAACTCTAATAAATATTGGACTTTCGATGCGCTTTGCATTAGACAAGAGATCACATTGCGGCTGTATAGAAATATATGTATGTACATTGTCAAGCGACATTGACTGATCATTGTATAGAATTATTCATGTATCGATTGTGAATACATTGCTAAATGGTTTCGAATCATAGACGTTGTTTCCCAGAGATCCGATCTAACCACAGATAATTGCGGTTTATTCAAAGCGATCAGTTGTGCTCTATAGTTACGAGAGCACTCGTATATACAGAAGCCAAGAGGACTCGTGAAATGATGCATGAATCGTGTTACGTTCAACCTATTGTCAGTACAAAGTATCAGGCTATTGCCTGAGATTGAAGATCGGCAGAATTTAGAAGATAATAAATCTAATAATATTCATACGCGCGTAATACAACCTAAAATTGCAATTTAATTGTGTCTATGTCGCATCTTACGGTAATATAATTAAAATTAAGACACCGTTAAGCAACGGTGCATTTTAATCAGAAGAAGATCAATAAGAATCGACAGATGGGAAACGTATTAAAATTATCGTTGCACTAATCTCTGCACTCAAAACTTGGCAGACGCCTATCAAGACGAGCGTGCTATTCGCTTCGTAGATCGATAACTCGTCTCTCTGGCAATCTGCGATAAATCGCTAATTACACGATCTAATGATCTAATCCGCTCATTTCCAGGCGACGTGCGTAAATGAACACCGAATAACATCCGGTAAATATTCTGCCTGATGTAACCAGAAATTAATTAACGAAGACACGGAAAGAATATCTCTTCAAAACACATCCAATGTCTTCGAGACTCATGTGCATTTCAAATAATTAAATTTTCAAAAAATAGAAAAATTATAATAATATATACATATAAATACAATAAGTTAATTATTTTCTAATAATGTGTTGCTCAAATAATTAAAATTAATTATTTTAAATTAAATGTAAGAAGAAAACTCTTTAATTCCCACACAATACTGTAAAGTCTCATTACACATAACGATAAGATAATTGTCAAATACATTCTTTTATTCTAGTTCTGTAATATTATTTTATTTATAGGTCATCAACGATTGTTTGTTCGATTCTACTTGGGTTCGTTGATCCAAGAAGGGTGACCCTGACGATCAGGGTCGTCGCGGTGTAACAATAAGTTTGAAATCCCATTGAGCACAGGTCACCCGATCGCGTCGATGTACCTTTGTTCCTGCTCGTTTTCTTCGCCGACCCACCGATGTCATCTCACGCTCCGACACTCTGCGGTCAGTCAGTCGTCACGATCTGCGGAAAGGCTGTACACTGGCAGAGATTGATCCTCAGCGACCAATAGAATGCTTCTGCTTAATAAGCCGCATTTTTTTTTTTTTTTTTGCGTTCATGTCGAATAGTCACAAAAATTGTCTCGCGTCGCCATTGTTCGCCACCGTTAATTGTGAAAAATGCCCTGGCGTATTCCCGGTAAGAACAGGAATCTCTACCTGATCGTTCAATTTACGCGAAAGTAAAGTAATTATCCAAGTAAGTCGCGCTTTAATGTTGGATTAATCTCCTCGGGCATCCGCTCGAGCGAGGAATTATGAGCAGACAATTGTACGAGATTACATTGATTAGCGTAATATGATTTTCTTCTAAGAGTACAAAATGCAACGTAATACATTGATTCTCACAATCGTCATTTGAATTTAGAGACGCTTCTTAATATCCTAACGAAGTATTAAATATATGCTAAGCATATTAAGCATCGTTACATTGATTCTAATGAAGAACTACAATGTTTGCACCTAATTATTGTCAATTGTTAAGATCTCATCGCATCATACGCGATCGTACGAGATATTCAAGATATTAATTTTATAATCATTATGTGTAAGTACTATTATGTTCATTATGTATAAATACTGTTACATCCGATGCGCACTTTACAAACATTAATAAAAAATCACATTTAATATATTAATTAATAAATTAAATAAGAATTGAAATAATTAAAGATTTTAAGTTACATTTTTATTCTATAGAATATTGCGCATATTCAAAGAAACGTCAAAAACATCTACATCTTATAATAAAATAAATTATACGTAATTATTTTTTTACAACGAATGTGATTTTTGACAAAATAGATAATATCGACACTTTCCTAATTATTTGAATACAATTACTGCTCCATCGTTTAATAATTCTAGTAATTAATTCCGTTTTTATTTTCAAAGAGATATTAGAAATTAATAAATCAATAATTTTTCTTAAGTAAAATTTAGAGAAAATTTCTGTAAAAGCTTATATTTGTTTTCTTTTTATATACATAAAGTCTAGACGCCATCATCGCAGAAATATTTACTCGAACTTTCGCTTTTATCCTTACCCCACTTATTTCCACAGGAATTGTAGTGTCACGACGGGTTATCGGGTCGAAGGTGTGCAACGTGCGTGCTCTTCAATTAACCCTTCGTCGTATCGATAGTTCCGATCGGATCCGCGCGAACAATCGCGACCGTATTTTCGCCGCGCTGCCGACGTAGCATGATTCGATGCTGCACAATGCATGATCTTGCGTACTGACTGGCAATGGAAAATTTTTTTTATGATTATAAGACGAACGCACACACGTGCAAACGCATCAAGTTTCTTTGCGGTGACAACATCCCGCCGGTTGTACTCCAGTTGTCTTATCACGCTGTATAATATAACCGCTCTATTATAATGCAACATTGTAAGAAGGAGATTAAGGATGAAGGAGTTTACTATTAATATTGAAATCTAGCTCCACGGAGCCGTTCAATACGAGAACAAACAGAATGGAAGTAATTTTTCTCGTGTATTCGTTAATTTATGATTTTCTGATGATAGTGAAAAAGAGAGATAATGTCACCAGGCGATTGTATATTAGATGATAAATGTCTCTCTTATATACGCGAAAGTACTGATTTTATACAGTATAAATATATGCGCGTACTTATATTATATGCTGAACGATAATTAATTGTCAAAATATGAAATTTAAAAAACATTTTTCAATTAAAACTTGTTAGCAAGATTTTACACACGCATTTTGTAATTTTAAGCGGTATTGTGCCGTTAAGCTGACAAATCTCTCTCATTACGGGGGTAAATTGTTTTAACGGGATTACATGAATCATTGATTTTAATCTGCGACACTCTGCCACTTGCTCGCATTTTTCGGTTGTTTTGCAGTAATTTTTTAACATATAACTTGACGACGTCGTATCTGTCTTGTGTCCATAAATCATGTTCCTCTTGACCAGATTCTTCAAACAGACGGAGATGTCATCTCGAGTCTTGTTAATTAGACACCATAGCATTTTTACTAATTAAAATTGTTCCAAGTGCTCGTTCATAATGCAGAAAAAAAATATAAATGTTACGCGATATAAATGTACGCAGAGCCTCATTATGTCTATGACTAGAAGCAACGGTGCTTGGTAACCTTGATCCAATTATTTCGCAAACCACCGTTTTTTATTTCGACGAGGTTAAAGAGCTTTACGCTTTTGCGTACGATGCCTCGTAAATAATGGTATGTAGCAAGGAATGCGATTATCTACACAGGGGATCGCTGCGCGAATGAATTGACGAAACTGCGATAGCAGGAAGACCTTTTTCCTTATTACGTAAAATGACAGGTTGCTTCACACTACTTAAACACTTATGAAATACCATTATACATAAATTTAACGCTTTTACTAAAAAAAAAAAAAAAATTGTATGAAATGAGTTTCTCACTAAGAATACGAATTTGACTTTCTAAATTTTATCAGTATTTCTTTTAAAGTAATAATATATATGTGAGCGTGCGTCCGTATGTGTCGGCGTGCAACGATCTGCGAGCTAACCATCGCCACGAGAGCATGGCATCCAGGAATTTTATCGAGTTTATATCGCTATTTACATTCCCCTGAATCTCTAAGCGCCGGCTTGATCTACGCGCCCGTTAGCTTCTCCAACAAAAGGACGTCTCTCAAGGAGTTCCGGACAGATGCAACTCTCGCACGATCCACGTCCAGATAAAAGCTGCCGTATCCGGCGCAAATCCGTCGCGACGTCGCGGCGACGCAAACGCGACGGGAGCGCGTTCACCACACGCGTCTCCCGCATAAAATGCCATGAATTCCCGCGCGACTCGACCGCGTGTCCCCCGGGAGAATCGGGCCGATTAGTCAACATTGAAAGTTGCCGAGCGGTACCCTAATGTTAACGGTGTCTCGAGCAATTAAGTTTGCCGCGCGCCTCCGGCTTGCATGCCCTCACTGTGCCAGGCGTGCGTAAACACGCGTACACGGATACACGTGTGCATGCACGGCTTAGCTCGCTTACTTGCCTGTACACGACAATTACCCTTTAAATTGCCGGTGATCTTGCGGGGAAGAAAGTTCAAAGTGACTTGTGTTCTTCTTTCTTCTTCTCTTCTTCTTCTTCTTCTTCTCTCTTTCTCTGTTTCTTGTTTCTTCTTTCTCTGCTTCTCTCACTCTCGAGTCTTCACTCCCGCACTCGCTCCATCTCTCTTACTATCGTGGCCGATCAACTGTACGGAATAGGCGTGAGAAGAAATGCCTCACTCTCCGTGGAGTACTCCAACACAGCAGAATACGCGAAGATTTAGATATCGCGGTTGATGGTTGAACGGATTAATTATCGGCGAGCTTGCCGAACGCTTTTTTCCCGCGTCGAGGACTTCCTCAATTCTCCGAGTGTATTAGCGAATTCATAACGCACGGATATCGGGATGAGGGCACCTCTAATTACACGATTATAATTGGAAATTGATTAATCTTGATCAAGAATCTATCTGTGTAAGTGTAATATATGTAGGTACAGTTAGGATTATCCAACTTATTAATGGAGTTATTAATAGACTATAAATGTATGTTTATATTATATCATCGTCACAATAACCAATAAAAAATAATTAGTATTAATATTAGTATTTAATGTATGAGAAAATAATTAATATCATGCATTTGTGAAAAAAAAAATTAAATAAAGCATGAGTCCGCCCAACTAAAATATAAATTTTTTTTCTAAATATATATATTATACCACATATATTTAAGTACTGTAAAATAGAAAAGGCTATTTAATGCATCGTTTATTTTCTTGTGAAGTAATTATAATGAAGATGAAAGAAAAGAGTGTGAATGTGAGTAAAATAATTACAAATATCTGTTAATTTTTAACGAAATCATGTTAATGTATTTGCTTTGTGTGGTCTTATTAATCTAGTTAAACGACACAGTTTATATGTATGCATGTTAATAATATTCATTTCCAACAACAAGATGTTAACATTTTAAATGTCTGATTTTCGCATAGATAATCAAGTTGCCTCGCATAATCACTTCAATTTCTCAGCTAATTCCGCAATATATTGATGTAGTGTGTCGCAATAAAATCACACGATTGCAAAGCTAATTACACGAATGAATTCTCATGTAACACAATGCGTCTAATAAGTTTATGCATAGAACATTAGAGACTATACATATATGTGTATTCTATCTTAAAAGAGGAAAACTTTTTTCTTATTTTAATTTTAATTTTTCCTAAATTCATATTTTAAGTTAGGACATTTAATCTTGAAGACCCCTGTATAATATAACAATATATAAATGTAGCTTGGGTTAAAGATTTATTTAATTTTTCGAGAATAGTAATAGTTAGTTGAGAAAGTACAGAAGACTACGGAATTTTTTCAATATCAATTATACATTACGTAGTAACTTACGTACTTTCGAATCTCGATACATGCATCCATATTGTTGGTACAAGCTATGGAAGCCACAGCAAAATCGCTGAGATTTCCAGAGAACGCAGATGTACGATTTGCCGGACGAAAAATGAGGCGAGACTTCCTACATGCTTGCCCGAGAAAAGGGGAGCATTGAATCACGGAACGTCGACCTACCGCTCGAGAAGTATGCAGATGGACGATAATTAGCCCTGAATCCGTCCGCGGTGATATGGATTTGTCGACGGAGGCGGCGGCGGATTCCGCCGTAGCATTGTGCCACCGGTAGCGACCATCAGGCTCTTCCCACGAAGAATCCGATCGGACACGCCTGCCCCGCCGGGGGCCCCGGCTGTAAATCGCGATACATAGGCAGCACGACGACATCTCGTTCGTCGTTGACCTACCTATAAGCGGTAATATCCCTCAAGAGGGCTGGTTCATGAAAGTGATTATGTAAAGCAGCATCTCTGAATCACAGATTCGAATTACCCCGTGCCAGCGCCGTGTACCGTAGGTCACGCTCGCGGCCACGCATTATATGGGCATAAGGTCCCGTGCCCTCCCGCCACCCCTCTCCGTAACGATAAAGATCGAGAGTACATATTTCCGTAATACGTGCTCCCCGGAGATGCACGTACGAAAGAAGCGGGGATCGTTGCAATATTGCATGATCTACGATTGTTAAGCGAATATAATAGCTGGCAATACTAGCCGGTGTTGTATACATAACGAGCAGAAGGATGTCGCACACACTGTGTGATCTAAACATCGTGATCTAGAACGGTGAGGTAACGAGGTGAACTACGTTCAAGGAAGTTGGAGAACTTATCTTTCCTCATTAACCTTTGAAAAACCGGAAGGCAATGATCTTTTTACAATGATACCTTTTCTAATTTTTCCGGTTGTGCCACTGTAACAAACTGTTGTTACGTTTCTTTATACAAAAATAAAGCAATAAGTGTTATCGTATAACTTTTGTCCAATCTAAATATATATTTTTTTATGAGAAAAGTGAATTTCTTTGTAGAAATATATCAAATATAATACGGCTTAAAAGTTATTAAAAAGATGTATACAGAAGGTTGTGATAATAAAATAAATAACGTTTCCTACACAAACACAATACACAAACGTAACTCGTTCAATATAGTTTTCAGAATGTAATTCGTAAGATGTATGCTTCACATTGTACATGTCTCTTCGAAATCTGTATTTAAATATGATTTCGTAGTTTCTTGACAAGTAGAATCGCACAAGCTTTCCGTTATATTCGATTCTGTTTCATCGCTATTTATTTCAATATAATTACGTTGACGATAATCGCGATCTAGATGGAAATTGTGCTTGAAATTTTCAAAGATTGACCAGAATTCTGCGATCTTCTGGTCTATTCGCTTTATTAAATCATCACGATGCTTCTGAACTTCGACTTTAATAATTTGCTCTACCCTACGCAGAAACTTAGGATTATTCTCGTATGATGCTGCCATTTCATAATTAGTTGATTTGTGAGGTCCATCTCGGTTTTTTACGGCTGTATCATCGCAGTCGTACATTTCACATTTCTCTTTCCGAACATTCGACGTGTTGATTACATTTTGCATTTTAGACCTGCAACCATCGTATTTGGATTTGTAATGCAAAATATCACGCAGACTGATCCCTCATATAAATAATATTATTATTATTACAGGAAAATCATGATAATTAAATAAGACTCTCAAAAACCAGACTAATCAACTTTATAAAAAGTAGGGAAAATAGAAATTGTAAATTAATCTTATGCTCTAATTAAAAACTAGAAGTAAGAAATTTATCAATATCATTATTTGTATAAAGTAATATCGATTAATTTGACTTCTGAGAGGCTGAAATGTTAATCACCATGCTCTAAACTGCTCGTGTAGTTCGATCAAATTGTTTTCGTGTAAACTAATAACATCCTCTTTAAGTCGCTTCTCCCACGCATCGATTTGCCTTTGAAAGTCATAGTACGATTTTGCGCTTCGCTTCTCCAAAGTCTCCAAGTGTCGTTCGATATTATCGTATACTTTCCTCATGTTCCCCATCTCGTCGTGTATCCTCCTGCTCTCCGCCAATTGCCATCTGACGATTTGAGAGGAGATCCTCTTTTCGTGGTCATCCCGCCAAGTCAGCAGATCTCTCTGAAGAATTTCACATCTTCCGTGACTCTGGCATTTCTGCGGACTCTGGTACCTCTTCAGAGCGACGATCTCCCTCTCGGCTTGGGACAATCTACACTTAAGCTGTTCCACGGTGGTCTTCAAGGACTTGTCACGGAGACCGATTTCTGCCTCGTCATTGTCGCCGGAAGCTTCCGCCTCTGGAACACGCATTCTTGTGTGACATAACAGGTACACATATTCCGTTTACTTTATGCAATGATAACGCGGAATGTTAATAGAAAAACTGAGAAGTCTCGCTTATTTTATGACACTTTAAATTATTTTAGTCTTATTATTTCGCGTCTTTGCGCTTCAAGTTGAAATTTTATTTTACACGCTGCTTATCTTTATTAATTTTTCTGCATGAATTTTACAATGCGAGTAAACCTTTGAAAGTATCTGGTTCGAAACAGCAATAACTGCTTGCAACTCTTCTAAGCTGATAATAATCTTGCTCCAATCGTTCGTCTTCGGAGCTGCTATTCCCTGCCGAATCAGTTTTCTTGTACTTTAAAGTGTCGTGTGCTTTAAAGTCATATATTGAATTGCCATTGAATTTCATTTTCTCTCAATTCACATTCATTCTCTCTCAATACGCGTTTCTATTACCTTCCGGTTTTTTCAATTGCCTTTGATAATTTTTATAGGGAGATTTCATCATCTGATAGCCATTTTCTTTCAGCTTGCTAAGATTGATAGATGCCTCTTTGAAGCATAGTGTAGATTCAGATTCCTCTTCAATGGGAGACAAACTATGAACTTCTTCGAAATTTTCCTCGCTTTTTCGTATATTTCCAATATTATTCCTAACACAGTCGACAGCTTCTAGATTTACACACACATATATATATATATATATATAAATAATCATTAATATACTAGTAAAAGAAGATATACACATACATTACGCCTTATATGTATATACATTACATTATTTTATTATTTAAATATAATATATAAAAATTCAGAAATTTAAAATTACTTGAAAAAATGTCAGTAATTATTTATAGATGTTTTTTCCATAATAAAGGGGGGGGAAGTGTTATGTTTTTTATTAAAGTTCTAAAAATTAAATATATCACTAAAACTATTCATTCAGTGAAATAGAAAATCAGTAAAACTCTAGTTTTATGACATTATTCACAAAAGTAACGTAATAACTCTGAGCAATTAAGCTAACCCATAGCTATCCTGCTCTTGATTTACAAAGGAGCCTCGTCTCCTCGTAAATCTCCTCCGACAGGAAAGTCTGTCTCTTCCAGTGACCTTCGTCGTGCGCGTTATGAGAAACATAGAAGAAATCCGCGTCCGCGTCCTTTGGTTGCTCAATCGCGGGAAAAAGAAACGGGGATGGGGAGGGTAGAGCGTGGAGCGGCAGGACGAACAGGCAAGAACGAGCTTAATGGTATTGTAACTCCGGCAGCGGGCAATTTTCAATTTCGCTGACTCGCGCGGAAGTGGCTTTCCCACCTCCGTGGCGGAATTGAGACGTCGCTACGAGTCACGGGGCACTTGGCACCACCGGATTTGACATGGACAGCTGGTCGCATTGGACACGTTAGGAACACCGTAAGGAAAAGGAGCGGATTTCCCCGGATAGATAGCACGATAACCCTTTCTCCGCTTAACACCCTTCGAGAGGCCGAAATGAATTCCAAATTGTAATCTCGTATGGTGAAATTATATACGAGCCTCGATTGGATACCAATATCTTTCTCGAACAACGTCGACGTTATGAAAAAGAGGTTCCTATAGAATTAACTGTTCTTAGTGTAGGCGTAAACATGATTCTAACATTTAATACAATAAAATATTTATCTTTACTCTGGCGTATATAATTTACTTCATAATTATATATTTGATTTATAATACACGCTGTCCGTCACGGAGATCTTACTTGTATTCTGTCTACGCTCGATAACGATCTTAATGCTGCATCTCGAGGATCTTCAAGATCTGATCGTCTGAAATAAATAATAATAAATATTTATAAAAAGGCACATTCAGCTTGCAATAATTATCGGAGATGCTTATCCGTTTACGTCAGACGTTAAGGTTATTCGACCGCTGGTTCTCGCGATGTTCGCTCCGTACACGCGGAAATGGAGAAGAGACGGCCGCACGCTCGCTCGCTCGCGGTGAATGCGGATCGTTGCATGAAATTAAACGGGAAACGAGCCGCGAGTCGCATTACGATGCTCCGAGATAATCGGGTGCCGAAGCTCGCGCGCGAGCCCTTCCGCCCGATATCCCAGTTTCGCGCGAGGATCAGCCGGCAGACTCGTGTGAGAACACCTGCGGCGAACAAGAGCGGCGAGGAGGAAGGAAGCGTAACGAAGGCGCCTGCATGCGGGAAGGGCGAAAGAATGGACGGTAAGAACGGTAAGGAGCAAGGAGTCACACGGTGTGTGTTATGGGCATAGCGGTCCTAGCGGTAGATAGCCGCAGATAACGCGCTCATTTGCATAGGCAGGCGCATAAGTGTAAAGGCGTTACGTGACGTTAATGAATTGCATGTGTAACGTGTGTAATCTGCATGCGGATATATAGATGAAGAAAGAAACGAATGCAAGCTCCTCTGGCAGATCGATCCTCCTCCGGGGGGACCGAGAATCGGGAATCGAGATTGGCAATTTAACGTCGGAAATTTATGCGCATAACTAAAAGGGGTAAAATGTACGTTTCCGGTAACTTTATATTACATGTAATACAATAAAAAGAAAGAAAGGTGGAGCAATTACATGCACATATCCTTGTAAATCATATAGTATAATAAATTATATTTTTATTTTAATTATTACAGTTTTATGCCGTGGCGTATTTGACAGAGCGGATTGAAAAATCGTTTTTTTTTTTTTCGACAATTATCAGAAACGGTTTGAACGTATTTCAATTCATCCGATACGGCTGGTTAAGTACTCAACGCTACCGCGGTCGAAGAGCCATGCAAATGGAAGAAATGGAAGCAACTTGGCTATTGTTTTATCAGCTCGGTGGAATGTCGATAACGGGGATCGTGGGACTGCTTGTTAGCAATCGCGAGAAAATCCATGGAAGAAGAGGGGAATTAACGAGCGTCACGCCAGGCAATTGTTGCCGTTATCCAGTTGTAAAACGATGTGATCGAATATCGAGTTAAATGATCTACAAACTAACGCGTATTATGTTCACCATTCTGCTCAATTCGAAGCGTTAAATTTAAATTCCACTTATTACTTCCTGTTTACTGCTAGTTTAGAAAATAAAAGTTATTTATGACGAGGTGTCTAGCTAATAACACATTGGCTAACATATAAGTTGCTATTTTAATTGACTTATCCTTTCCAAAACTGAAAATATTTAACCATGGAATTAAAGTTTAATTCGTTTATAGCAAGGACGCCGAAATCGCCTCGATGAAATCTCTTTGACGCGTAATAAACTATCGCAATTGAACGATTTTCATCACGCCGAAATCGAATGCTTTCACCTACCACGGACGGAACGGACATTGGTATCCGGTTGCGCCGCACAATGGAGAAGACGCGCGATGAACCACGCCGAAAGTGACTCATCTATTCCGCCTGGAACGGCCACCCCGAAGCCGATTGGCTTTGACGGTAGCCGGAGCCGCCTCCGAGCCACTCGACTAACTTGTCACCGACCTCGGGCAACATGTCATTACAGAAAAACGCGTCTGCGACTGAAAGAAAGACAGTGGTAGACAGGAAAAAGAAACAATTCCACAATTAGCTCGGCGAACGCTCGACGGCTCTTATCGCTACGCTGCGTCGATAGCTGTTGTTAATTAATTTCGTACCGATTGTGTGTCCGTCCCCCTCGCGCGAAAGAAGTAACCGCAGACGGCGAACTTGCCGCAAGGTTGACGTCGACTCTTCAACCTTGGTCGGTCTATTCTTTCAATAGCCTTCGATGCGTCCAGCTGTGTCCTCCTTCTCCTCCTTCTCACTCTCAGTTTTCGTAGCCGTTTTCAATTAAATCTTTCCGCAACGGAGGCCGCAACAAATGTTGGATACCTTGTTATTTCATCGACATTCTATAATCTTGCGCTTAATACAGATTGTTACTTCTTAACATTTGATTAATCGATCGAAACGAAACATGCCAATTTTTTTCGTATTACATGGGATAGCTACGTGAAACGGTCTTATAGAATAATAAATAACGACGAAAACTAAAATATTTGCGCATCTAACTGATACAAATGTCCGCTGTGCTTCCCTCACTCGTAAGATCAATGGCCGAGAAATATAACGGTGACAAGAACGCCGACGACAGACTTGGAGAACTTCATCTGTGCGGTCGCGCATCGTCGAATGGAGATAAATAATAACGATAAACGATCGATGCGCGGCATTCTCGCTGACTCGCCAGGAACGTCGCGGACGAGGCAACGGAAGCCGCGTGGATATCCCCTCGAGAGAGTATTCACGGCAAGAGTTAACAGTATCATGCCGATGCGATACCGATGCGACTATCTTACCGCGGCGGTACCCACGGCACGGAGGAACGATCGAGCGAGTAGCGGCCGTGAAATCGCGATACGACGATACTTCGTGTCCGTATAGAATGATTAGAGAACGAAAAGGAGTGATTCTCACGAGACTTGTTTCATCGACGGCTTGTTCTTACCAGCTTTCTTCCTTTGCTCTCACTCGGAGCTATAGACATGTCCGGAGCAATCAATTTTCATTTTAGCCATCAATTCTGACAATTCAATTTGGTACAATATTGGCGAATTTTTTGCCAAAAGCTTTATTTGATATGAAAGACAGAGGCGAAAGATCTCAGCTTAGTAAGTTTGCTTAGTAAGTTGATTGGGAATATTAAAATACGTTTTGAATTGCGCGTGAGACTCTTAAATATTTTATCTAGTTCCGTTATATTATATATTATATATTCATACTCGATTAATATTAATGGAATGCGTTGTATTTCAAAGTATCGCTGTGTCAAGAAAATGTTTTCGAAGAGACCTTTATAATACGTTTATAATACGTTCGATCACGCAAATGGGATGTGGTCAGGAAGGTGTTAAATGAGGTTGTTGATGAAGTTGTCGGAGGTGCAGATCGTTGTTGGGATACAACGCGTGCTTACGGCTTACGGATACGTGCCACCTTTTAATGTAGACATTAGGTTGCGCGGATAGAAGAAATGCAGACGCGTTTTTCCACTGACGGGTACACGTGTGTGTAATGCATAGTTCCCTTCCGCAATTTATGTGGAATGCAGTCTCGGGCGCCACGGAGCCCTTATTACAATGAGAAACGCCGAGGAAATCGCGAGGCCCTACGTGGTTTCATTAGCAGCTAAATAAGCATGCGATTTGATTGTATATATAACGGGCATTTAACTGTCCCATTTTTTAACTATCTAATTGTTGCGTGAACGCTATGCGATAAACAGAATTCTTTACGTTTTGCTAGAGCTAACTCGAAATGAAGATTATTATTAAGTGGAGAATCATTACATATTTCTTGTTATGTAATGTGTATATTTATAATAGTTATGCATTCATAATATAAATATTACTTACATTATACTTGCATAAACTATAGTTGTGTATTTGTGATATGATCGTTTTCAGTATCTGAAATAATCAACGCTATAAAATATACAGGTATCAGGCATATATTTGTCTAAAAAATGATGGTTGTTATAAATTGTATCACAGTTTTTCCCCATACAAAAGAATGTGAGTAATTTAGAAATCCTATAATCGCTAAATTACTTTGCGATAATTCTCGAAAATCACACGATTTGATCACAAAATAAAAGTTTATAATTACGTTTATATAAGTTAAATATCATGAAGTAGTTACATAATTGCACGATACGCTCTATAATTTTTCTCCTAATTCACACACAGTATATCCAGGAGCATTTAAGACATTTTTGAGTTAATCATCAACAATCAAAGGCAAAATGTGAAAACAATACATTTAATTATTATAGTCATAAAACTTTACGCTACGCACATTTTCCTCTGATTTTTTTAAAGTGAAGACTTACGAGCGTGCAAATTTACTCATGTCGGTACATTTCATTACACCGATCGACGAAGGTGGTGAGATCCTGAGATCTGCGATAAGGCTACGTCCACATGAGGAGAAGCGCGGGATAGAGGGGGATGAGCATGTGGGTGAAGGCTGGAGGGCTCTCCAGGATGTGTCGAAAGTGAAACTCAAGGTCTTATGCATCTCTTTCGTTGTGTGGTGCATGTATATGCATGACCATTGTCCGCCCTCATATGGGTTCGATCATCGCTCGCGATAAGCTTCGATTCAGGTCTTTGGAGTCTCCAGTTCGGCTCTGCTAGACGATCGTGAATCCTCGTGAAAATGGAGATGTTATTACGGAGATAATTGTATGAAACTTGTTTTGTGCTTATATCCATCTCCGATCTTTCAGCGCGTAACTTACACCGCGTGCTTGTGTGTACTTGGTATGAGACACGTGAGAGACATGCATACTAAAAAATGAAATTAGTAGAAGACATGTAATAAAGTAAAATATATGTAAAATATATAGGAAAATATAAGATAACATAGTATTGAATATAGGTAAGTAAAACGTTTTTTTTTTTCAAATAGATTGATATTATCAGCCTACTATGAAATTATTTAACATCACGATTTTTCAATGTTATATTAATAACATGTTTAAAATTTTATTCTGAAATAAAAATGCATACTTACGGAAAGTAAAGCATGCTAAATTAATTATCGGTGCTATACAGCCATACTCAAGTAAAATGGGGAATATGAGATTGCCGGTTAAGGATCCCATTCTTCCTATTAGCATTTCCAGGCTTACTGCCATAGCTCTGACAAATGAAAAATAAAACATGGATTAATTATCTTTCGTTGCAAGTAAAATAGTAATCATTTTATAATTTTAAATAACAAACCTCAAAGACGTGGGGAAAAGTAAAACAGTTGCGCCGACGATAACATTAAGACTCTTACTTAATAATCCAACATATAAACACGTGAGTATAAGAGTAGTTAATGTATTTGTAGACCAAATTAAAGCGATCAGACACAAAAGCGAACATCCATAACTGATGACTACATCCGAAAAAAAACGTATAAAATATTAATACTTTTATTATTTTTTTCTTAAAACATTTTAAGAATTAATATCTTTATTTTATTTTATTATTTTTTCTTCAGTCAAAAGCACTTTTAATGTACGAAATAATAAAAGGAACTAATAAAAACTAATAACAAATAATAAAACTAACTAATAAATATCAAAAGAAACTTACGTAATATATATTTGTGTTGCAGAAAATGAACAAAGATACTGGCACACAATATAAAAGTACTAGAAGTAGCTGATACAATCATATTATCGATGTATATTGAATCGGATACAACAACCTGAAAAAATTAATTTATTAAAAAAATGTAAGAAAATAATAAAAATAATAAATATAAGTATTTGTTAATTATAAAAATTAACTTTTTATTTTGCGCATTTTTCAATACGCATAGTCATGTATTTCATGTAACAAAATAGTAATAGTAGCTAATAGAAACATAACATAAAGTGTATTGTATACATAAATTATTATACTTTTTATAATTATTATTATATCTTACATTTTCGCAATTTGATATTTCATCCAATGCAATAGTTTTATTTGCCCTAATAAGCGTTGAAAAATCTATTATTTCGCAGAAAGTAGGATTAGTTATGTTCGTATCAAGACTATAAAAATTGTCTATCATCGCAAAAAGTGGTGGCTGCCAGAGACGAAGAGTATTTAAGCTATAAATATAAAAAAATAAATTAATACAGAAACATATGTCAACGTATAATTGTTACAGCAAAGTAACAATCTGATAAATCATTTAATGTATATATATATATATTAAGTAAACTATACAAATAGACTACGAATAACTTAAAGTAAGCGTAGCATATAATCCTGATTTTGAAAAAATAATTTATTAATGATATTTTTCTTTAATCGTATTAACTACATGTCAGTATAATTTAGCTTTGTATATTATTCAAATGGAGAGATAAAAAGTTTTCAATGTATCGCACGTGCAGACATAAAACGGGCTTTCTATAATATGCTGTAAAAAATTACATTGTTTAATCTGAAAATTGTCTTGCTCATTTTGATTGTTATCAACGCAACAATGTATATTAATGGAAAATTTTCCCTGAGTTCGATAATGCCTCTGAGTATAAAGAGAGGATATAATTTAATCGCAAACTGCACAATTGCACAATTAAACCGATAAACAGGGCATTTTTATTTTTGTTATTGCAGTTGGTCTGACGTCCCTTAATTTAGTAGAAGATTTTACTTGAAGATTTAAGAGAAGATTTAAGAGAAGATTTAGTAGAAGATTTGAGACTTCTGAACCGAGGACGATGTGTATTCAGTTTTATGTTTGTCTCTTTGGCTGACATCCTTTAATTTAGTAGAAGAATTTAGTAGAACACGTGATACAAGTACATAGTATTCCGAGGCGATATTTATCCAGATAATGAGAATATATCTCAGTTAACAGCGAAATATGAAGAAAGAGATGTGATGTGATATCTTCCGCGCTGATAAGGTCGTAAATTCTCTGTCATTCAATCATCAACACGGCATTTATATGACTAACCGAGCTCTTGCATTTTTACGACGAGTCATCTACCTTATTGTATCTTATAAAAAGCATGATTCTACGGGAGCATTATACGGATACTCGCACGAACATTATCGCTATTACCGCGCTAGTCGCCATTCTGATAACTCCGAGATTTACAACCGCAGCAATCACAAACTTCAAAATAATTCGCAACGATTAATTATTATTATATAATTATTATTATGTCATTAATAAGAAAAATCAATCATTTATATGAGGCATATTTATTTAATAGCAAAAGAAAAATAAATTTTGCCATACTTTTTTCATATTGAATTTTAAATAAAAATTTTTAAGTAATTAAGCAATACGTGCACAAGAATAATACAAAATAAAATTACGCTTTGTCTAAAAGAAATTAATATAGTTTGTACATAAATAATATAATACTTACCCCAACAATCCACCAAATTGTATAGTAACAAATAATAAAATAAGCGACAGATATGGTTTTGAGAAAAAAGGCTTCATCTGCTGTATTCCTGCTTTTAAGCTTGCTTTCGCACCGTCTTGACATTTCGATTGCTCTGTAGTTGTATCGTTTAAATTCACATCGCCCAACGCGCGTATCTAACAATGAAAAATGTTTAAGAAATACTTGTAAACATCTTTGTTTAGAACTTAAATAATTATAACGTGATTTCTATTGTAATTATAATACACGCTTACAGGATAATTATCCTCTGGCAAATCAGTGTTCATTCTGTAGATCTGCTTAAAAACTTTAAGGGCTTCTTCATTACGACCTTGCATCATTAAAAATTTAGGGCTCTCTGGGAAGAAAGAAAGGCAAACGACGCCAATCAGTGTCGATACTCCACAGAGAGACAGAAAGATTCTCCAGGAATTATAGACAAAGGCACCGTCCCAAAGAACAATTGACCATGATTGAGGAACCACTAGCCAAGCCAGTGCTAATAACAAATATATAAATTAAATATTATTTTTAAGAAATATTACATTTATATTAGGATTGTTGTTGATAATTGTTTATATAATTTATTTTCTATATAATAAACTATTTATTATCAAAATATTTTACCTGCATTCACTATACATCCGAATGAAACTAAAAAGCCGACGATAATTGGGATCTTCGTTCTGCCGCTGGCGCCATAAAATTCTGAGCAGTATGCCATAAGAGTGGCATACGGACCGCTCACACTAATTAATTAAATTTAATCAATTATTAACTTCTTTTAATGAGTTATGAATAGATAATAAATATACAGATTGTCCCAAATTTGATATGCCACCCATTAATGATAGATTTCTCAAATTACTTTGAGACGAAAATTCTAGGCTGGTTGTTAAATGAAAAATGTTTAAAGTTGACCAATTAAATTGTCTGAAATTCGCATGCTGAGTCATATCACATTGCACAGTAGTGAAAATATTTTTAAGCGTATCAGTTTTATTCTCGAAATTGATATAAATTTGCACATTACGCATTCTCGGCGCTGTTGTAATTTTATATAATAAACAATAACTACACAAAATAAATAACATTAAGACTACATAAAATAAGAAATAAAAAAAAGAGGTGCCAACAGTACACGGTGTTCCCAAACGGTCACCCATTTAAGTACTAACCGCGCTCAACGTTGCTTGACTTAAGTGATCGGACGAGAACTTGTACTTTTCAACGTGATTTGACCGTTGACAAGGATCATGTTCGTCTTGCTGCTCATAGGCGCTTTCAGCATCGACCTATCATTGTCCTACATTTTGGGAATAATAAAGATAGACTGATGCTGAAAACGTCTGTGAGCGTCAGACTAACGCAGCCAAGAGGATTCTTCTTATTGTTAGTCGTAAGATACCTTCTAAAATACAATTTTACAATTTTATGTGATAATTTTACAATTTTACAATTTTATTTTGATAATTTCATATATATTATATTTTTATATAATTTATATTTCATAAAGTGATCTCTCATATACTTTTATTCTATTATCATTATTATTACAGTTAATTAAAATTCATTCAAAAATATAAAAATAAAAAACAATTATTACAATAACGCAGATAATATATATGAAAAATTATTTTCAAAATAGAATTGATGCATTTGAAAACATCTTCACTACTGTGCAATGTGAGATGACTGAGTACGCAAATTTGGATAATTTAATTGGTCAACTTTAAACACTTTTCATTTAAAAATTATTATAGCAGTATTTTGGTACTACAATTTCTATTTCAAAATAATCTTACAATCAGAAATTTGCTATAAACAAGCATGTCAGTTCTGAGACAACCATATAAAAATTTTAGTTATATTAATTATATTAAAAATAAAATAGATTTATACTTTATTTTTCTTTAAATAATTATATGTAATAATAATATGTATGTGTATTATTGAATGTAATATAATAATGGATATTTTTCTTACAGGCAACCACTAAGAAATTTGAAAAATACAAGACTCTCGAAGTTTTGCGAAAATCCTGATAATACATTGCAAATACCATCCGCCATGTAGCCATATAATATAATCTTTTTCCTTCCTGTAACGTCAGCGAGGAATCCCCACATAAAACCGCTCAACACCATACCTGGTACGAATTTGAATATAAATAAAATATGATAAATTTCTTAAATTATTTTTTCATATATTTTTATATTATTTTAATATCATCTAAAATAGCTCTCTCTCTCTCTCTCTCTCTCTCTCTCTCTCGCGTTGCTTGAATTAATCTGAATGTATTAAAAATAATTTTGAATGATGCATTCACTTACCCACATAGATCACAGCATTCAAAAGTCCTTTGTCAAACAGTGACAATCTTAAATCGCACTCTGCTGATGCGAGAATCATCGACATATTAGCCGTATCTATACTCGATGCCCAGGAAGCCGGGATTATCGCAAGAATGAGAAGATACTGAAATTTCCCGGTTCCGGCAACGGTGATCGCCGTTTCGAAATCCGCAATTTTCGCATTTGGCACATCTTCAAGTATAACTACAAACAGCATATTTATAATTATATATCTATAATATAGAAAATTTTAATTTGTGTGTGTACGCGTTATATATGTACGATACATACTTGTACTAAATAAGTAGTAAATAAAAACTAAATAATTATTATTGACAATATAGATGCTATCTGCATATTTGAAATATCCAAATCGTTTCTCGTAGCTTTAGTAAGAATATTTCAAAGTTTTCAAAATTATTTTTTAAAAGCTTTTTCTATTTACAAATATTGCATGCTTACTTGATTCTCGTTGTTGAATTTGCTTCTTCTCAGGTACGTCGATTACGTTAGATTTGTTATTAGGTTTGTTCGACATCATGGAGTATTTATTTTTCAAAAGATATCAAACAAAGATGATTATATAACACATAATTCACGAACTAACTGGTTGATGCGATTTTCCCAATTATGGTTACGCGCGCGTCAAAACGGGACCGCGTTCAAACAGCTTCTGTAGAGTGAGTCTCCACGGAGTTGCGATAACAGTGATTATACGGCATATATGCGGTATGCACAGATTCCGCAGGGTAATCTTTTACACGCTGATGAAATTTCAAGCTGATGAAATCACTCCACTTTCATAGATACTTCCTCTCTCTCTCTGTCACCTTTTGATGCTCATCGCTTAATATTATTCAAACAATTTTATCACTTGAGTAAATTCTCAACCCGTTGATTTATTATACGCGGCATTGCCTGACAATTCTGATATTTGTCGACGGAAATCGACAACTTAACGAAAGATGTTCACGTGCTTGATGATCCATATGTAATTACATAATTCTTATTTATCTAATTCAAAGAAAAATACTGTTTTGCTTCTTGCAAAATTTATAGCACGACATTGATAAATTGAATCATTCTATTTCATTTTCAAATGACATTCTATTTCATTCTATGAAGAAATCATAATATAATAGTTCTGCTCAATATTCCGTATTTTTATATAAGTTTTAAAATTTTCCAAGAATGCGGTGGAGAGTTCTTCTCCTATTCCTTTCATGCAGCAAATAGTGCATGAGGTAGATTTTTTAAAATTTACTACAATGATTTCGTTGGCTATAAAATCGATAAAATCAATTTAAAGTATATTATTATATTATAGTTTATCTAGTAGTTCCATTTTGACATTTCTCAAATCTCTGCTGACAATTTCTCGAAATAGAAATATATTATCTTTGTTTACTTAAATTAGATTTATTGCTTTCTTTTCTTTTGTAATGTTCAAAAAAACAATGTAGTAGGTATCTTATGGGAATTGTTTTTACATTTTGTGACGTATAATGATAAATTATTTTACCAAACATTAGTTTAGTGTCTTGTATAATATACATAGCATATCGTAACAAAGTATTTTCCAAGTGAATTACAACTGGCGTTCTGTAAATTCATAATTCATTTGATAAGAAATTGTAAAGAAAACTAAATCTTGAAAATTCCGTTAATCCTTAATCAAGTATGATTTGATACCACTTATAATCCATAGGTAATCTCAATTTTCTTTTCAATTTTTCTATTTACACTACTCATAAATTTAATAAAAATCAGTTTATAAATATCCTAAGAATCTTTTAATTTTGCCTTATCAAAACTTTATATCAACAACAATCATTTAAAATATTATTTAACATTAATACATTTTTTTTTATCGCTTTCAGTCTTACAAAACGGATTTAAAATTACAGATAAAATTATCATGTTAGATAGTTTATAATAATTTACAATAAAAAATTGTAATCAGTTTATAAATATCCTAAGAATCTTTTAATTTTGCCTAATCAAAACTTTATATCAACAACAATCATTTAAAGTATTATTTAACATTAATACATTTTTTCTTTAAATTGATAATCCCCATAGTCATCTCTTGCGGCTATATATGTATATCTATACTAGATTGTCTTAAAGGAGATCCTACATTGTCAATATTATTGAATAATATTTGACAATAAAAAAATATTACACAATTTTTAATCCTAGGAATTATATTGAAAGTTTATGTAATATATTGCGTTTTTATTTAGTATATGTATTTATTGTATTTGTTGAAATATATTGTACAACTTGTGAAATATTGGATCGTCTGCAAATCCGTCTATATTATTGCGCAATATTACTGCAGTTTAAATTAAAAGATTATAAAACAAAATTTTTGCTAAGTTTGCAAATTTTTGATTTCTTAACTTGTTTGTACAATTTTTGTCTGATACAATATATATTGCACACATTTTTAATATAACTATTATTTAATATAACTATTATACAATCAATAACATTGTATAATATAATAGTTTAATAATATTGACCGTAATAGGAATTCTCTTATAATGGAAATCTAATCCTCTTCAAATTTTTGACAATGATATTTTTGACTTCGCTTATTAAAAACTTATCAAAATGTCTTATTCTGAGATCGATTATAACACAGTTTGCATTATCACGAGTCATTCCACTTGCGACGTAATGAAAACATGTATGACGTATTAGACCAGATAAATATGCTAATAACACACAGTTTAGTCAATAGAGATAGAAATACATGATATAATGTTTTGCTCAGATACTCGCGGGGAGTTAGAAAATGTTCGATTATCAAGAACGCATCAATTATTATTATTAATATTCTTACAAATCGTTTTTATTTCAATTGATTGTTGGTTAAAATGAGCCAGTGTTTGCCTAAAAATTCTTTCTCGCGTGACAAATTTGAGCACAAAATTAATCTCAATTTTTTTCAAGATTTTATTGCATGAAAATTAAATTATACCGCTCATCGGTATCTTTGTTCCTTTGTTGCGTCCTATGCAGGAAATATATTCTTTCTGGTCTTACGCTCGTGACATCTACTTAAATGCTTGAGGAATTACGAGAAAGCTGAATATACCAGACGACCTCTAAGCACATATTAACCACGTGCTAGCGACTAGTCACAATCATATGATTGATATTATGACACACAGATAATGGTTGCCGAAAATGCAACTAGTTTTTGATAAGCAAAGTCAAAAATATCATTGTCAAAAGTTTGAAGAAGATTAGATTTCCATTCTATTTGTAAAGGGATCCTTATTACTCAAAGGGATCAATATTATTATACAATGATATTGCACAATATCATTAATCGTATAGTAGTGTATTGAAAATATTGAAAATTTGTGCAGCATATTGTATCAGACAAAAATTGTACAAAATAGTGAGGAAACAAAAAATTTACAAGTTCTAATTTTTCGAATTTTAGATAAAAATTCCAAAAATATTTTATTAAAAATTGTGTGACTACAATTCTTTCATAAGATATTTAAAATATAAAGCACTCTCGTATACCAAAAATTGTAAATATATATATATAAAATAAGATAAATACATTAATTAATATTATATTAATTTAAGAAATAAGTTTTTAACCGATTTATATTAATTCAAGAGCATTTCATTACAGAAAAACGAAGGTCTAGGTGTTCTCTGTGTTAATTGTGCCTTGATCCTTCGCGGTCGATTCGGCAGCATCCAAAGGGAAGAGTCCTCGATTACTTTTCATCCTGCTAGATTCCCGGGCTTCTTGGTACGACATCGACTCCATATATTCAAGCACCTTTAAAGAAAAAGAAAGAGAAAAGATGTATGCAAGGTCAGCGTATCGCAAGAGAACGAAGTTCGTTTCACCGGAGTAATTAAAGTTTCTTGCATTTGAGCCGCGGAATCGACGTTGCGTGGCAAGTGGCCTGCTTTTCGACCGACAGTACTTTTGTCGAACAAGGAGAAATAAAAAAATCGGCGTCCTTTTGCTAAATGAATTAGGGTCAGCATCGAACAAGTACTACGGAGCGTATACTTTAACGTTTGCTATGCTGAAGGTTACTCTAAGGATGCTTGGAGCTGATAAAAATCGTTAACAATGGATGTGTCAGCTAAATAAATGATTAATTAAATAAGATAGCTGATCCGAGTATGGGATGGCTTCTAACAGGAAGCTGAAAATATTTCCGGCGACGAGCTGTTCCGTTCGATTACATTTATAATTAAATGTTAAATACGTTCTGTTATTTGTATATTTACGATTAAACAGAGCAGACATTTCAAACAAGTCTTTGACTGAAAACCGTGTGAAATAAATAACATACATATAATGGTAATTTAAAGTTAATTTGAATAAGAATAACTTTAAAAATTGAATCTATAAATTAGCAAATTTTATTAAATTATAAAAGAAGTGAATTTATATATAATTTGTGACGACATCGCCAGCATTAAATACAGGCGAAACAAGATCAATACGAAAAATTTTATTGAATGTAATTAATGTTTTGTATGCGGAAGTATCCGGACAGGAGACGGACAACAAATCTCACGATGGAATTACGGAATTTTTGCAGAGCAGAGTTTGATAATTAATTACATGTTCCACCGTATAAATCTCATCTGTCTAACGCACATTAAGCGAAACGTTTTATATGGACTGTCTTGCGCGATCAGTGTGCTCCATAATGAATGCAGCCGACATAATTAATTAATGATACACGACGTTCGTGACTGATCATTGAGCATGCTATGCTATGTTTTCTGGCAAGCAAAATAGATATCTATTCAGATTGATGAATATAATCATTGAAATGTGAACAATTTAAGAAAAAAACATTTTTACTTTTTAAAGACAGTGTAATATTTTACAAATGTCTTAAATATTTTACAAATGTATTAAATGAAAATTTATATTTAAAAAATGTTAATTTTGTTTGTAGAAAAAATTTTAGCAGGCTGGTTCCTGACTCATTTATTCATTATTATTATTAAGATTAATAAATTATTGTTTCTTCCAAATTGTATACACATAAATTAATTATCAAAGATATTTAAATGTATAACCTGATTATTGTAATCGAGATAGCCCATTAATATTTCATATGCGATCATGCTGCTAACACTTAGGAGGCACATTCTTTGCAATGATATCTTGTGCAGATACCAATTAAATTTAACCATGATGTAGCTGAAACGTATAAACGTATAATATTACATCCAAAACTGCATTATGTCAATCGATTACAAATCTCTTACTCGATACACTGGATAATTTGTACATTCATTGAAATATTATTTATTAAGTAAATACATTCTATATATTATAAGTAATATAAGTATTACATATTTTTATTTTCTAACGAGAATGAACATAGAAATTTAACGAAATTGAAGAAGAATCTTGCTAAATAAAATTTGATTAGCGACGAACTTCGTATTCAATGAGAGTTACTATTTGATGCGCAGGTAAATAACAGGCGAAGAAATACGTAACGTTTAAAAAATATTAAAATTAATTTTCATTTAATTGTTTGTGAAATGAAAGATTTATTGCATCATAATAAATAAATGAAAATTAAAAAGTCATTCGTGGCCTTGCGTTTTAATTTTTATTATTTGCAAAAAGTTACAAATGACATGGAAATTGATAAGTGCAATTTTTATTTAGGATAAAGTATAAAAATTTTATCTTTATTTTGATGATGTATATTATTTATTGTGACATAGATATAGTCATTTAAAATATAAAACACAAAATACATTTTGTATTCATTTCGAAACACGCGTTGCATATCAAAAAAATCTAAATTCATAATCTGTTCTGCATTTTAATTATTTTATATAATTATTTACAGAGAAGTTACAAATTAATTCGTGTAACCGTCTACACAAGATATATTAGGATTACGAAGTATTATAAACCATCTTTTGCTTTCCTTAATTACCGAAATACATAAATATTTAATGTAACTTCGAGAAAGTTAATCTCATCTAAAAGTTTCAGTACGCATACCAATATTTATATTAATTAGCGTCATCGCGTAAACGAGGAAACATTCTCGCAATCAGAAGCACTTATCGAGTTATACATCAGATTTATCAAGTAATACGTTTTAATACTGTCGCTTTCTTTTTTTTAGTCAATATTATATTGACTATTGATATTGCATAATATTATTGATCATGTAGAAATATAATGAAAGTTTGTGTAACATATATATTTCAACAAACTTTCGATTGACATAATATATTGCATAAAACTTCAACATAACCGTTACATGATGAATAATATTGTGCAACATGAACCATTGTATAATATATGCGAACCACAGTGTCTAGGTTTGGCCGGGATTGAACCTTATTTTTACTAATCATTCGCGTAGGCCGCGGAGCCACGCATCATATGTTTCTTCTTCTTCTTCTTCTTCCAATATAATAGAATAGACAAAATAATTTAACAATTAACGATACCGATATGTGAATAATTTTGTAGTAATTTTATTAATTCGCCGAATGTAATCGGCTAAGATGAAAATGTACAATTGACTGACATTCAAATTAACTTGGTGGAGCGAGACATGGGTTTTGTTCAGATATCGAAATGAATAGTGGATAAAACAAATGCAGTTGGTTGCACCAGCAACCTTCAAAATTCTTTGTGACGAAACACGTCTGAGCACGTTCGCTACTAGTTCGCGACTTTGCGTCATATGCTACATGATACACAATTAAATGTAGAGACCTCTTTGCGTTTCGCATTCGTGCGCGGTCGGTGCACGCGCACGTCGCAAGACGCACGAATTCAAACTTGCGACTGCAGTCGGGCTTCGGCGAGCGGCCCCCCGGCGGCGCCAGAGTCGCGTCGCGCGGCGACGTCGTTCGGTCGATAAACGGCGGGACGGAAGGGCTCTCCGAGGCGCTTCTCTCGGCAGCTCCCGCGAGTCGTAACGTGCCGTCCTGTCAAAGTCGTGGCCGGAGATTCGCGACGCGTGGCTCTGTGGCGGATTCTCATTCTCTCTCTCTCTCTCTCTGTCTCGCGCGCGAGGTACGTCGAGGAAGTCATCGGCAGTGCATCTCGCGCGGGCGATCGGATCCGCGACGCGCGACTGTGTGATGTCGCGCGGGACGGCGCTACTTCGACGAGGACGACGAGGGGCCGTGTAAATCAATCGTGATCAGTCGCGCGCGTCGCTACGACGAACGGGTGGCCGCCGCGCCCGCGGCACGACCTCGCGCGCGACAGCAGCGTTTCGAAACATGCGTCGGTCGCGGGGCGACGGGGACCGAGCGACAACCGAGGAGGCTCCTTCGAGGAACAGTCAGGGGGACCGTCGCCACCACCATCGCCGCCGACGCCGCCACCACCGCCGTTACGCGTGAGTCAGTGCGGGATCGGACGGAGGCGACGCACGCAAAATGGCTTCGGGCGACAATGTAGACGTGATCGAGGTGGTCGAGACGACGAGCTTCCCCGTGCCGGCGCAGCCCGCGGTGGATCACCTCAGGCCGGAGCGCGCTACCGTCGAGGAGGACTGTGAGTGAACGTGACGCCCGTATACTCCGCTTCCCCTCCCCCTGCCCCTTGCTCTCCCCGGGCTGCGTGTGCCTCGACCCTCCGCGGTGACCTAACCTATACCGGGACTCCGGGCGTCGTTGCTCTCCTTCGCGAGTCGCCGCGGCCAGGAATCCCGCCTGCGCCCGTCGCTCTCTCCGGGTCTCCGCACCCCGCGCACGGTCGCTCGGAGTCGCTTGATATTGTAAGCGGACCGTTTGACAGTTAAATGGGTGTCACCCGACCTACAAAGCGCCGGAGAACGTGAGAACGGCGCTCCGCGTGTCGACGACGTGGCTCCTCCTGCGAGCCGCGCGGTCGCCGATCGATCGATGGCGAAACTTGACGGTCCTCCTCGTCTGTCGTGTCACGGCGATGTACGACCTCCCGGCGAGATATCCGTTTGCTCGTATCACGAAGCGGCAGAGATAAGTACGCACGAATGCGAATAGCGAAAAGCTGTGTACGCGCTGTGATTTCTCTTACGTCCGATCGCTCGTATAGTTTGACGGCTGACGGCTGTCGATCGCGACGTCGGGTGACACGGACAACGGCTTTCGCCTCGTGGCTCCCGCGGTGATTTTCAGCTCCGCCTAATTCGGTACTCCGCTAAAAAAGACTATCGACCGCCACACGACTGTTGAATTCGTAATGTCAAATCATATTCGATTTGAATAATTTTTCCTTAAGTCGTCACTGTTTCTACTCAATATGTCATTACTTTAATTAAAACAATTTGGTGTTAAATGATAGCATGTTAGCTATATATTTTAAATATATTAAAATAATTAAAATAATAATTTTGACACACGTGATGATAGTTAAAAAGAACAAAAAGTTATTTACTTTTACTCAAGTAAAAGAATCTAAATTTAATCTTTTAACACTCAAGTACGACGTAGTGTGTACGACGATAAGCACAGCCGAAAAACTCGCGTCATCGCGACGGTCTGCCGTACGTTGTAAAAGAAATTAATCTTCAACGTGCATCAAGAACACTCACATTATTACCACGCAGGCGAAGGGCGCGCGTATTTAACAATGCAGAGTAGATTCACTCCCGAAGGCTCCTGTATCCTTGTTGAAAACACCACGCGTTTCACACATGACACACTTTCCTTCCGCGCGGCTCTGCATTACGTAATTACGAAGATATCTAGTAGCATTGAAAACCGCAGTGAGAGAGAACGAAGCTCGTGGAATAAACATGCAACGAATTCCTATTTCTCGATTCACTAGATTCCACACCATCGGGATTTTAGTAAGCTAGGTACGGGTGGTCCCGTTGAGATCTTTCGCCGAAGAGCCGGGATGGTCTCTCGGTTCATTAGACAGAATGGTTAAAGTTCCCCGCTGATTAAAGTTTCACGCGGGTCCCGCGGCGTCTACGTACGTTCGTGAAATTTTGATACAAAGAGAATCGGAAAGAGAGAGAAAATTAGGGACATGTTCGAGTCAATGACCGGACGTTACTTTAGCGAAATGCCTTCGGGTTTTGTCCTCACCGTCGCCGACTCGAGCTCGCGAATTGATTTTCCTTCCGTGCTCAGTCTATCGAGCGATCCGCACGAGAGGCGACCGGTAACAATCATCGCCGTATGCCGTGACTCCGAAGTAACGCTCGCGGCTTCGACAGCTGATAGGGACCAGCTGCGAGACGAGACACATGGAAATCTGTGCTCCGGAATTCGCGCGATCGCACGAACGCCGCCGCCGTTATCGGAATCGCGCCGCGGAATGGATTTTTCTCCGGGTCGTCGGGAAAAATAGCGGCTTAGAAAAGTGGAGCGCGCGTTGGAAAGCACATACCGCACGCTCGAACTGTTTCTCTTCTTCGAAAGATAGCAGCTTCCCTCTTATCGAGTGAATAAAGCTCTTCCCGCCTAGAAAAATCTTGCCGCATTATGTTCGTTTATTCGCTCGCGCGTCGTATTTTTATGACGGGAATTTTGTTAGACTTTGGACTATCCTCTTTGCACTATTATTATCCTTAGAGAATGGAGGAAGTTATACTCTCACTGAGTTTTATCCTTGAAACGTAAAGTTTGTGATGTGAAATATTATATTAAATATNCAGCGACTTTAATTCCTTCTTCCTTCCTTCTAGACAGTTCAGCTGAGATTTTTTTGTTTGTCACATACTTATTCTTTCTCTCGAACATTACGCGACATAAAACTCGAGACGTTTCCTGAGTTTTCGATAAAAACTTTGAATTATCTTTTTACTCTATCTTTAGAATGATGAAAGAAATCGCTTTAGTTATATTTTATCCTTCAACAAGTTTACGCGATATGAAATGTTTCGTTACATATCCAGTCACTTTAATTATATTATATATTTAGCGACTTTAATTCCTTCTCGTTTCTGTCTAAACATTTCAGTTGAGATTTCTTTGCTCGTGTTTTCTCTCTTGAGCAAGACACATAATAATCGAAACGTATTATTTTCTGAGTTTCCGATTACGTCGAGCAAGAAAGAACAAGAGAATATTATCTCACTGAAGAATGTCTTTATTATCTCAAGGATGAGAGCGTTTACATAACACAATTCATTCTACTTCGAATGGAAATAGTTTCACACGTTTTTTTTTTTCACGATACGCGAAACGTTCAACGTGTAGACTCTCTTCTGTGCAAACACCGCGTATCGCGCGTAGCCTACAGAAATTCATTGATTACATTTTGTCGCCGGTTTTTTTATTACATTATATGGCGTTGCTTTTTCGTGTTTTTGTTGTTGGGGAAAAAAAAATAAGTCACCCGAACAAAGACCATCACACGCGTTTGAGTCACGCGCTCACAACGGAAGACGAGGGGTTAAAAATAGAAGGCTAAGTAAGGACATCTTGACTCGTTGTACCCTTACTCCACAGGCTGTCATCCCAGGGGCCTTTTTTACTCGATATCGCAAACCGCTATTTCCCGGCACGTACACGTGTCGCTTTTTCTTCAAACTCGATATTGTTCGCAGTAATTTGCTAATCTAAGCTACGTAGCTCACTCGAAATGATAAACGGTTTGTCATTTGTTATCGGAAAATTCGTTGTGACTCACAGACTCGTCCTGTGAACTTGTATTTAGCATTAAAACCGGTTTTCTAATTTGAATTTTTATCTTAAACATCATTTTTAAAAATACTTGAGATATCGTTTAATGAGTTTTTTCACACACATACCTACACATTTTTTTATTATAATAAAAGCATTAACACATTTATTTGTAAATAGTAAGTATACATATAAATATACAATTATGTAATATAAATAAAATGCATAATTACAGTGTATACAATGTTATCGTATTCAATGAAAATCTAGAAACACAGGATTGCAGTAAATTCAAACGAATACGAATTAATTAATTGTGTTTTAACAAGTGCAATAGAAATAGAGACTATGGAATGTCAATAAGTAATATTTTTTTAAAGTTTATTCGTTACTACAACACACACTACATTATAAAACGAACAAAAAGAAATTTTTTAAAACAAAAAGAAATTATATATTTCTTATCTTATTACACCAAAATGTTCATATCTAATGATACCTAGTTCCTACTTGATTATTTGACGAAATTTAGGTAAAATTTTAATACACTATCATAATTATCAAATATTAATTATTACTATTATTATTATTACTATTATTATCAAAATATGAATTTTACCCAATTTTCAATAATGTAAATTATAGTTTGGCTTTTACGCTTTTATCAGATTGTATTTGATATATATAGATGGTTATTATATATGATAAGTATAATCTTTTAATGGATTTAATTATTTATGATTATATCATTGATAAGGATTATGATATGAATTATTCCACTTAAAAAATTTCATATTGCTTATTTTTACGAAATTATATTGCATTATAACTCGTACGTTGTTGGTTATCAAAATACATACATTACACCATGCGACGATAATTAAAATGTCTTTCTCTCTTTTGCAGATAAGTCGACCGGAGAGAAAATAACAGCATTTGACGTAAGTATCGATCTTTCTTTAATTAAATAAATATTTTAAAACGTACGAAGAAAGCGCGCATGTCCCATTTTGTCAAACAGCAAAATTGATTTTATTTGAATTTTTATTAGCACTTGAACATTTGAATTGAACATTTTATTAGCACTCCATTGACCCGTTTGAATAATTATTGGCAATTAATGCAATCATATAAATGGAGACACATCTTCGATATGTGCACGCGGGTTAGAAGTCAATTTATAAATAACAATTTCATTGATATTAACAATTCAAATAAAACAGTTATTCGTTCACTTCAAATTTCACAAATACGTAGAATTCTTTTATGCTGTTATATCTTATACTGTATATTTCCTTTTGTCTTTGGTTAAATAACTCGTAACATTTTATATAGACTTGCCTAGCTCTTATTTCTGAAAGAATTTTTCAAAAGAAAGCATCAGTGTCGAAAAAGTCGTTCTGATTCATAATGTGCTGCATCTCATCATCTTTTAATTCTTTTCCATTAACGCTTGCTCCACTTTTGCGCGGATCCACGTTTATATTGCACTTATTGCTAATAGCGATCACTTATATGCTTTCCACTTTGATTTTTATTCTGCACATTCAATGCGGACGTGCATCAGTTCAAATAAAGTAAAAAAATTGGAAAACACTAAGCGTTAAGATAAGATAGGAATGCAGATAATAATGTGGAACAAACAAATTGTCTAATACCTTTTGAATTAATTCAAAATAGATCAATACCGATCACAACACGGTTCTTTAATCTTATATTTACAGCCAGTCGCGCCAGATATATCCTACGTTTACTCGCGAAATCATTTCTATTTTTGTACGACGTACAAATCTGCCCGTCATCGGTAATTTACACTCGAGCGTCCAGGATCGATTCTTGCACGCTTGCAAAGTTAGCGAGAAGTCAAATTGTGCACGAAACAGGTTCTCGAATTTGCCTTTTGCTCTTGTTATTACGGTTCGCGAAATGCACGCAAAAGCACCTAACACTGAAAAGAGATGTATATTATAAATCACTGTTGCACGTGAATGATTATCGCGGATATCATGCTTCGATAATCATATATTTTTACAAAGTAAACTCGCGCTCGGCAGTATCAATCACAACGAAGCAGCGTCTATACGTCTCCTCTTTTTCTTTTTAGTTAATTATTCTAATTATTCATCCGACGATAACCCGGTGCCAGAGATACCTTCGATATTTTCTCTATCCAGCGCTAAATGCCACAGAAGATGTTTTTGTAATATGTATTATGGCGCGCGTGTAATGCGAGCTAGCTGAAATGTAAAACTAGTTAAGTCCTCTCTCGAAGCACAGATTACGATTAAATAATTATTCACAGTGTAACTGTAACACTATTTTCCTAAGCATACGTTCAGTGTTAACAAGAATGTGTTATGTACTATCAATTATCTTTGCAGAGCTCAGTAGTACAACATGGTACGACAGGTGGCAAGACCCCCGCGGGGGTATCAAGAAACAAATCAGAACGAGAGAGGAAGATTGGGCATCGAAGAGTTGGAGTGGGAGGTGAAATCACATATAAGAAGGTATGGAAAGAATGCCAGTGTAGCATTTCTAATAGATAGTTTTTTCAGATCAGATTTTGTGCTTTGTAATCAAAGTTAAAGAGTATTATTAAGTGAAAGAGAAAGACTTAATAAGCTTATACTATATTATGTTGAACAGTATGAGTGGTAAGGTCTTTTGACGTTAATAAAAGAGATAAGCTATTTCTCCTATTCAGCTATCAATGAGAGTGATGATTAGTTACGTATGATGTATTTAATCACCTCGTGTAAGCTTATTGTACGAAAGATTAGACTTTCTCTATTTAATAGCTTGATACATATTACTGTTTTTTCCTTATTAATATTACAAACATGATTGCTTTATGATATTAAGATTAATATCTGTAATTATATCTTTATGATTAATTAAATTTATATTATTTTATATAGATCCAAACCACTCAAATTATGGGATCTATTCAATTGGGTATACAGCATGCTGTTGGTGGTCTTGCAAGTAAACCAGAACGTGATTTATTGATGCAAGACTTTATGACGGTGGAGACAACGAACTTTCCCAGTGAGGGATCAAATCATACACCAGCCCATCATTTCTCGGAATTTAAATTTAAGAATTATGCACCCATTGCATTTCGTTACTTTAGAGATCTCTTTGGCATTCAACCAGATGATTTTTTGGTAAGACAAATCTCTCTTTCTCTCTCTCTCTTTCTCTCTTAAAAATATTTTTTTGTATAAATTATAATGTTAGCCTTGTACTGATAATAAAATATATGCATTTAGATGTCGATGTGCAGTGCACCACTGCGCGAGTTATCAAATCCTGGCGCTAGTGGGAGTATTTTTTATCTAACAGATGATGATGAATTTATCATAAAGACTGTCCAACATAAAGAAGGAGAGTTTTTACAAACTCTACTTCCAGGATATTATATGGTATGTTCTAGAAATAGACTTAATTAAAATGCAATATTACTAAAAAAGCTCTTTTTTGATAACAACATTGTTATTTCTGCAGAATCTAAATCAGAATCCGAGAACATTATTGCCAAAATTTTTTGGATTGTATTGCTATCGGTGTAATAGTAAAAATGTTAGATTAGTTGCTATGAATAATCTTTTACCCTCATTTGTAAAATTGCATCAAAAATATGATTTGAAAGGGTCTACATACAAGAGAAAGGTTTGTAATATTTTA